>VWZO01011170.1:79022-209739 GCA_013396975.1 Bucco capensis | reverse complement strand
GGGGGGGGGGGGGGTGTGGAACTGAACCAACAACCAACTAGTTCTTCATGACTGATTTAAACCTTTTCCACAGTGTTTGTCACGGAAAGTTACTCTGAATGCAGAGGAGAAAATATTGTTCTTCTAGCCATGTTAAACAGATCAAGTTTTAGAGTATGAAAATGCAGACCAAACACTTTTAGCCTCTTAAATGAAGCTGTGCTAACAGGATTTTTTGGAGACTAGGGGTTTGTATACTGTCTGCCCAGCCATTATCAGTAGGCAGTGTTTTACATGTATCAACAAAGAACTGAGTATTGGAGCTTGAGATTTAGCCTGGGTAATCCTATTTGTGCTTCAAAAGTAGTTTTATTGCTCAATTCACATGCATAAGTTCAGGAAAACTTCAGGCTTTTAACATCAACACAAACAAAAACAATCCTAAAAATGAAAGAAACAGAGTTTGTTTACAGCTCTATATCTAATCTTCTTAATTAACCAACAGCTTGGAAAAGTAGATTTCTTCAGTGGTTTTCTAGCTATAATGGGCTTTCTTTTCCTTGCTACAAGTGTTTCTCTATTGCTGTAGATAACACAGAAGCTCAATAGTCCACCTAAAAGTCATGGTCCAGTTAGGACAACTGCACTGGAAAAAACTGGCACAAGTAGCTGAGCTCAAGGGCACATGAGAGAGAGAAAGGGAAATTAGGACAGACTTCCAAGCACTTTGCCTCCTGTTTTGAGGGTAAAGAATCCTTCTCAAAATAAAAATGAATTAGTATCCAAATTATTAATATCATTTCGATTTCAAACCAAGCTTTGGTCAATGTTTTTTTTCTGGCTCTTCTTTATCTAAATCATTTCACCTTACCTCATTCTTCTCCATTTTCATGTCAACTCTTTTTTTCCATCCTTTTTCGCCATCTCAAATCCTCTTCTTCAGCTTTGAGCAATGCACCTTATCTGCTGTTGTGTCATACCCATCTCTGTAGTTAAAACACTGAACTCTTCTGTTATCCAAGCTCACTAATTGCTGTTCCAATCTTTCCTTCTTCCACACTAGCTCTTCTCTAAACTCAGTATTAATTTCCTACATCTCTGGTATTTATCACTGGAGCTGTAAATGGACAAGCTTTAATTCCACCTGCTGCTTTCCTCACGTAAACTTCATTTTCAGCAATGAAGAGGAAAGATGCCAAGTTTTATGGCAATTCATGTCAACTCCTAATTTGAACCTGTCAGTATAGCACCACATGTTGATGTTTTCCCCTGGGAAAATCTTTGCTTGTGTACTGCAGACAAGAGATGACAAACAATAATGAAATGTATACTGTTGTCAAGAGCAGTGATGGGATATTATTTGTTAATTATTTCTTTCCAGTACCTTCTGGAAAGCAATATTTTTGCCAGACAAAATAACTAGTTCTAATTGGCTACTGGATGGAAACAACATCCTGATATCTATACTGAAAGACCTTGATTAGAAAACTTAATATTTGGATATCAGTATATTAAGGACAACCAGCAGAATGGAAAGGGCAATGCATTGTGTGTATATGTGTGTGTGTGTATATATATATATATCCAAGATTGTTTTCTGTTCTGCATTTTGATTTCTTCTACTGGTCAAGAAGTTCTTTATATTAATTTTTCCAATAACATTGCCTAAAAAAGCCATGAGCTGTGGTAGGAGCTACATGCAGGTGAAACAAGAAGGGAATGTCAGGGCAGCCTTCCTTCACTGCTGAAGTGTATTATAGCAACCATTAGCTGTGGGAGGTAGTCCAGCAGATATGAATGTTCAGAGCAGCTAGAGAGGAAAAGCTATAAAATACCTGACTCTACCAAGAACTGCATCAAAGATTTCCTTTTCAGTCAAAGTGATGAGTAGCAAAAGAAAAGCCCCAAACCATTGCAGCATGGTTTTTCATCAGCTTTAATTACTTTCCATAGGGAAGACATTAAAAACCTAAATGGTCCTTGTCAGAGGGTTACAAAATGATGGCACATGAGCCCTAGGCAGTGGTATGTGAATGGTTATTCAAACACAGACTGATACAATGAGATGGGGCTTTTTTGTCTCAAGCATTTTCCCTTTTGCTAGAGGTAGGTTTGTGCTGCTGGATTTTATCCATGCATAGCCTCAGCATTTGCCTTCTGTGCCAGGCAGGTTGTAATGAATTCACTGGTACCTGAGAACTGAAGCTCTCACTTTAAACCAGGTGAAAGCCCATCATCATTAACAAAAGCTCTGTCTTGGGGGGAAAATGAGCCATAGAAATATATATATTCTGATGAGGAGCAAGTGAACAATACTCTGAAAAATCTCCAAGGTGGTTAGGAGGGCAGTGTATGAAACATTAAACTTGGCTTGTTCAGTGCTGTTCAAAAGCAAAACACTCTTTGTCAGTGATTCCCAGTGATCCAGACAGATGTGTCTTTTTCTGACAAGCACACTTTGCTGCATAATGACAAGGGGCAAGTAAATGCATTAATTAGCCATTGGAATGGCTTCAGAGTCACAGTGTGTTGGAAGGGAAATTGTCCAAATGCAATTAAAATATCAAAGTTACTTAGGGTGAGTTTATAGCTTTCCAGAGCCAAGTAACTAAAGGAGAGCAGGGATGGGATATGATTAAACTTTACCCTGTTGCATCTAAATTGAGGGACTGTAGCTGTCTGAAGGCAATGAAGAGTGCAGGCTGGTAAGACACTGGTAGCTAAATCACAGAAAGCAGCAGTTGAGATTACAGAATGATGCACTGCTAACACCATTTTACTGTTAAACTCATTTCCCAATCCCCATGAGCTGTGAACATTGACTTGGAGTTGAGCTGGAATCTCTAAAGTCCAGAAGAGAATGACCCTGGTAAATGAACCATGACAAGAAAATCTCTTATACCTAGAGAATAAATAAACCAAGGCCCTAATTACACATTTTAAAAGGTGGTTTTTAAGAAATTAATGGCTGCAGGTGATCCAGGAGAGACTAAAAGCTCTAAATCTGCCATTAAACCTTAGTATTTCACAGCTGCAACATGCAAGGGATGCTGGAATGGATACAAACTAGAGCCAAGTCTTGTGAGGAGTGGCTGAAGGAAGTGGGGTTGGTTACTCTGGAGAAGAGGAGGCTCAGGGGAGACCTTCTCACTCTCTACAACTCCCTGCAAGGAGGTTGGAGTGAGGTGGGGGTGGGTCTCTTCTCCCAGGTAACAAGTGATTGGACAAAAGAAAACAGCCTCTAGTTGCACCAGGGAAGGTTTAGGTTGGATATTAGGAAAAATTTCTTCCCCAAAAGGGTTGTCCAGGCTGCCCAGGGCAATGGTAGAGTCACCATCCCTGGAAGCATTTAAAAGACATTTGGATGTGGTGCTTCAGGGCATGGTTTAGTGGTGAGCTGGCAGTGCTGGGTTAGCAGTTGGACTCTGTGGGCTGAAGGTCTCATCCAACTAAAACAAGTCTATAATTATGATTGCCTCTTTTCTTTTTTCCTGATCAAGAATCAAGTAAATTATCCATCATTTTATTTGCTTTGATGGACTTAAACTAAGTAAAAAAGAAACAAAACCAAAACCAAACAACCCACCCTCCCAAAACAACAAAAACCCCTCCCACAAACAAGAAAAAAACACCAAAACCCACACACAAATAACCCCAAACTCCTATTCATAATGAGCCTACAACCATCTGTGAGTTATTTTAGTGTGTGTTGCTAGTTATTTCATTTATGTACCAGCCCAAAATATCTCCTTGTAGAGGTGTGTTTGTGTTTTGAGGACTGTGAAGATGGGAAACAACCATTTTAACACAGGATGCAATTCAAGTATGAACATAAAATATGGTTCTGGTTTATATTATTTACTAGATCCATTGTATGTTGCTGCTGTAAAGCAACTCATGCTTTCCTTTTGCTATCAATTTTAACAATTAAATGAGTTATGAAATAATGATATTTACAGTTCTCAATCTAGGTACACCAGACTATAAAATCCCTCAGCAGATCACTTCTATACCTCCTTGTGTTAATGTTGGCTTTGATCAGACTTCAGCATGTTTAGATTCAAGATGCTCTGAAAATTTTCTCTCTGTTAGGAAATAGAATTGTTAAGTTGATAATGAAAAATGATTCCTAATCGAAACACAGCTTCCTTCTTGTCTTAATATTTCTATGACTTTCCTACTATTTGATCACCTCAGGTTTAATTTCTCTGTACACTGTTGCTCCTTGAAAGTGCAAACAGCTGGTTTTGTTTTCTTGAATAGAAGTAAATAATGAAAAAGAATATTTGAAAGAAGCAAAGAGATTTGCCTGAAGGCAAATCATTTTCCTGTGTCCTTAGCACTATGGTGTACTGAAGAACCAATTGCAAGTGACTTGTGCATTTAACTACTATCTGGTATTGGAATAACACTGCTGCAGCTACATCTGATTCTTATTAGCACCAGTGAAGGCTGAAATTGGTGATTTTTTATTTATTGTTAAATTACACTGACTCCATCCATTAATTTGACAATAAGATCATGCATACACTTTCTTGCTTAAAGGGCAGAAATGTGACTGAAGGCAGTAAATTGAAATCTGCAGCTAGCAATGCTGGGAGTCAGGCAAGAAATGGATGTTTTGCTAACAACACCCTTTTTTAGCTGTATTTTATCTCTGCTCTTGTCCACAAAGACTGATGCTGGGAACAGGAGCTGGGGTTAGCAGGTCAGCTGCTTTGGGGTTATTGGTGAGCTGCTTTTAAGGTAAAGGAAAGGGGCAACATCTGATAACAGAGAACTAAATAAGTGCAGTGAGTTCCTTGTAAAACAGGAGACCAATGTTAGGCTCTAGGAAACTGCTTCCCTTGAGTTTAGTTTAAATCTTTTCAGACTAAAAAGTTGGGAAATCTTGAAAGTGGTAAATATGTTCCATCCTTTCACACAGTATAGCAGAACACATTCACTTCTCCCTGTTCGTGTTTTTGTTCTTTGTTTTTTCCTCTACTTGAAGACTTTCTGTTGTTTTACTTTTCAATTCTTCTTTTAAGTCCAATTTTCCCTTCAGGGTATTTTTCATCCTATGTACATTGTATTATTTCATTGTCTCTTTTCACAGTCTTTCAAGTCTGTATGATTTCTCTTGTGATTTTCATCTCCTTTTAGCAGTTATTTTTCCTTTCAAGTATTTTCTTTTTTTAATGAGATTTTCTTGAATGGTCATTTCCAGGCTTTCATTCTAGATCCCTTCCCTTTTCCTCTCTGCACTCAGCTAAGCATGGTTTTGTCCATGTAACTTCTACTTCTCTCACCTCCTCCCTTTTATCCTTTCCTTTATATTTTTTTTCCCCCTGATGTGATAAACTAGGTGTAGACAAAACAAAATGAATCTTTTTGCTGCACTCAGGTAACTCCCATATGTGTTGTGGTCATCTTAGATGAAAATTGCATTCAACAACCAAAAAATTATTTTGAATTCCACCTCCTTTCTCTACTTTCAGTCCTTCTTGTTTTGCTGTGCTGTGGTTAACAAGGTAGATAACTATTTTCAAGCTAAAAGATACTTTGGGATCTTCATAATCTAAAGCATGCTTCACTTCTGCTTCTCTCAGCCTCAGAGCTAATCAAGGAGAGACACTTGTGTGGCACCTAGTTCAGGCCATTTGTGAAATAAAGACTCTGGAAGGAAGGGGAAAAAAACAGAGAAAAACAAACTGTGGAAACTCTAAGCAAATAACAGTTGTCTTGTCTTTTGTAAACTAGTAAGGATCTGTTAGCCAACAGCCTGAAGCATAATGTTGCAGGTGCAGTGTGTGGGAGTAGAAATCTATTGTGCTCATTGCTTTGGTTTTCATCCAAGGTATCAAAATCTGACCAAAGTTCTGATCTTGGCTTTACTGAAAACAATGGAAAAATGTCTCTGAGCAAATTTCTAAAATGAAGCATCTCAGGATTGGTTTCTTGTGATATGGCATGGGTCAGTGATGTGAATACATGGCATCTGTGGCACAGTCTGAAAATCACNGACGTGGCATCTAGTAGATGCCAGGGCTTATATGAAATGAACTAAATTTGTGGTGTGTTGGTTTAGTTTTGGTTTTGTTGGTTGGCTGGTTTCGGTTTGTTTTGTGCTGATTTTTTTCCCCTGAAATTGTCATGATCAGATTCTTCCTCTAGAGTGCTCTACTTGCTTTATAAATGTCACCTTAGGCTTTGAGCCATCTGTGGTGGTCAGTTTGCTTTAGTTACCTTGTGTCTATATTTCTAGGTGACGAGAAAAGCCACTCCACCTTGTTCTTTCTCCTCAATATATGTAATTTGGGCATCAGTCAGCCTGTTCTTCACTGTGTTATTTGAAAGGTGACAAGGTTTTGTCTTTACTGACGTGGCCAGATTGTGGTGTTTGACAAACTGCCATAGATATGCAGAATCACAGAATTATTAAGGTTGGAAGAGACCTCTAAGATCATTAAGTCCAGCCATCTACCTATCACCACCATGTCACTAAACCATGTCCCTAAGTAGCACATCTATAAGTAAGTTTCTTAAATACCTCCAGGGATGGTGACTCCAGCACCTCCCTGGGCAGCCTGTGCCTATGCTTAACAACCCTTTCAGGGAAGAAATTATTCTTAACATCCAATCTAAACCTCCCCTGGTGCATCTTGAGGCCATTTCCTCTTGTCCTCTCACTGTTAACCTGGTAGAAGGGACCTACCCCCATCTTGCTCCAGCCTCCTTTCAGGTAGTTGTATAGAGAGATAAGGTCTCCCTAATCAGCTCTATGAAGCTCTTCTGAAGAGCAATTCCTTCTTTGATTACTCTTTGCTATATAGCAAGCATTTCAGCATATTTGGTACTTACTCTCCTGTGTCAGTGTTGGAAGTGTAGCTGTTATATCACCCTGTGATTTTTTTAGTATTCATATCCTCATCACATCTAGTCATCAAGGCTTTTAGCTGATAGGTTAGATAAGTATTATTACCACTTTCTTTAAAGAAGAGATAATAAAGATTCAGTCAGCTTGATTTTTTCCAAGGTCAGAGAGAAAGTGAGTAGATAGAAAGTAGGGAAGTACTCAAGAAGTTTAAAATAATAATAATAAAAAAATCACTACAGCTGAGTTAGTGATTGTCCTGTTAAAATTCTGAATCTGCAGCATTGCTAATGTCATTCAGCCTCTATGAAAAAAGCCATTGATGGAATCACTCACTGAAAGCTGACAGTTACCCTTTGAGGATGACCTTTTCTTAAACCAACTCTCCCTGACTCAGGTTGTAATGCATCAACATTTTTCACTTCAGAGGGATTGATATAGAGTAAATAGTCCAGAAAATTAGTAAGAGTGGAAGAATCTCCACCAGCAAAAGGAGAAGTTTCCATAGACATTTCTCAATTATTTTAAGGGTAGGTCAACATTTTCATTTTAGTTCAGGTCAGCAGTGAGCTTTTGGACCAACTCACTTATCTCCCCTTATCAGTTTAGAGTTTGTGTTGTGGATTAGTCTTGGAGTTGACATCTTGATCCTTTTCAAAGGAGAAAAATCAGAAGATGCATTCCTACCACTAATGGGTGTTCAGTCCATTGTACCAAACCAGTCAATACATCAGATCCTCAGTCCAAACCTTCTGCTCTGGTCACCATCTCCCACTTCTTGATCCTACTTGCTATAATGAAAACACACACTCTTTATAAAAAGAAAGCACCCAAACCAAACTGCATATTTAACTTACAAGTGAATGATGTTCTTCAGACTTCCTACTTTGGTCTGATCTGAATCTGAACATGATCAATGTCTTGCACAGATTGTTGAACTGCATGGACCATCATGTGAAGAGCAGTTTCCAGCAGAAGCTATTTCCTGAACAACATGTTGTTCTGTATGGAATAGCTGAGAAGTTGGGCTTGAAATCTTCATGCTGTGTTAAGAAGTCAGCTTAGGATATCTACGAGGTGCAAGGCTTCATGCTTGTTCTTCATCTTGCCTGTCCAGGTTGCATGAAAGAGTGTGAAGCTGCCCCAAGAGACCTCAAACATTTCCCTTCAAAGGCTCAATCTGTTTTTTCTGGGTACTTACAACATCTCATGTGGGTAGCTAGTAGTATTCATCTCAGGAAAGGGCTCAAACTTCCATCAAAATGATTGTGGACACTATCTTATTAAAGACTTTCTAGTGAAGTCATTAATTAAAGTTGGAATGCAAGACAAAAACAGAAGTGCCTGCAAGGATGATTTTGACCTGTCTCTAAATCACTATTTGTCCTTTGGGCTATATATTTGATAAAATAATCAGATCTATCTACAGGAGTTAGGTGAGAAGGTCTGGTGGGGCCATCTGCTTGCCCTTCCACAGTAAACTTCAGTAAACCTCCTCACTGGGCTTCTTCTGCCTCTGGACTCTGCTGCCAGGAAGGTCAGCTGCCACTGAGAATTGGCCAACACTTTGTTGTCCTGACCCAGATGACAGAGCATTGACCTTATGGTCAGGTTGGTACCTTTAAGTACTTATCACAGTAGCTGTAGAGTTTTAAAGAGTTATTGCCTGAGAAAGACATTCTAGTTGGAAACTGCTTCACAGCCACATAATCCCCCATGAATATGCAATTCAGGGAATGGTATTACAAAAATACTAGATTTCATAATGATAGGATGAAATAGGAAGCTTAAGTAATAAATTCCTAGGGGTAACCTGTTTTACATTCAGTACTTCAAAGCACAGAATATTAACAAATGTCTTGTGTGCTCTTGGGAGCTGCATAAATAATAACAATAATAGGGATTAGGGGAAAGTATAGCAGTAAAAGTCACGTGTGCCTGAAATTACAAGATAATACATCAGCCTGCAGAGCAAGGCAATGTTTTAAAGTTGAAAGAATACATTGTTTTAAACAAATTGCCCTGAAGGAAATGACAAAAAATACATCACTTCTGAATAACTGGTGGTATTTGTAATAAATGTTGTATGTAAGAGAACTGTAGCATTTTAAAATATTAGAACAATCACAGCGTTTGGATCTGGCTTGAGACTGATGGAGTAGGGGTGCTTGTAGGCAGCATTCTGTTATGCGAGTCCTGATTTCTGGATGCAGATGCTTATATTGAATTTTTCCTCCTGTTTACTAAATAGGGACTTATCAGCTTTTTATTTATATTTCCAAGCTGATCTCAAGCACTCTAGAGTCAGCAGAAATGTTCAGTAGACATCACATGAGACTCACTTGAGACAGATTCTCCTCAGATGGTACCTNAATCACCTCTCTGGATCTGCTGGCCACGCTTCTCTTGCTGCAGCCCAGGATGCCATTGTGCTTCTGGGCTGCCAGCATGCACTGTTTGCTCATGTCCAGCTTCTCATCCACCAGCACTCCAAGTCCTTTTCTGCAGGGCCACTCTCTATCTTCTCATCCCCTAGCCTGTATTGATACTTTGAGGTGTTTGATTCTAGAGCTTATTCTGGAAGCCAGATTTGGCAAATCAGCCTCATTTAAAATAGGAACTGCTTAATTCTCAACTGAGACTTAAATGTCCAACACTGTATGCATAAATAGCTTGAGGAGGGCAGCCACAAGGCTAGCTTTGCTGTGCATACTGCCAGCAAGTCTCACTCCAAGCATGGCTGATGGCTGCTCTCAGGTACAACATGTCCCAAGTACTCATACATCAGCAGCTTAATAGGCTTATAGATCTTAGGCACAACTGTACCTACTGCATGTTTTCCAGTGCTGCCAAAGCTGTGTAAAAGAGTCAGCTCTGCAGTCAGGAGCAGATGTACTGCAGAGCACCCTGGGCGCCCTGAGCACTTTTAAGCCCACTCATGAGTGTAATGTTATTGACATCCACAACCCAGCAGACACGGAAGTACTCCTGTGAAAAGGTATAGCTGCAAGGCTGAGGTAAATGGTCTTAATTAAGCATCATGCTAATAGATATTACCTTAGACTAAGGAAGGCTGTAAAGGTATGTTTTCTCCCTTTCTGCTTGTGATGAGTTGACCCTGCCTGGATATCAGAGCTGTTCTGTCATTCCTCTCCTCAGCTGGGCAGGGGAGAGGAAATATAATAAAAGTCTTGTGGGTCTAGATAGGGATATAGAGAGATCATTCTGCAGTTACCATTATGGGCAAAATAGACTGGACTTGAGGAAAATTAATTCAGTTTTTTTACCAATCAAACCAGAGTAAGATAATGAGAAAATAAAAACTAACTCTTAGAACACCTTCCCCCCCACTCCTCCCTTCTTCCCTGGCTTAATTTTACTCCCAGTTTCTCTACCTCTTCCCCCCTAAGAGGCACAAGGGAATAGAGGCTTGGGTCAATTCATCACTCCTCCCTCTCCTTCTTCACTGACCTTGGTGTCTGCGGAGTTGTTTCTCCTACAGATTCTCACTCCTTTCTCAAGCTGCAGTTGCTGTTGTACAACAACTTTTTTCCTGTCTTAAATATGTTATCCTAGAGGCTTTACCACCATTGCTGAAGAGTTTGGCCTTGGCCAGAAGTGAGTCCAGCTAGGAACCAGCTGGCATTGGCTCCATCAGACATGGGGGAAGCTTCTAGCAGCTTCTCACAGAAACCACTCCTGTAACACCTTTACTACCAAAACCTTGCCATGCAAATGCAATACACTGCTACGTAACTCAGTATTCAATTACTGCCAATTCTCAGATATCATTTGTTTAATCCTTGCTGTCTGTAGCAATCCTGAATATAAATTTTTCTTTTTCATTTGTATATATTCAGTGTTTGATCATGTTGGAAATGTTAAAGTTTCTTCCTTTTCCTGGGGAAAAGAAATGTGTTGGTCAATGTTTACCTCTACAGAGACTATCTATTCAGTATTTCTGTGGAGCAAAATTCCACCAAAGTTATCATTGGTATAAGCTTTGTTAATTAGAAAATGCATTGGATGTTGACCTGCCTGACAAGTGATATTGACTTCTAATGTGGTTGGAAGCAAGAAATTTCATTAAGTACTAACAGATAATGATTTGAATAATTGGCCTGAGAGGGGAAAAGAGATCAGTGCTGATGCACAGAGAACTGTGCCGGTGCTAACCCTGTAATAATGACAGCAAAGAAAGCAAGTCTTTGAGGGAAAAGTCTGACTCAGGCTATGAGGGAAGTTCTTAGCTAACAGAAAATGTCCCTGTCTGACTGTAACATGAAATGATTTTGGAATATTCTTGGACATTTTACTTTTAGCCAACATTATACTTCCATCCAACACTGTCATGGAAACTTTCTTCCTCTTCTTTAACTGGCTGCAGCTGTAACTCACATCAGGGTTTTAAAATTAGAACTAAATATACATAGAAAAATTAGTAGAAGTGAAGGTGGTAGATAATACTCCCAGGTTACCACACACTGCCAGTAGTTAGTATAACTAATCAGGGGGTTGGAACACCTCTGCTCTGAGGACAGGCTGAGGGAGCTGGGATTGTTCAGCCTGAAGAAGAGAAGACTTCGGGGGGACCTACTAGGGACTTTCCAGTACCTAAAGGGAACTTACAAGAAGGCTGGAGAGGGCCTGTTTGCAAAGCCTGGAGTGAAAGGACAAGGGGCAGTGGTTTTACATTGCAGAGGAGTAGATTTAAACTGGACAGTAGGAAGAAGTTCCTCCCCACAAGGGTGGTGAAACACGGGAACAGGTTGCCCAGGGAGGTGGTTGAGTTCCTATCCCTGGAGGCATTCAAGGTGAGGCTTGACAGGGCTCTGGGCAAGCTGATCTAGATGGGGATGTCCCTGCCCACTGGAGGGGGGTTGGACTAGATGAGCTCCAGAGGTCCCTTCCAACCCAAACCTTTCTATGATTCTACCATAAAAATAGTTCTACCCCAGTATGATGGTTTTATCCCTACAGGTTTTGTCCTGCTGTAAAACTGTGGTTGTAGAGATCCATGCAGCTCACACATAGGTTTATCTATTGCATGACCTGTACTCACTTGATCTTCATTCTCCTGCAGAACTTCTCAAAGACTTGTCAGGCTGCAGTGTGGTTCTCATGCCAGAAAGGTCACCATGCTGCAGGCCATCCTTGGCCTCCAAGCTCTTCAGAGAAACTAGGGGTGAGCACAGAAGTATCTAGTCCAGAACAAGATGCTGTGCAAGGGGATAGCTTCAGGGCCAGAGAGATTCCTGCTTGTTCATGGAGCACCACATCTGGTTATGAACCACAAAATACTACTGGGGAGAAAGCACAGGCCACTAGCTGAGATTGTACCTACTATTTCATCTAAACTTGCCACAAACCACATACCTACACCAAGTTCAGTGTAGCAAAATTAATGAGACCACTCTTATATGCATAAAGTAAAGCAGACATTTCATGGGCTTGAGCTGTGCTAGCTAACCAATGCTCAATATTAGACACAGGCAGCAGGACAACTCAGGACTAGAACAAGAATTATTTCACAGACTCACTAAGGTTGGAAGAGACCTCTAAGATCATCAAGTCCAACCATACCCATCACTACCATACCACTAAACCATATCCCAAAGTAGAGCATCTAAATGTTTCTTAAACACCTCCAGGGCCTGTGAATCCACCACCTCCCTGGGGAGCCTATTCCAAGACTTTTTCATTTTTGTATTTTCTCTCTGCATGACAGCTGAGGTGTATCAGAGGAAAAATAAGATGGGTTTCACGATCAGGAGATGTTTTGTACTTGTCTTATGGCTTGCAAATTCTTACTTCCAAAACTCACAGTCCAGTGCCCTTTATTAGTGATACCCCTGTATAGTTATCTCTCAACACAAGAGACATTCTGGAGAACTGAGATCCCTAACAATCTCTGAGTCATTTCCTGCATGAATGACTTTGTGTGATTTATTATAATTGCATGGATATTGCTAAGAACGGGTCAGGATCTTCACAAGTTTTACTTCTCCCTATTAAACACTGAGCAATGAGCATTGATTTTTCTATAACATCTCATTTTCAGATGCTCATCATATCATAAAATGTAATACTATGCTTATCAGAATCCATTAACCTATATTTTTCACTGTCTTTGTCTACTTTATCACTCTCTTCAATGTGTTTGTATTACTGTTTCATAGTCCATGCATAGCCAGAAATATACATCTGAAGAACAGTTATATTCTTCTAATCTCCTAAGCATAAAAAGTTGATTAAAAAAATCTTATTTATTACAGCTCAGAGTCTTATCAATTATTAAATTTTCCCAAATCTTTCTGCTTTACAATGAAGTCAACAGAGTTCAAGTTACAGCTCTCTTAAACTGGAGGATATAATTCTTGGGGAAAAAATTAACTAAGGCAATTTACTATGGAGTTTAAGAAGTAACCAACTTTTTTTTTTCTGAGTAGCTATAAATATAGGTTTTCAGAGTGTATAAAAAGGCAACATTAACTGGGGAGTAAAGGGCACGTGTCAAGGGATGTCCAGGTTTTCAAGTAACAAGTGATAGGACAAGAGGAAATGGCTTCAAGTTGCACCAAGGGAGGCTCAGATTGGATATTAGGAAGAATTTCTTCCCCCAGAGGGTTATCAGGCATTGGAACAGGCTGCCCAGGGAGGTGATGGAATCACCATCCCTGCAAGTGCTGAAAAAACCATGCAGATGTGATGCTTGGGGACATGATTTAGTGGTGGGCATGGTAGCATTAGGTGGATAGTTGGACTTGATCTCAGAGGTTTTTTTCCATCCATAATGATTCTAAGATTCTTCTGCAAGTCTCTGACTTGTACTTCATTTCCTCCACACCTCTGCTTTTGACTTTGTGTCTCCTGACCAATAACAAGGAGTGTACTTTCCATTAAGTGGACCACACTTCAACAGTACTCATATTTCCAGTGTCAAAGACATCCCAGGGCAGACTTTGAATCATAGAACAAAATGTAGCTAGTGTTAAAAACTCCTTATCAAGCAAAATTCTTAGCACTTTTTATTTACTATACAGATTTTCATCTTTAGGATGCATTTTTGTTGAGGCCTGAGCTCACTGTCACAGCTAGACACCATTAGAAAGGGGCTATTTGGAAAACTATCCATGCTTCAAGGGCTCATACTTAGTGTGGCTCACAGCAGAGAATACCTAGTGTTTAGAGAAATGTGTAATTTCAGCTACTTAAGTTATTTTCTGTGGTTCTGTTCTGCTGTGTATTTTTGCTTGATTGAGATGTTATACTTGATTTTATACTTCAGCACAGTCAGAGATAACAATATATGTCTTTATTCTATTCTGTCCTTTGCAGTTGCAGCTGTAATTCTGAAAATTTGGCCTATAAGCTTTAAGAAAGATAAAGAAAAGAGTCCCCAACATCAAAGAGGTAGTAGCAGATGAAAGGAAACTAGAGAATGCCTTTAGGGATTAACAAAGAATCTTGAGGAAAAAGGCACCCAAGATCCAACCAGTCACTACTAAGCTGTGGAGAAAAATCTCTGTGAAAAAGAGCAGAATTATATGAGGAAGAATGATTGCTATTATTGAGGCAAAAGCTGAATTTCTGCTGGTGGTGTGAGAGGGAATACATAGGAAGAAAAACAGGTTTTGCCATCACCCTAGAGAAAAAAAACAAACCAGAAACATTCAGTGAGGAATATTATAAGATTCATTATTTATCATTCTCTTGAGACAAGATGTAAAATAGTTCATGTTCATCATAGAATCATTTGGGTTGGAAGGGACCTCTGGAGGTCATCTAGTCTAACCCCCCCTGCAGTGAGTATGCAGAGTTCATGCACCCCTGTGATCTGAAGCAAAGGGAAGGAGCTTTCTTTTCAGGCTGTGCTGAGGAAAGTTAATGTTTCTGGCAGAAATCTAGCAGAGTTGCATGATCATGTGTTTCATACAAGCACTGGAAATAACAAATCATGCTGCAAATACCTAAGAGTAAGGAGCATTTGCCCTGTCTCAGGCCCTGCAGTTTGAGTCACCTCAGTCCTTGACTCTCCTTTACTTCAGAGAGAGTGAGGGAAGACTTTGGCATAGCACCAGTGGGGCATATACAGCCTCTGGAAGGGCTGAGGAAAGCTAAGGATTATGGGAGTGAATCTCTTATGTTTCTGGAGTGTGCTAGGATTTTTCCATACCTATCCATGGTCCCAGGATGCTGTAAAATCTTTGTCTCACTCTGGTGCTTGTCTCTCAACACTCAGGAAACTGCTGACACTCAGCATCTCACAGGGTCCAGTTCCACTGCAGCTTGTAAAGTTCACACATAACTGGCAGGGGAAAGTGCCTTTGAGCCTCAGGCTTTTGAAAAATGGATGAGGTTTGCTCCCAGAAATGTCACCACAAGCAGCTATTTATCAGAGCACAGTACACTGCACATTGGAAAGGCAACATGCTATATTTGCTTTCACTGGACATTCCGGGAGAGGAGAACAGCCCAGCCAAAATCAAACAGTTTTAGAAATTATTTAAAGGAAATAACAAAGTGATACAACATATACTCTTCTTGGGCTACTAAAATCATTAGTCCTGTACAGATCATTATTTTATCATTAGCTTAATGTCATTGGTTAATGAAGACTTTCAAGAAGCATTCATGCAGCTATTGTTTATGGTTTGTTAGGCTACACACACCTGTGGAGAACAGATGCAATGAAAATGCTGTCAAAGTCATCATCTTTACAACAAAGCATTGTGTCTGTCAGTGCTCCAGTGGTGGAAAATAGTTTTAATTTTACCCATACAGATATTTGTTTCCCACTGACCCTAATTTTGCCCATAGGATCAAGACAGGAAGGTTTGGGTCATAAATGATTTATTGTTCTTGCAATAGCACCCCTTCTTCCTTCCACATATCAGGAAGGTGTATGTTTAACATATGTCACTGAGGAGGAGGAAATGAAATAGAAAAGGAATAAGCATCTAAATGATAGCCCTTTAGCAAAATTATCTTGCTAATTTTTCTTTTTTTTCATTTCACTTTGTAACCTCTTGGGACTACAATTTGTTTCAAGAGTAGCTATATCAGATTTCAAAATATACTACCCACTTCTGTATAATAAAGATTTAGCATCTTACTATTACTGTATGTTTTTAGGCAAAGAATTAAGGTACAGTGTAATCTTATTGCATTGTATTATAAGGAGGTTAAAACTCATAGTGGAAAAAAACACAAACTAATTAATCAGAGCTTTCTGCTTTCACTCTCCTTGGGACTGCTTCAGTAGCTATAAAAGAGCTCCTTTCATTATTTAAAGAAAAGGAACTCCCAATGAACTGGTTAACATTTACTCATTAATAGCACAAATTGACACTAGTACAGCGTGCCTGGAAAATATTGCATATTAGCTGCATCTTCTACATGTCTGCTACCATTTCAGGCACCATGAAGTCCCCTGAGGCAGACTGTATAATGTAGAAAATCCCCTGGTCACCCTCACTTCCCTGCCCGTCCCATCAATTTCTGCCTAGCCAGTAGAATAAAAAATGCTTAAGCCCAAAAAAATCTGCAACTCAGTTTGAATTTAAATTGTTTCAGAAAATCAAATCTGCTGCTTGGTTTTCAAAATGAACTTCTCTTGAATAAATAAAATTTCAATGGACACAAATTCAAGATATCTGTATATCACCTATTGGTTTTAACCAACATTTATAATGATATTCTCACCTGTTAATCTTTTTCTTAATGTTGTCCCTTCTACAAAGTAGTGCATGACTTTGCATTTATGTTTATGGATGATGTCCTACAAATAGGTCATCCTACCTTTTCAAAGCATTTGCAAATGACACTAAGTTTCCTGGAGATGAATTTAGGACCTGCTGGACATTATGGACTAAAATTAGAGGTTTTAAATTCATACCCTTTCCATGTAAATTATTCTGAGCCACCACTTTAAAACTGAATCCTTGATAATTGTTTAGGAAAAAACATGTGTAGACTTCAGCTTATTGAGATCAAACAGAAGACTTCTCCGCTCTCTACAAGTGCTTCTAGCACAAAGCTGAGACAGGACAGAGCAGAGAAGATCCCAGAGTCAGAAGGAATAGATGGATTTTTGCTTTCTAACCTTCACTCAAGCAGTTTAAAGAAGCCTGTGCTGTGTGGGGGTGTGCAACTGTTCTTTTGCGGAAAGGTTATGAAACCTTTCTAGAGAACTTAAAGATTTATTTGCACTTTGTTGCTGATCCCTTACAAATCAAAATGCTGGGTTTTAGTGTTGTCAGTTTAGAGAGCTGTTCCTTGAGCTGTCCTTTCTATTTGCATGAGAGGAATCGGAGAGAGATGAGGGTTTCATATGCCCACCCCTATGCAGAGTGTGTGTTACCGATCATACATTATTTATCAGCATCATCTTTTCCTCCTGTGTTCCTTGTTTGCACAGACTTGTGCCGTTGCCTTCTCAGTATTTCCTGCCCTCAGTGCAGGAGTGGGCTCCTGAAAAGTGGGGTTACTGATTGTTTTGATCATCTGAAGTGGCAGAAGACAAACTTGTGAGGCAGCCAGCCTAGAGTTGTTGTCATTCATTCTACCCACTGGCTGGGAATCTGTGCTCTGGTAGTGACACAGAGAGGAAATACTAGCCAGCTCACCTGAATTACCCTCTGTGCCTCACAAATTACATCCTGAGATTTTCAGCAGCTCATCTCAGCAGAAAAAAGGGAGGATTTTTCTTGAAATTCTTTTTATAATAAAATAACTTTTTCCCTAATGTTATTCCTAGTTTAAATTTCTGGATTCTATGTGTTTAGTGACATGCAAGTCATGTGGCCAGCACTACTGACTTGTGCTCTTCAGATTGACAGATGCTTCTCATAATTAACCTAGTTTTCAGCCAAAGAAGGAAGCCAACAGTTTTCAGACTTGTGTATTGAAGACCTATAAATACACATCATGTCAGGGCAGTCTGTTTTCCAAAGGCACTAAGCAAAATCAGTATTTTTTAATGCAAGGGAAAATCAGGTCATTTGAACTGAGGAATCAGGTATGGATTTGAGCACTCAACTACCAACTTGTTTAGTTGGTAGCAATAAGTAGTGGAAAAGACAACAGAGGAATAAAATCACCTGGGTGCATGCTGCTGCAGCACTGTGCTCAGTGGGAACGTGGTAATTCTCAATGGCAAGGTTTGCTTATGCTGGAATCAGTGCCAGGGCTGATGGTCCTGAGCTGTCAGCAGGTCAAGTGAGGTTCTCCTCTCCCTCTACTCTGCCCTAGTGAGGCCACAGCTAGAGTACTGTGTCCAGTTCTGGCCTCTCTTGTTCAAGAAGGACAGGAAACAGCTGGAGAGGGTGTAGAGAAGGGCTAGAAAAATGACTAGGGAACTTGAACATCTCTCTTATGGGGAAAGGCTGAGAGAGCTGAGGCTGAATAGTCTGGAGAGGAGAAGCCTGAGGAAGGATCTTATCAATATTTATAAATACTTAAAATGTAGGTGTCAGGAGGATGGGGCCAGTCATTTTTCTGTGGTGCCTAGTGTGACAGGACAAGAGGTGTAATGGGTACAAACTGGAACATAGGAAGCTCCATCTAAACATAAGGGGGAGCTTCTTTACTTTGAGGGTGGTAGAGCACTGGACCAGGCTGCCCAGAGAGGTGGTGGAGTCTGTGGAGACATTCAAAACCTGCCTGGATGTTATCCTATGCAACCTACTTTAGTTGATCCTGCTCTGNTTCAAGGTCTCTTCCAGCTGTAACTGTTCTATGATTCTATCTCCAGAGGTCCCTTCCAACCCCTCAGGTTGGTTCCAAATTTTAAGTTAATTACATGGGCAAGGAACTAATGTGCTTTTATAAAGTTTGTGCTTGATTTTTCTTGAAAATCACAACAACAAAGCCTTGTACACTAGCTGAATTTCTATTAGCATATTGGAACGAACTCAATGAGCTATAGCAATGTATTTTTGTGCCAACTTAGTTCCTTAACCATAATTCTGTATTCTACCAGCAATGTCTCTGAGTGGATTTTTATTTAGGAATTGTAACTGGGGAGTAGCTATTCCTTAAGAATAGTAATAAATAAAATACAGCACAAAATATCGCCAAGAATCTTGAAATGAGTTAGTTTTCTGATATGTACAAAATCTGCACTAGGAGCCTTGGTTTTCTTTGTTATTTTGGAGGAAATTCAGATCTTCATCTGTAAGAGAAAGGACTTGCAAGGTTTTGGTGCTGGTTCTTGGCAGTTCTTCTCTCTGTAATTTATTCCTCAATGTACTACAATTCCAGTAGTCTGAGGAGAGAACTGGGTTCTTGGAAGGAAACTGGGATGTTTCAGCTGAATTTGCCAGACAGACATGTCCTGTTGCTCTTCAGCTCTGTGGTGAAAATGAAAATGTTTTGCACATAAGTGAGGATAACTGCAGTGTTTGCACTGGTGAGCATACCTGTACACCTTAAGAGAGCCAGTAAGGAAGGACATTTTAATAAACTCACCTGTAACTTAGAGTAAGATCAGGATTTACCTAAAAATATAACCCAGTCTATCCTCATTACAGGTGTTTAAGAAATGACAAACATGAGTGCCAAGACTGCTGTTTCACAGAGGATAATTTTAGGCAAATTAGGAAGTTTGGGAACAATCGGAAAGCAAATTTCCATTCTGTTCTAGACAAGGGGTGAAGGGTACAAGTTTCTGCTGTATCTCACAACAGTGGGAAATTCAGAGTTTTAGCTAAAGGGGGGCTAGAGGGTTGGCTGTAATCATTAGCACCATGAGCTGTGCCTGCAGAGAAGAGGATGTGTCAATGAGTGAATGTCCTTGAAAGAGATTTTCTTCCTAGGCAAAAAAAATGTGTTTGTAAAGATATCCTGAACTTTCTAAGCTTGTGTTTCTCACAGCTTTCCAGTAGTGCCTGCTGGTCCCCAACTGAGAAGGCTATAAAAACTCCTACTTAAAGATTGTCTCAGCCTCAAAAGTGCCATTTCCCTGGCAGAGTGAGGCATTTGCTGAAGTGAAAATGTGATGGGTGACTTCTGGGGTAAAATATTGTAATTAATATTGGGGTCAAATCTGGGGCAGCATCCTTCTCCCTCTTTCCCACTTCAGGGGAATACCGCATTTGTGTGAGGTATTAGTCAAGTTCATGAGGGGCTGTGGTTTTCACTTTTTGCACATGCTGGAATCCCTCAAATCTGAGCAATTTCTGTCTGCCTGACATGCCTCTGTCATTTCTCTTTTCCACTTCCACAATAATCAGCTAATTTATACTTTGATTATGACTCAGCAGAGCTGCATTCATTTCAGTAGAGGAGCATCATTTTACACTATGTAAGCATCAGTTCACCAAATTCTCTCTGGCTGAAAAGACTTATTATATACACTACTATTATAACAGTAATATTAATAAAGAAATTGCAGGGTACTGTTACAGTGAGCTGCAGGTTGTTTCCTCTGCCTGATCATTTTGGTAAGAACATATCCATTTCTTCCTACAATTTTATTTCTTGCACTCTTACAGTCTGAAGAATTAAGGCACTTTCTTTTACTCACAGTAAGAATAATTAAGTTCTGTATTTTTTCATAATAGATAATATAGTAGTATAATGCATTTTCACAGCTCCCTCAGAAGTAGATTAGTTTTATTAGCCAAAACTGACAAAGAACTAAGCTACTCAGCCTTTGGAATTCACAATATGTTACCTAACTTGTCTATGATCTGAAAGACTGATTGCCCTTTGATTGCTTAATCCTGTCAATTATAGCTTTATATTGTTGACCAGTTCAGATGCATCTGTCATCCTCACAGCATCATTGATTAATTCTTTCTCACAAGCTGCTTATGCAAATACTATCTCAGTATTAGGCAATAGCAGCATATGTATGAAATGGGCAACACTTGCTGTGCTATGGACCAGAAACCTGAGTTCCTTTGTCCTTGATAGAGACACTTGATAACTGCCAAAAATCTGCCATTAAGTCATTGATTACATTCCATTACAAATGAGGAGGGAATGTTTTGGTTATTATCTTTTGTGCATCCGAGTCGTCGNCCCCAAGTGATTTTCAGACTGTGCCTTTGTGCATCTGAGTAAATACATGAAATCATGCCAAGACAAAAAGAACATAAAGTCATGCTTCATGCTGATGGCATCCTTTTTTTTTACAACTAGACTAGAGCTTTTTAGCAAACGTAGTGCTTTTTTGTGGATCTCGGATATAAAGTTAATTGACTGAAGTTTGACATTACTGGCATGATTTCTGACTTTTAGGAAACTTAATAATGACAGATGGTAATCTAAATGTTATCCTTTTTTCAGTGTATTGAAATGGAGAAACTGGTTAAAATCAGTGTTTGGGGCTGTATTAGAATGAGATTTCCTAAAAGAGTTCATGTCCTGAAGGCTATTCTGGCTAGTTTTCCATCATTTCAATGAAAACCCTCCTAAGGTATACTAAGAAGTGCAATGTTTTGTTTGCATTGAAAATGAAGTCTGGAGTGTCTATTGTTCTTACTTCTGACTGTGCAGACTTTAGCTTTAGGGCTAGGAAGTCCCATGGCTTGAGAGTGTGATAAAGCAGAACCCCTCATGGACCTTAAAGATGAGCCAGGAACTGGAGAAATTTGGAGAATTGGCCATTTGCCCTTCAAAAAAGCAACTATATCCAAAATTGAGTTAAAAGGCACATTAGCAAAAAAGTTATCTGTGGAACATAGATAATGAATTAAAAGTCATGAATATAGAATTCACATTTTGCAAGATGTGTTGCAAAATGTATAAGCAAAACATATATTATCATATATTTAATGTCAATGAAAAGACTTCTAATATCCAAACCTTTTAACTCAAAGGTATTAACAAATAGTAACAGATGGCTAGTTCACAAAACAGGACTGCTTTCCAGAAGATTTACACTGAATACACAGAAAAATAGTCAGCCACTTGCTAACTTTATGGGGAAAATATAGCAAAGGAAGACAACAGACATAGTCGACCTAGCTTTTTAGAAACTTGATTTATCACTACTAGATATGACTAAAATCTCATTCCCTAGTCCTTTTTCTCTTCTTTTTTCTTTCCATTTCTACTTGGATGCCAATTTCTGATCTTTCTTTTCCTATTACTTCACTTTCGGAAAAAAATCTTTATATATATGAGAACACAAGAGGAAGAAAGCATAACAAAATCCAAAATCAAGCTAATTTCTAACTCTTTTTTTTCTCAGCCATGAACTTGTGGGGATATAAGTCTTTAATACACTCAGAGCTGTTAGTTAATTAGAAGATGACATTGCTTTTCAGGACTCCAGGTGGTACAATCAAAATTCCAAAAGGCTTTGCAGACAGCTTTGAAAACTTATCCCTGCAGTGATCAAATGGATCAAAATAAGTAAAAATAGAAAGGCTACAAGGGGCTTCTACTGTTTAATCAAAGAGATGGATAGGAATTGCAAATATATGAGCAACTACCTATTGGGAAAGGCTACAGTAAAGATGGCAGATTATTGCATGCAAATATACTGCCAAAATCCACTTTCCTGTCAGAGACAGATTGTCACGCTGGTGTAATCTGTCATTTCCATAAAGGCTGTAAAGTTGATTTCTTTTTTATGTATATATTGTTCTTTTCCAAAATTAAATCTACATTTTAAATCTTACCTCATGCCATCTTAGTAATTAGTTGCAGCATCTATCTGTGCAAGTCATTGCCACTATAATTTTTGTTGATTAAAAACAGTCATGGCAAGGGGAAATTAAAAGTGTAGATGCCTCAAGTTTCCTACCAGTTACTGTGTTGGAAATTTGCTGCTGTTGTACTTTTTCAGCAGAACACCAAAGCTGGGCTTCTTTAATATGATAACTATTAAGATATAGACTGCATTTCAGCAGGCCATGAGCAAATGAATCAAATGTTGCTTGCAGGCAGCATCCCTTTCAGTGAGAGAATGATTGGCCAAATGTGCATGGCTAGAATGTTCCCATCCCAGTCTGTGCACAGCATCAGCTCTTCTGCCATGGTATGTGCAAAAACCCAGAAGAGCTAGAAGAGCTTCTTTGCTTTCCTATGTCTTTTGCAACTATTTCTCCTGATTGCACGTGCTTTCTTCAGAGAAAAAGGGTCAGATTCATCCTTGCAGCATATCCACTGATGTGAGCTCACATTAGAAAACTTCATTCTTTTCAAACACAAAATTATCACAAGCAGTGAGAAAGGGTTTTTTGTGTCACTTTAAGGTTTTGTAGAAGAGCCAGAATTCTCATCCTTTATTAATGAGGATTTTCTTTAGACAGACATGCTTCGTGTGCCAGGAGCTGCAAGTGGCTTCAGCATTACAACAACTTTTATGGGAAATGCCTGGGTTACTTACAGCTAAACAGTGATTTTTCAAAGCAGAGTTGATATGAAATACACAATCTATCAGTTAATGATGGGGTTTTGCTACATAGCCTCCTGCTGCTTGTGAATCCTTTTATTTGAAGGAACACAGATAAGGCATCACAAAGGGACATGACAACCTCACATATTTCCTAACTGTGCTACCAGTTTGTTGGATGACTTGGATGAGTCTCTTCATCTTCCTGTGAGACAGTTTTTCCTACAGCAAAATAAGCACTGTGATGCTTCTTTCTTTTAGAAGGTGTACAGTGAGGAATGCTAAGTGCAGCACAGCACAAAAGTATTCTTATTTCAGGTATAAGAAGTGAAACTTTTTCTTCTTAGAGCAGATGTTTTTTGCTGATCCCTTCCTGTGCATGTCTTTGTCAGGCCACTAGAATGGATGGACATCAGCAAAAAACACTTAGCAGAACTAATTCCTGCTGTGGTTACCACCTCATATCATATGAGGAATCACAATTAACCAAAGGAAAACTTTGTAGTATCTAAGGTACTGCTGAATTTTAACCAGTAAAGGCTTCCTTTATGTAAGGGAAAAACACAATGTATGGGTGGCACAGTTTTAATATCCTTGCTTCAGAGCTATTCACAAACCAACCCATCATTTTCCCACTCTCACATATTTACTAGTATTCTGTGATCTATCTGCAATCTGACATTGTTGCCTAGTAGTAAATCTTGTTGTAGACTAAGGTGTCTCAGACAGTGACTCACTGAACTGAAGAGAACAAATATTGAAAAATTGCAAATCAAATTGTTTTCAACCTAATCAAAGATGCAAGAACTCATTTTGCCCAGTAGCCCTTCTGAGGATTGAGATCAACGTGAAAACTGGGGGGAAAAGGAAAGAAAAAAGGTTGCTGACTGTTAAGAACAACGCAGTTGTACTTCTCATTGAACTTTGAAATGAAATGAGGAACACACTTAATTATATGATCCCAACATTAATACCTGAAATAATCAGCTATCTATTTGGTTCTCTTCTTATTCTTCTCTGCCACTATGTTTGTGTAATTTCTTATCTTGCTAAAATAGCTGTTAAATTCCTATCCAACATTTAATGCATAAATATGAAAAGGGCTTAGAAGAGTGTCAATATTCACAGTGCCAGCATAATTAGTCTCATCTGTTGCAAAAATGCTTCCCTGTGAGTCACATAACTAGTCCTTTCAAGTTTTAAAAACATGGAAAACAAAACAAAAATTCAAGGAATATAATATCATTTAGAGGGGGGAAAGAAGGCAAGGATTTTTGTGATTATTTTTTTTCCTCTGTAAATGAGCAATTATCCCTTAGTAAATCGTAGCACAATGGATTAGACATGCATGTTGATACCATATAGCAATCAAGCCCTTGAGATTACTGCTGTCTAAATTACTTTTCAAAGGACTCAAAAATATTATGGTCTGTTTCAACACTGGCTTTCTTCCTTAAAATTGTGCAAGAAATCATGACTACTGGCCATGCAAATCATCTGCATCTGTCCAGTGTGTTGACTTTCACAGGCTAATCAGCATTTTTTACATGCTGGAAAGTCAGGGGACTGTAAAATCTTCTGCAATTTAAGGCTTGATACTTAAAACAATTTTGGAAAATACAAAACCTTAGGAATTGTGTCCACCTAATTTCTACAGCACACTTTGTGTGCTCAGCAACAGTGCATGTATAGCGTGCACAAAAAGTTCTTATATCCAGGACAAATAATCATAGAAACATAGAATGTTTTGGGTTGGAAGGAACCTTTAAAGGTCATGTAGCCCAACTCCCTTGCAGAGATCAGGGACATCTACTAGATCAGGTTGCTCAGAGCCTCAAACAACCTGACCTTGAATGGTTCCAGGGTTGGGGCATCTACCACCTCTCTGGGCAACCTGCGCCAGTGTTTCACCACCCTCAGTGTGAACAGTTTCTTTCTTATATCTAGTCGTAATCTCCCTCTTTTAGTTTAAAACCTGTCAGACAAACAAGAGGAGAATTATCTTGTGGTATTATATTCTCTCTTTCTGGAAGGTTTCTTCTCCTGTTCTGGAGATGGAAGGCAGTAGATCTTGTCTGCCTTTCCTCCAGCAAAGAGAAAGCAACTCTTGTTCTGCTGAAGAGGTGAAGGAATGAATGATCCTTGCACCTGAGCTGATACATTATATTTGATGTAACAAAAGGCTTTATTATTAGAAAGCCTTAAAAAGTCAGAAGGGCATATTTATGAAGCAAAGGAAACTTAAGTGTAAAAATGTGCTTTCAACCTGTCCAAAGGCAAGTCAGAAGTTTTTAAGCAGTGTGTATGAACGTTTCAGAAATACATTCTACATGAAGTCAGCAAGTTAGGTGTGGGAACTTGTGGTTTTATTTGAGAAATTGTTAACAGGTTAAACAAAATCAAGAATGCTTTCTGAATATCACCACTCTGACTTCAAATCTCTTTTGATTTTAATATTGTATAACTCATACTAAATATTTCATTTTTTTTAGTATTTTCTGCTCTGGAGCTTGTACATCTGGGGTGTGATTCAGACTGATCATTGTGTCTTCAAATTGGGGATATTTTATTTAAAAATCTGTGGAGAACAGGGAGCTGGAGAACAGTTTTATCATGGAAAACTCATCTACAGCAATCCACTATATGAAAAACATCTGTATTCCCCAGTATATGCGAACTGTAGCAAAGAGAGACAAAGAGAATGAACATGAAAACACAAGGATGAAGATAGAACAGAATTGATAAGCAGGGCTTTGAGCAAAGATGCTTTGGGCTCACAGTTTTAGGTTCTTGTCAGTGAAAAAATGACTGTGTAGTTTGTATTAAAGCTGCATATTCAATCTCTTCTCGTAGCAGAAATTTCAAAGCTGCTGGAAGAAATAACTTGCAGGGCAACAGGAAATAAAATGAAGGAGGAAGCCTTTCAAGAGCCACTGAAGACTACCCTGTGAAAATTATGGTTACTACAGGCTTGTTTCCCCTGGCTTGATAGTAGCTGAGCTCTCAGTCATGTTGATCAGCATTGCTTCACAGAATCATTAAGGTTGGAAGAGACCTCTAAGATCATTAGATCCAACCATACCTATCACTACCATGCCACTAAACCATGTGCCTATGTAGAACATCTGTACATTTCTTAAACAACTCCAGGGATGATGACTCCACCACCTCCCTGGGAAGCCTGGGCCAAGACTTAGTAACCTTTTCAGTGAAGAAATTCCTCCTGACATTGAATCTAAACATCCCCTGGTGCAACATGAGGTCATTTTCTCTTGTCCTTTCGCTGTTAGCCCAGTACTGTCTTGTAGCCTTTTTCTTTTCAGTTTGTCTGCTGTATCTTGTCTGATGCTTTTCTGATACTTCTGCAACTTCTTAGGAGCTTAGGTTGTGGAGCTTGGCTTGTTGAGCTTCAAGCACAAAGTTCTAACCAGGAACCACAACATCAGCCTCTTTCAGTAATGAAATTATGATTGAAGGGAAATGTTAGGCTATAGGGAACTAGCTCCCTGTTGAAAAGAGAATGATCACTTCCTGGGCAGAGAGAGAGACTGAGTGTTCCTCCAGACTAGGGAATCATATCCTTATTCTGATATGGAATGATATTTTTACTTTTAAGAAAAGTATCATGTAACTGATCTTTGCTTAAAACAGGGCTGATAACATTTGTGTGGCCAGCAGTACATTCAGAGAGAAATGCAGGCCTTTGACTTTGAAGAATTAGGACACTCCACAAATCCCAAACAGCATCATGTGAACAAAATCATCCCAGGACTGGAAAGAACTGATCCTCTTCCCACAGCATATAGGAGGCACTAGCATTCTGACATGTCTTTCACTTTATCAAACATTGCTTAAATTGTGGATAGTGTGTGATAAAATGTGAGAATTCTTTTTCATTTGACTTCTCTGCAGATTGGTGCTTCTCAGATCCACTGAGCTTCTTTGCTTTCATGCCTTGTACACATGTCAAAGAGGAGAAGGGATTGAGGTAGTCTCTGGTTCTAAAAATTACGTGAGAAATGCTTCATGTAAATGTAATTCTCTCCATTCCTACCACAAGTTCACATCTGGTATGCATTAAAGTTTTGAAGTTGGGAACTTTGGGGACATCAGATACTGTGCTTTTAGTATAGACAGTTTTAGTACTGACTGTTTTTCCCCAAAATGAGCTCAAGAAATATTCTTCTTCCAATAACCACGAAGAGAACTAATAGTCTTAGAAAAGTAATTTCTCCTGTACTGAAAGTCTCAAGTTTGCTGATGCCACATGGTCATTGATACAGATACTTATCAAATTATATCCATTAGGCATTAAGGAAGAGGTAGTTCTTAAACTATGCAAATGTTGACAGTAGTGTTTTTTTTTCAGTTACATCTTTCTCAAGGGAAAATGAATATATTTCAGGTCCCTAGTAAAACATTCTTCCTATTTCCCATATTGGACATATTGTGTAAATCCTATTAGAAGGGATCTGGGAGGTTTTGGAGTAATGAAATACAGAAATATTTTATCTAAACTTGCCAGGTCTGGTAAAGTTTGCAGACAAATGAGATGAGAACAGACATAAATGAACTGTATCCCCATACATCATAGGGGAAGATAAACAGTTTTCCTCTGTATTCAACCTACTATCAGCACTTCCATAATTAAGGAAAACAAATTAGAAGCTGGATGGTCAGGCTCCAGTGGTAGGGACCTCAGGAGTGGGATGCTCTGTTGTGCCAGCCCAAGCTTGCAGCACACAAAGAGCAGTTTGTCTAGGATGTAGGCACAGAAATTATCAATACAGAAGCAAAAGTTCAGCTCTAAGTTTAATGGAAAGTAGTACTTCCATTATCACTCAGCACTGTCAGAATGGAAGATTTGGCTTAGATTGAAATTTGGTTTATTGTTTTATAGAGAGAAAAAAATGGTTACATATATCAATATTTGGAAATAAAGGTTTCTTACTCTCAAAATTCATGGCCCATTAAGAATGTAAGTCATCAAGTATATTACTCTGAACATGGTCTGAGAGAACTGGCTTCAAACAGAATATATTCCTTCCTTCCTGATCTTATATGAGTCCTTCTTTGGAGAAGAGAAACTATGGAAAATTGAAATCATTGCCAGTAGCTGCAGTAGAGGAACACAGCAACTCCCTTATGGCAGAGTTTCAAGGTAACAATCTGAAAATAGTTTGCAAGAAAGTGATAGAGATCCATTTTCACAAGTAACAAAATCCTATATAATGCCATTGATATTTAAGTTCCCGAGCCACATTCTACTCTGGAAATATCTGACTTCTTAAATTACTTTATGCAGTGTTGCATTTAAAGGTTATTTCCACATAAGTTTATCTTGAAAAAGCAGTTCTCAGATGCTTCCAAATATTACTTGTGTGAAAAAAATCACTACACACTTGTGCATTCCTATATAAATTACCTTGTAAATTTGAGTTTCCATATGCTCTTCTATTAGCTCTGCTCCATGACCCTACAAGGAGTAATGATACAACATATATATATATCTATATAAATGCTTAAGTGGTTTATCTTTTCTGAACTTTTTCAGCACTTATTGGGCTGTTTCAGGCAAGCTTAATGAAGTGTGGAAGAACACTGTGTATCCTTGGAGAACTAGATCTCAGAGATTTCTTAGTCCTGCATTTCATCACAATTCCCACTCAGAGATCATACTTCTAAGGCATGAGATGGCTTTAACTGATAAAACTCCTAAAAAGAATTTCATGCCAAATCCTAAAGATCTGAGGGTTTATTCTTTGGGATTTTTACTAGGTATATTTTTGGGTTGCTTTTATTTTTTAAATCTGCCTTTGTGTTTCTTCTGTACTGAAGACAGAGGAAAGTCCAAAATGGAGAGGTAAATAAAATCAAATTTAGGAATATTGCCAGAGTATGGCAGGCCTTAACATAAATTTATCACATGGCTGAAGCCAGTCAAAATGTCTCTTGTGTATATGAGCATGAATTAAACCAACAGCTATTATTACTTTAGCATCCACTGCATGTTGGGAGAACAATTTCACATTTTAAAGACTCTTCTTTAAAGAAGAGAATGAGAATATTGTAGAAAATTACCAATAAAGCAAAGACAAAACTCTCTCCACTGTTTTTCCACAGGAAAAATAGGTGAATACTGCTGATGCCACGAAATGTAAAGCAACATATACAGCTCAAAGAGGACTGTGAAGGAATACATTTTATTCATAGCTGATGAGACAGGGGTCTAATCTCTAGTACAATGTCAGTATCTTTTTTAAATGGACTCTTCAAAGGATGATTTTGATCTATATGGTTATATAGCATTTTTATATTAATAGATTGAGTATTTCACCCAAGTCATTTCCTACCCTGCAGACATTTATAAGAGCAGGACATTTTGTATGTCAAATGTGATGGGTCTTGTGTGGGTTTTTACCACTACATTACCTTTATCAGTGATCATAAAACTTGCTTTTTCAGCACTATTTCAAAGTCAGATCAAGTAATTACTGTACTTGTGGGAAACATTTACATATGCTCTTTAAAATCTGAGACCTGACTAGTAACACACCACCATAGAAAAAGCACTAAGACTCATTCCATTTCTTTCAGCAACTTCATGCCATGTGACAAAGCAGTTTAAAGTGTGAAAAACAGCCACAGCCTCACTGAAGAAAAACCCTTGTGACCTGCCCTTACTCCATTGACCACATATTTTTTCTCTCTCCCATGGTTCCCAGACTCTAATCTAAACTAATTGCCATCAACTTTCACCTCTTTCCACTTCCTGCATGTGTGATGTTTCTGCAGAGCTGCTTTCTATCTGCTCTGGTCAGTCTGTCCTACAGACAGATGTGTTTCCCTCTGACAGGTGGAGGCTATCCAAACCACACAGCTTTCCAGAGCCAGCAACTCATGCTTCTGAGCTGGTCACCACCCTGATCATGAAAGGAGTGGAGCATCTGCCCTATGAGAACAGGCTGAGAGAGCTGGGTCTCTTCAGCCTGGACAAGAGGAGACTGAGAGGAGACCTCATTAATGTTGATAAATATGTTAAGGGTGAGTATCAGGAGGAGGGAGTCAGGCTCTTCTCAATGGCATCCAATGTTAGGACAAGAGGGAATGGGAGCAAGTTGGACCACAGGAGGTTTAGTATTAACAGGAGGAGGAACTTCTTTCCAGTAAGGGTGATGGAGCACTGGAACAGGCTGCCGAGGAGGCTGTGGAGTCTCCGTGTCTGGAGCCATTGCAGAGCTGCCTGGACACATTGCTGTGTGACCTGGTCTAGGTGATCCTGCTCTGGCAGGGGAGTTGGACTAGATGATATTTCTAGGTCCACTCCAACCCCTGAAGTACTGTGATACCGTGATTTGCTTTCAGAGCCTTTTGGAGAGTCATCTTTCCTCCTTTAACCAAATCTCAAAGGTCATTTGCTATTCCTTCTTTTTAGAATGTGCTAGTGTCCTCCTGCATGCCCAAGAGCCACAACCTGTGAAGTAGCCTGTGAAACATCATCAGTGAATTACTTTCAGAAGCTCATTTTTGAAGCATTTTGATTTAATATTTGGATTCCAGCAGCTGTGTAGAATTGTTCTCTCTGAATGTCATGAAAGTGGATATTTTTTTCTGCCAGACTGCTGCAAGATTTTCTGATTCTTCCAGGCTGGTTCCTAGGTGATGATTCTTTGCTTTATTTAAACTGGAAGAGTGTCAAATCCCAAATCAAGCTGACCAGGAACTCTGGTGCACTTACACCTTGTGTTCCAAAAACTGAATCTTCTCTTCCTGCCTGAGAGCAATTTATAATTACTCCAGAGAAAAAAAGAAATTATGGCACAACTACAGAGAAGTCACAGGCCATCACTGTGTGGTATAAGAAGGAAAGCAAGCTTTGTCCATCATATTTCCAGAATTTTCCTGGGACTTCTATTTCTTTGGTTCTGTTTATCTGCAAAGCTTTGGTCCTCCACCTAATATATATTAGTATATCAAAGAAATGAGAGCAGGATGTTTTTAATTAAGAGCATTAATGCTCACCAAAGAACACCAGTTCCTTAGTAAAACGTCATGTAATGCTCTTAAAAGTTATTTTATTAGGGAAAAAAAATAGAGCAATTATTTGGGTAGTGTTTAATGCATGGGACTGCATTGGTCAGCATGATTTAGAGATTGGCAAGGCTGTGATAGAACTAGACTGATCTCTCTATCATAGTCATTAACCCTCTCTTTGTTTTATTTCTGCCTTCTCTGATGCTATATTTCAAAGTACTTAATGATCTATTATAACAGTCAAGGTTGATGCAGCTGTAATTTACCTGTTCATGATTATTCCAGTTAATTATTTCATTGCATCAATATTTGGAAGAGATGTTGCCTGGGGAACAGCATAATCCTCTCTTTTTCTTACAAAAGCCTGAAATCTTTTATGATTCATTTCATTGCTCATTCAGAGGATTAAGCCACTCCAATATTGTGATCCAGCACCATTATACTCTATGGTTCCAACTCCTAAACAGTTTTTGATTTTCCCTTCACAAAAGTCTACCAAAGGTGACAGAAGAGGAAAATACACGTTTGCATTTAAAAGAGACAGAGGACACAATTTGTCGTTGTTATTTGGATCTCCAGCAATAACAGACAATGTGAGTCATCTAGAACCACCAGCAATACAGCAGTAGGAAGCTCAACCTGTCCTCTGCTCAACATGCTCTTTTTATGTTGACTAGATGCTTACTCTCATTCCAGGTCTTTTCAGGCACAAATTGACCGGCATACTGAGAACAAACACCAGTGGGGTGAGATTTCTGCCCATAAAAACGGGCTAAGTCTTGACAAAGTCTGCCAGCATCACTCTCACTAGACCCTTGAGGAGCATCACTGGTTAGAGGATTGTTCTCTTAATAGCTGTCTCTAAAAGAGACTTCCTGAAATCACACTTGAAACCCAAACAGTTAAATATCCTAAGGCCAGTGATTGTGTTGGAGGAATCATGGATACTTGAGGCTAGGATGAAATCAGAAAGAAATGGAACAAAACTGGCATCATAGAAATTCAGTTTAATTTGTGAATAAAGTAATCATTCTACATTTCAGCATCTTTTTGGACCCTAAGAAAAAGAGAAATGCTTAAGGCTAAGGAAAATATTTTTGCAGGAAAACCGCAGACCACTGGGGAAGTTTTTCTTTTTATGAAGTCAAAACCAAGTGGGACTGCAGGAAGTCATTGGAGCTCACTTCATAGTTTGCTTCACTAGCTTTGAAAGTTTACACTTAGATGTCCAGCAAGTTCAGACCACACATGCTCACCTGGAGAAAGTTTCTTGATAATTTTTGAGCTTTTGAGCTGAGAGCATTTGGAAAGAGAGACAAGTAATTGTGCCTTTGGTCAAAAACATCTTGTTTTGCATAAAACTGATAGGGTTCTAGATGCCAAATATTTCACACTCTGAAATTCATATACTGATTGTATTTTTAGCTTAATTTTAGCAGAACTCTGAAGTTTTAGAAATAGAGTCTCCTTCATCAATACCTTTTATCTTTTTTCTTCTGAAAATACAACATGAAATACAAAGGTCCCTATCAGGATTACAAAGTTAGCACTAGTTAAGTGAATCTGTAGTTCAGATGCACTCCTTTTGCAAAGAAAAACCCTGCTTGCTTGATTTTACATGAGTCCTGATAGAGAGAAAGGCATCAGTTCTGTGCAGAGATTTCACTGTCAGCTCCTACTCAACAGGGGACATTTAACTAGGAGAGAATTTAAGAAATCTTAAATGCGTGGAGTAGAAAGGATAAGGCAATAGCAACATAATTTGTAAGGCAAATATAACCCTGCCCCATAACACATATGAATTGGTTACATATCCTGATTTCCTGGGTTTAGTATAATGGAATGCAGCAGTGCACAGTCTTAGATTATGGTGGTTCACTGGTAGATCCCAGGAGCTCCTGGAGCTCTAACTTAAGGCCATGGAAATTAAAGAAGTCTCAGAAGCTTTAACAGGATTATTCCTGTAGTAATTATTATATAAAAGAGAAGCCTAAAAAAAAAAAAAGGAGACTGCACAGGTCTCTACCTTGCTTCCACTTTTTCTTATTCAAACCACAAACAAATTATTTAGAAACATGAGCCAAAAGCCATGTTAAAATCACAGTCCTCATTATTTATTCAATCATTAATTTACTTAAATTGTTTTTATGATGAACTTTGCAACTTCCTTCTCCATATATACTTTGTTCATCCAGTACACATCTTCTTTCCTCCTGACAGCTCCCAACATTCCTATTCATTTCAGCTCATCCTATGATCCTTATCATTGTTCACAGCCCTGTTCCTCATCTCCTCTCTGTCCTTCTAACAGATCTTCAGTATGTATTCATCTGGCTCAAGCACTCTGATTTTCATCCCATTATCTGATCCTGGAAAACACTCTTAGATTCTTAATTTTTCAACCAGTTTGGTGACACAGTCTTCATTTCCTCTTTGTTTTCTCTTTTTTTCTGGTACCTTTATCCTTATCTTCAACTACCTTAAAGTATCTGTTTCTTTTAAGCATTTCATTTATCCCCTGGGTTTCTGATGTAAAGAAAACGGATGGAAAACTGCCAAGAGGAGCCTTTGATTCTCTTACAAAAAAATAAAGTTCCAAAGAAACCAACAAAAACCCTCCAAAAACATGAGCAGCAGTAGGTTGTCCAAGGACAACTTGGACCTAAAAACACAGAATTAGCAAAAAATAACTAAAATTAATGAAGCTACTACCTGTTCAGCCTCCTGCAAAATTAATCTCTGAAGGTGTAGATCATGTTGTGCTCAAATAGTAACAAAGAAAAAAGAACAAAAAGCCCTCTAGTTCTCCAAACAGTGATTCTTCAGCTTTAAAAGTGAAGAGAGAGATTTTAGGAGGAGCAAGTTTTGAGAAATAAGTTCTGATATTAAAGTGACCTGAAAATGTTGCTGAGCAATGTACTGTGTTTCAAGAGCAGAATTCTTTAGAAGAGAGTTGGAAACAATATCAGCTTCAGGTTGTTTCTTGAGTTCCCACTTGCACAAATTCATTTGTGATTTGTTGACAGTAGTGTGAGGAAAGAAAGGGGAGGAAAGGAAAGGAAAAATGGAAGGAAAGGAGAAAGGAAAGGAAAGAGAAAGTAGCATTATTGCATATTGCATCTTCTGTGACAAAGTGACACTACACCTTTGCAAAAAGTGTAGCTAGCATTATGATCTTGCCATCTTTGGCCATCTAGTGGCATCTTTTTCATGATGAAAAATAACAAATGAACAATTACTAGCTGTTTTGAAGAGAAACAGATCCCTGAACAGTGCATGTATATCAAGTGATGTGCCTGGAGCTACTTGATTCTGGTCATCTTATTAATGCTGTGGCACAGTAAAAAGTTCTGGATATTTTAGTGGTCTTCAGTCTGGTGTGCTCCATTGTGAATGCAAAATGTTCTTGCACATGGATGTGTCAGTTGGGGTGGCTTGAGTGACAACTTGGGAGCAGGCAGGAGGATGGATTGTATTAGGTAGGACCTAGTGCCTTGTAGTGCAAGGTACCCTGGAAGAGTTCAAGGCCAGGTTGGATGAGGCTTTGAGCAACCTGGGGGTAGTGGAAGATGTCCCCTGCCTATGGCATGGGGGTTAGAAGTAGATGATTTTTAACATTCCTTCCAACCCAAACCATGCTACGATTCCATGATGAGGGATGCAGTAGCAACACAGTGGTTACCACAAGAAGACTCTTACTGTTGGATTTTGCTATTTAAACGGTAACTTTGGAGCAGAAATGACTATGGTAAAAGAAATTCTGTGGTTCTAATGGTGGGTCTCTGCAGTATCCATGCACCTGGAGATCCAACAGGGAGCCCTTTGCCTGGTAAGGTGTTTCAGGTGCCCCAGACAATAACAAGAACAAGTTTCCTTGGAGCTGTTCAGCCAAGGCAGGCAGTGCCTTTGGCACCCTCACAGCATCTTTTTATAGAATCATAGAAACATTTTGGTTGGAAAAGACCTGCAAGATCATCAGAGATGGTGACTCCACCAATGCCCTGGGCTGCTTGTTCCAGTGCCAGATGACACTTTCTATGAAGAAATCTTTCCTAATAGCCAACCTAAACACCTCGTGGTGCAACTTGAGGCCATTTCCTCTTTTCCTATCAGTTGTTCCTTAGGAGAACCAACCAACCCCCACCTTGCTCCAACCTCCTTTCAGGTAGTTGCAGAGGGCGAGAATGTCTCCCCCTCAGCCTCCTTTTTTACAGGCTAAACAACCCCACTTCACAGACTCACAGAATGGTTTGGGTTGGAAGGGACCTCTGGAGGTCATCGAGTCCAACCCCCCTGCAGTGGGCAGGGACATCCCCAACTAGATCAGGTTGCCCAGAGCCCTGGCAAGCCTCACCTTGAATGCCTCCAGGGATGGGAACTCAACCACCTCCTTGGGCAACCTGTTCCAGTGTTTCACCACCCTCATGGTGAGGCACTTTTACCTAATATCAAGTCTAAATTGACTCATCTCCAGATGAGGGCTCCAGAACTGGACACAGTATTCCAGATGAGGTCTCAGCAGAGCAAAGTGGCAGAATCACCTCTCTGGATCTGCTGGCCACGCTTCTTTTGATGCAGCCCAGGATGCCATTAGCCTTCTGGGCTGCCAGCATGCACTGTTTGCTCATGGCCAGCTTCTCATCTATCAGCACCCCGAAGTNTGATGTGACTATCCAGCCAGTTCCTTATCCACTGAACAGTCCCACCCATCAAATCCATAACTCTCTACCTTGGCCAGTAGAATGTTGTGGGGGACTGTGTCAAAGGCCTTGCAGAGGTCCAGGTAGATCACATCCACAGGTCGTTACATCATTGGCCAGAAAGGGAGCGGGATCTGAAAAATGATGGATGAGTTTGAAGTGAACATCCAGGTCCCTGCTCCTGAGCTGCAGTCAGATATCATCACCATCACTGCGCTGGCTAACAATCTGGACCGTGCCAAGACCGGGCTCCTGGAAAGAGTGAAGGAGCTGCAAGCTGAACAAGAGGATTGGGCCATGTGAAGTTTCAAGCTGACAGTCACTGTGGATCCCAAGTATCACCCTAAAATTATTGGGCGTAAGGGAGCAGTGATCACCCAGATACGCACAGAGCATGAGGTCAACATCCAGTTCCCTGATAAGGATGATGAAAGCCTGGCCCAAGACCAGATCACCATCACTGGTTATGAGAAGAATCCAGAGGCTGCCCGAGATGCTATCATGAAGATTGCTGGTGAGCTGGAGCAGATGGTCTCTGAGGATGTGGCTCTGGACCATCGTGTTCATGCACGCATTATTGGTGCACGTGGTAAAGCTATCCGCAAAATCATGGATGAGTTCAAGGTGGATATTCGCTTTCCCCAGAGTGGAGCACCTGACCCCAGTTGTGTGACTGTGACAGGACTTCCCTCAGCCACTCCTTCCAGCTTGTGGTATTTAAAGCTCACGAGGGGGAACCCCTCTCCCCAGGCCTGTGTGGCTGCTCTGGAGTTGCCTGGAGGCACCGTGGGTAGGGCTCGGAAGCGGACACCCTAGACCAGTGTCTGAGGCGGCGAGAACCGAGCAGACGCCGTGCTGAGGTGCCTATCCCGGGGCCGGAGGTGCCGCTGCGGCCTAGCACAGCCCTTCTGAGCAGCTGCGGGCGTGGCCGCCCCCGGAACTGCCTTTCCCGAGCCGCGGGGCCCCGGCGGATCCCGGCGGCACGGACCGGCGGTAGCGCCGAGGCAGCGCTTCGGCGGCGCTTCCTGCGCCGCGGCTGGGCCGGGGAGGTACACTCGAGGTACACTCGGCCACAGGCTGTCCGGCCTGGGGCAGCCCCGCCGGGCACGGCGCTTCCCAGTCTCGCCATGCAGCGCTTCACGGTGAACATCAAGCTGCCAGCGCGGACCCTGACGGGAGCCCTCAGCGCGCCGAACAAGGGGGCGGCGGACTGGTGAGGGGCCGGGCCGCGGGCGGGCGGAGCGGGGAGAGGAGAGGCTGAGGTGTTCCGTGGCTCTCACCGCGGAATCTTCCGCCCGCTCCTTCGGCTCAGCCGCGGGTTGAGCTTAGCTCTCCGCTGCCTGTCCAGGTGGTGCCTCCTCCAACGCGAGGCCGCCCTCTGAAGCGGGACGGTCATGCAATCGCACGTCCAGATGCTGAGGCTCAGCCAGCACCGGGAGCTGCCAGGGATAGAGATCCCTGTGGAGAGCTGGCTGTGTCCTCCTGCGAGGGAGTAGTGTCCTGATGTCTTGACCAGGGTGGGCACCGCAAACGCTTGGGTCTTTTTCTCTTATTGGCAATGGCCGTGCTGTGCTGCTGTGTCCAAGGCAAGCCCCCATCTGCTAGGCAGTGTGCAAGCTGCTGAATTCCTCCTTCTCTCCCCGTTCTTCCCTGGAGAGTCTGGCAGAGCGCGGGCTGGAGCTGCTATGGAGTTGCGGTTGAGATCCCAACAGCAAGAACAAAGCTATAGCCGTAGATGACCAAGGGTCACCACATTGGCTTCTCTGAGCAGAGGTCTTGTTGGTGCAACGAACTGTAGTGATCAGAGAATCTTCTGGTTTCTATTTCTGTTATTTTTGAGACTCGATGTACAAAGCCAGTACATATATTGACTTTTGTGTTCATTGCTCTGAACAATGAGTTCATTCATCTGTGCTGTAAAGCATTACCCTGATACTGCTGAGTCTTAGGGAGAGAAAATAGATGAGCTGAACCAAATAATTTTTTCAAGCCGTGGCGTTTTGGTTTGCCAGCTTGTAAAGCAGTGAGCACTGAAGTATTCTGAAGTTTGGAACTTTACTTTTCATATTTGGCTGTTCCCACTTGCTTAGTGTTCACCATAGCTTTGTAATTGTCATCAATGGCCACAGTAACCTCTTCCAAAATCAGATAGGCCTTGGTGATTTTTTGTTATTGCTACAGTCATTGTTCACATGCTCCTTTGTTGTCTCAAAAAAGAAAAATATATGTAATTGTAAATATATTGCTTATCTGAGTGTTTATGTATAAAATTTGGGAATGTCTTCATGAATTCATATCTGCTGTCTTAAATTTACAGAAGAGGATTTTTACAAATGTGCACAAAGAGATGCCTTGTGGTGGCCTCAAGTTCCATCAGCAAAGGGTTCAGCAGACAGCACAGCAAGGGCATTTTGTAATGTTTTTAAGTTTTATGTTAGTAAATAATTTTTACTGTTTGATATTTGTGTCTAATAGTATCCTTTCACCTTACAAAAAACAAAGCCTCTTTCTTACTGCAAAGTGCTTTATTTTCTTTTCTGCTTATTTGATGATGAAATATGCTTTTCTAGGGGCTGGCAAGGTTTGATTGCATATGGATGTCATTCTCTTGTGCTGGTAGTTGATGCCAATACTGCTCAGACATTACAGGTTTTGGAAAGACACAAATCTAGTGTTGTCAAGGTGAGACATAATATGTTTTAAGGTATATTACTTGATTCTGGTGTATATATTATTTTTCTGAATCACTGTAAATACTTGGAATTATACTACACTTGACTTTTATATAAAATCTGTTTTAAAATACCTGTATTTACATGATCTCTTTTGCAGCTAAATCAAACCTTGTTGTCTCGATATGTGAGCTGAAGTTGATGGTATACCTTTATAGAAGGTATAGAATATATAGCAACATGTGGTATTGTTATAGAGCACAGACAGAAATGTTTCAGAACAGACAGAATTTCAAATGAACATTAGGAAATATCAGATTAATCTCTTTGTTGATCTTTCCTGATGTGGAGGTAACCACTTCATCATACTTTTACTTCTGTTCTTAACTGTAGAAAATGAACAATAGCAGACAAAACTGAATGTTTATTTTAGTGATAAAAATTGGCTAAAATTTAAAATTAAGTGTAGGCTACCTGTACTTTCCTTTGAAGGTCCTTGACTTGAAATTGCAGAGGGTTTGACTTTGGGTCAAGTGTGGAACACCATGTATTTCTTTGATATGTCATTTCTTTGATACTTTCTTTCTTTGATACATCTTTTCTTTGATATGCCATTTCTTTGATACAGCATTTCTTTGATACACCATTTGACTGTGGAGAATGACAGGTTCAGTGATGGTTTAGAGGAATGTTTGACTGGCTGATGTAATGTTTGGTAGTGCTCAGCCCAAATGTTATATTAGAAGGTAGTCAGTAATTTATGAGGAAAATCAGATCTTTAGATAGAGGGATTTTGGTGGATTTTATAGTAAAAGAAACAGTTTCAATGTGCCTTCTGGAAATTGTACACTATTTTTTTTCCCTATGTGTAATTTTCTTTAAATAGACCATCTTCATACAGATACACCAATGCTATATCAGATGTGACCACATCTGTATTTTATTTAGTATTTTAAAACTAAACAGAGTTATTTTGTCTTTGGGTTTGATGATTTGCTGACTTGTGAGCCATCATGTTGTCATGATGTCTGTTTGCATGCTAAAGAGCTTCAGGTTTTCTGAATGTTTTTCTGTGCTACAGAGCCCAATTAAGTGCACTTCTTTATAAGTAATAAACTGCTCAAATCCTGGGTGAAAATATTGGATAGGGCAAAACTGATACAGATCCATGCAAGGTCTTGGCCAAGAGTCATATACAGAATGACAATGTAGCTTGTAAAAATAGTTGTAGAGTTGAGGAGTTAGTTTTGCTTAATTAGAAAGAATTTTGAAACTGACTGGCAAAAAGGAAAGTAGAAGGGTTAGGTTTCAAAACAGATACTATGTGATGGTGTTTGAGGCTTCTGTGCTGTACCATGTTTAAATATAATGCTAAAATGTCACAAAGGACTGAAAACATGATTTTTTTGCAGTATGATTGTATACTTACCCCAATCTTTCTCTGAATGTTGGGGATTCTTAGTGTTACCCAAACATTGCTGTCAGCTTAGAGCTTCTGCCACTGACATGGATAATCTCTCTGATGGCAAATGTGAGGCTGACTCTTGAGTAAGGAGAGGTTGTGTACAGGACAGCAATCACTAAGTGGCACTCTATGAATCAATACCTTTGCTTTCCTTTTGGCAGCTTGTTTGGGTGAGCATATCCTTAGCTTCAGTTGTCTTCAGGCTACCCTTTACAATGAAAAAATCAATTCCAATATCTATTATTGTTTCAAAAATAGAAAATAGAAATGGTATGGAATTAGCAGCTATGATGGCTCTGCTTTAAAATTTCCACTTAGTTTAGATAATAACTTGTGGCCAAATTAGTTTTTGACCCATGTAGTGATAGCATTTTAATGTGCTTTGGTTATGTTCACTAGCTTTGAGAAGTAATGTTATTTCAGTAGGAAACCAAATGCTGAAGTTCAAATAGTTTTTCTATAATTTATGAGGTAATTTTTCAAAACTGCTATCTGGTGCTTTATTAACAGAAATAGACTGTAAGAAAATGACTAATTTATGAGGAGGAAGAATGAAGAGAAATTCTGTTCTGCTTTAAGAAGTAGATATTATATGTGAAACTATTATGATGCTGTGATTGGAGCTGATACCTTTATGTGCATTTGTAAGGAATTTTCTTCAACTCCTAACTGATTTTTTTCATTTGTAAAAGCTAAGAGTGTAAATAGGGTGGAGGAGATCTTTAAGAAGTCTGCTTTGTATGTCTGACAAACTCCTTGTAGTAGAGATTCACACCAGCAACTCAGTCTACAGGGGCTCTTGTCCTCCAGACCCCATGCTTCAGGTTTGAAAAAATTCAAAACACATCACTATCTGCAATTAAAAGGCAAAAAAAAAAAAAAAAGTGATTGTTTCATAATCCTTCTGCAGTCTGTTTAACTATTTCTCTTCGAATGCTTCCTGGCCTTTGGCTGTCGTAATTGTGTCAGGAAAGGTAATGAAAATGGTTCAGTGTTAGTTGTTTCCATGCCCTTATGATGTTTGTGGGACACTGATAACTTTGTATGGAGTGGAATATATATATATACATTTATTTTGTTTTTAATACCTTTACAAAGAGTACTTGAAAGAGTACTTTTACAAAAGAAAATGGAATTAGAGGAACAATATTTTGATTGAAGTTTCATTTGGGTCTGTTCTGATATGTTAATAAACAATTCTTTAAATTAGGTGAGGTAAGTGTGAAACTTAGAAAACCTTCACTTCTTGTTCCTGTTTCTGACCAATGCTTCTGTATTTTGAAGTCAGAGTAGAGAGATAGTGACCAGTAGAGTAAGAAAATAGTTAATTTTAGCAGAGAGATCAGGTCATGTGTAGGGACTCTGTTGGAGCACTGCACCTACAATGAGAAAAGAAGGTTTAAGGTGTTAGAGATCCACATGAGCTCCAACTGAGACAGACTGTATTAAGGGTTATATTGTTCATAACTTGGTGATAGCTTCTCCCTTGGGAAACTGATGCTTTCCAGACTTGGAATTTACTACAAAGTAATACAGATTTAACTGAGAGATAAACATCATTGCAGGTTTCCATAATTACTTTTTCTTTTTGATGCAGGCAGGTATCCTCATGGTTTTTTGTTTGGTTTTTTTTTTTGAACACTGGGAGGTTGGAATTGCAACACTGAAATTTTCAGGTAGAGGAGTCTCCCAAGAATTCTTTGTTATTCTGTTAGAAACACACTTTGGTTTCCTAGCTAGAGCTCTTTGAAGATTGCATGCTGTGCATGTGTAATTTATTCAGCTAGGCTTTTGAGATGCATCCTAGTCACACCTCTGAGAGGAGTGGCACAAAGCTGGCTGAAGTCCTCTGAATGCTGTTATAAATCTAATTCATGTTGCAAAGTTAGCAGTGCCTAATGATAGTTCTGGGTTTTTTTTTTGTCTTGCTTTCAGTGTCTGCAAAAAGTATGTTTGTCCTCACCCTTTCTCGGTTGGGTATTGGGGCACAGAACAGCTAGATAGCTGCAGTGTCATTTTTATAGTAGGTAAATTCCCATTAGTTTAATATTAAGGTTTCTTCTGTTAGTATTTTCAGTCTCTCTTAGGGGCAGAAGTTCTGCCTTTAAAGCACAGAGCAAAACAAGTCCATATTGAATAGACAAGGAAGGAGTGTGTGTTATCTCTTTAATAACCTCCAGAGACTTGTGGATAGAATGCTTCACATTTCAAGACACATAGTTTTCATAAATATTTCCAACTGGCAAGGCTGTGCAGCTTTAAATCCCAAAGCAGAAAGTGGGATGTGGAAATCAGTGGTAGCAGCATATTGAGAAGGATGAAAAAGAGAGTGAATGTCAGCAATAGCTTGACACAAGACAGCATAGACTGGTTAACAGTTGGGCTTGAGAATCCTAAAGGTCTTTTCAAATGTTAACAATTCTATGTTTCTGTATATAGATAAAAGACTAATCTTCCTCCCCAATATCACAATATACTTGTATTTGACAGATCAAGAAAATGATGTGTTTTAGGAAGTGTACGGAAGTTGGATGGTAAACTTTCAACTTTGATTTATAGGTTTCTAGATGTCCACAGAACCTTAAACATTGCCTTTTGGTCTCTTCTAAATATCTGAGTATAATTTTTATGTACATACCATATATTTATGGATTATTGCAGTTATCTTCAGGAAAAAGGATTGTTGATTGCTGTAATTTGAAAATATCAGTCACACAGCCATGCAGCACAGTTGCAACATACCTTAAACTTGCACAACTGATGGTAGCTTAAAGGTACACAAGTGCTATTAAAGTTAACTACTACTATGCTTTTCAGTTGAGTTAATTACTATTTGTTTATCCATCTGAAAAATATGAAGTATGGTGTCTTATGTTTACCTCCTTTGACCATTTTTCATTTGCATCTTCAGGTTAAATGGGCTAAAGAAAATTACCATCACAATATTGGCTCTCCATATTCTTTACGTTTGGCTTCTGCTGATGTTACTGGAAAAATAATTGTATGGGATGTGGCAACAGGAACAGCTCGTTGTGAGATACAGGAACATGCAAAACCAATCCAAGGTAATGCTAGTGCATGATGCTTGTGTGGAAGTTACTTTATGGAACACCATTAGAAAGCCATTACCTAGGTTTTGCAAACTGTGCTCAGTTCTGCCATTGAATTTTCCTGCTGGGATTACTAGCCTTCTTTGTTCATCTACTCATTTTCTGTGTAAACATAAAACTTGCTGTCTCCCAGAGAGATGCTGTGACATTTAGTTCGTTATGGTAATATTTTTCCAAGTTCTTCTGATGAAAACTTACAATCTATTTTTAATAATGTGATTGACTCAATAATATTTGCAGTGTCAAGTACATCTTCCTCCTTTTGTAGTGGTGATATAGTGAAGTTTGTATTGCACCTGAATGTCAGTGCTATCTGTAGTGGTGCAGTACTTCAAGAGAATTACATTGCTGTAAGTTAAGAGTTTTGGGCAATTATTTGGAGAGTTCATTATATAGCAACTTTTCATCAAATATGCCAACATGATAACATACACTTGCAATAAAAATAGAATGAGAAGGGGTTTTTTGGCATCTGTGCAGTTGTCTGATTCATAGGAGCAGGGAGGCTTTTTGTGCCTAGCAATATTAAGATGTGAAAAATGACAGTTGTAAATAAGGTAGGTCTTGCATATAGTTAGAGTTAGTAGTATGAAGTCTTGAAACTGAGTGTGACCCATTTGAATTAGTTTTCTAGTGTAATTAAATAAAGCTAAATGGCAAGGATTAACACAAACAATCAAGAGAGGAAATTTTGAGGTTGTATAAATAACTGGGTTTCACTCTCATTTGAGACAAGAGTTTAGTGGTGATATTTGCTGGTTTTGATTCTGTTCTGTGGGTGTAGTGCAGTGAGTGCAGCTGGGAAGGTCTGAAAAATCCCCCAAACCCCTTCACCTCAGCAGTTCTGGGCAGCTGGATATTTGAAGATTCTTTATCCCATTACCAGGAAAAAAATACTTTGATCTCATTCAGGGATTTCACAAATCTCTAGGGGAAATAAAATAACAAAAGCAAAAACCAACCAACCAAAACCCCACCAAAAAACCCAAACAAACAAAAAGCCTGGAGAAAGGAGCTGTGCATTTATGATGTTGTAAGCTATGGAAGATTAATGTTTGCTTGTGCTAGAGGCAGAAGTGTCTGGAAGCCAGGCATAGAGGTAAGTGTTCTTAATTGGCCTGATGAAAGATAGGGAATGGAAAATGTAGCCACTGGCCAGGTCTAACACAATTCAGAGAATATAGTAGAAAGGAATAATTGAGTGTCTTTTCCTTGCTGCTTTTTATGGTCATCTATTAGTGAAGTTTCATCTCTCAAATGCTTCCTTTTCTTAGCATCTTGTACTTCATCAGTGAAAAAATTCATAGTGGTTTGAATGCAGACAAGGAGATCAAAAGATGGAGACTTCATTCCTTGTTACATCACACAGTATCATTTTTACTATTCCTTTAATTGGTGCAACGATGGTAGTAGCTACCAGCTGTTGTAGAACTTGGGTTTTTTGGTTCTGATTACTTCTCTCTATTGGAACCACTCCTAAGCAAGCTGACCAGGAGCTGGCTAGAGCACTGGAATCTGGTTAGTTTTGTGGCTGCACTGCTGTGGCTGATCTGCATCCAGTGCCTGAGCTGGAACACCAGTGAGTTGCTTCCAGCATTAGACTGGCTCTTTCACAATTAACTGGGAGGGAATAACTCTGCAAATACAGCAGCATCTACGTGCTCCACTGCATGTTCTGGCTTTCTGTTTATTGCTACTGCTATAGCAATACTGCTACACTAGCAGTATATCTACAGATTATTTGTGAAGCAAATAATGAAATCAACTTCTTCATATTTGTTATTATTCTCGTTTTATAAACCCCATAAAAGTCAATACAACATTGTGAGTCTGATATTGGGACACTGAAAATCTGTTCTGTTGACTGCAGTCAATTTTATTAGCTTTATTTCTTTTTGTGTGTGTAAGTTGCTTTTTATTTACTCCTGACACCAACCAATTCACTGAATGTTTGCTGGAGTTTTGACCATGCTATTTGAAGATTTCTCTGGGTTTTCAGACCCAGTGAAGACTTTCCAGTCTGCTAATTTCTTTCTCTAGGTGAGGAAAAAAAGCTAATAAGCAATGGAATTAAAATTCTGTTTTGTCTTCAGTCTCTGGTTTGATTTAGCAATAACCTCTCACAAAAGGAGCTTCCTTTCCTTTCTGTCTTTTCTGAGGCCTGTAGAAAATGATGAAAATATAGAAGTGGAGCACCAGAGTGATCTGCTGGTTCTCTGCATGTTATCTGCAAGAGCTTTGTAGGGTAACAGCTGGAGCCTCACTGTTTCAAAGAGGAGAAAAGTGATGCATCAGTGTAAGGCACTCTTCTTCATTTGATCCATACTCAACTGAGGAAGGGTTCACCTTTTGTTCACTTACACTATAACTGATCAGGACATGCATAGCTGGGGTTTGTTTTTCTTTTTCTCTGAAGCCCAGGGAAAAGCACTTCCCAGGTCTGATAAAACTGAATTAATAGAAGAATGGAAGGAAGGTTTTTCAACATCTTGATAAGTATGAACACGCTGCAGAGAAGCCATGACTTGATAAGGTCATGCAGTGAGTGGTAGAAGCTGGACTTGGGGATTTTCATTGCCTGCCTGACCCATTTTATTGTTTAAAACACTGCCCCATAGAGCATGTTGGTAGGTCTAATACAGCTCCTTTCAAGTAACTGAGGTGTCTCCCTGTTCTTAATGACAAAACTCATAGTCTTTTATGTCCACTTACCTTGAATGTTTAAATGATACCCAACTGTGATGATTGGCAACCATGCCTCTTCAGACTGACCCCGACATTTAAACACTGTGCTTTTGTATTCTTGATCGTGTGTTACATTCAGTTTCATTTCATTTTTGAACTTAAGGCTCTATTTAAAAAGTATTTCAGGTGGAAAAGACATTTTTTCCACATCCAATACTGATATAATCTCAAATATTAATTTGGAATGGTGCTACAGGTTATGGTCTCATCCCAAATATTAAATGGGATGGTGTGTGGTTGTTTTAATTTTGACTCTGCAGTGGTTCTGTACAATATATGTTGTTTCAGATAGGAATTCACTGGCTGAAAAGATCTGACTTCTTCAGAGGGGATGTGAGATGTGCACATGTATGTAAATGTGTAATCCAGTTTATTGCTGCTTGTTAAGAACATAAATTCAGTCCATGAAAGGAACCTATTTTTTGTAAGAAGATGCTTCTGTTTCCTAATTCCTAACAAGTCACTATTCATTTCTTTAAAGACAAGGTATTAGAGAAGACTAGTTTTAAAATAGAACAAACCTTTATTGAAAATTAATTTCACTGTTGTTCCTTCTTTCTTTTGACAGACATGCAGTGGTTGTGGAATCAAGATGCTTCTAGAGATTTACTGCTTGCAGTTCATCCACCTAACTATATTGTACTGTGGAATGCAGACACAGGCACCAAACTTTGGAAGAAAAGCTATGCTGAGAATATCCTGTCTTTTTCATTTGATCCCTTTGATCCATCACACTTAGCTTGTGAGTTTAAATGTAGTAAATAGTATGACCTGAATATATGTATATATATGAATATATGGGAAAAAGGTTAAACTAAAATGTTAATATTGAGATTAAAGGTAATGAATTGGAGGAAATAATATCATAAAAGCCAGGAAGAATGCTGAAAACAAATAGGGGAGGTTTTGGCTAATATGGAATGGGGAAAGGTAGTCATGAGTAGAAAAGTTAGAGAGCTGAAAAGAAATATTTGAGACTTTATAAAGGAAGACCTACAGGATGTAGATAGAGAGCTGGAGGAATCTAAGTACAGAGAGTCCTGTTAAACTGACATTAAAAGCCATAAAAGGATTGATCCTGAGGGAGAATCCAGTGAGATGAGTAGACCAAGAATGTTATTTTTAACACGTTTTTTTTTAAAGCAAGAGAGTATAAGGATCAGTTTCAGAAGTAATTCAGACATCAGTGGGAGACATAAGAGAGCCACCATTTTATTCTTTACTTTAGCTTCAGCACTCCCAATCTGTAGTGAGACAGTGCACTTTTGAGGCTTTATAGGTTTTGGTATTTTTTATCTGCCATACCAATCAACCTTCTATAAACATTTAGAAAAACCTTGGCTACATCTTGAAAGCTTAGGTGAATCTTTATGCTGCAACATAAATAATGTGAGTTAATGACTCTCTGAGCCATACTTTGCTATGTGGGCAACCCTGCCTTCTATATTTGCATTGTGAAGCTTAAAGAAAATAGTTAATGAGGGAGAAGAATTGTTCTGAACAACCAAGAGGTTTCTGCCAGTAATCTCCATGGTGTTTTTTAGTATAGACTTCATTTTGAAAAACTGAGTTTTGTGGATATTAGTTAATTGTAATGGACCATCTGCTACTCTTCCAATAAAAGGTGCTGGTTTTCTAGAATTATGAGTTTTCTACCTAATAAAGTAGTATTGAAGTTATTAGCTTTTTTTCCCCACCAAAATTTTTCTTAAAATGGAATGCCAGAATAAAATTACAGCTTGTATTTTGCTATAATTATTTTTTTTGTCTTGGTACAGTGCTCACCAGTGAGGGAATAGTCTTCATCTCTGACTTCTCTCCTTCCAAAGCTCCTGCCAGCTCAGGGAAGAAAGTTTACATCTCTAGTCCCCATTCTAGTCCTTCTCACAACAAACTAGCTGCTGCTACAGGGGCTAAAAAGGCCCTTGATAAAGTAAAAATCTTAATCAGTAATGAAAAACCAAGGTAGGTTGGAAATATTTCTTCTCATATAATGTGTAGTATGCCTACATATTTTATAGATATAATAAGGTTAAAGCCTATAAGGCAATTGGTTTAAAATAAGAAAATTCATTGAGGTAGGCAGATAGAGGAATAGCCTATATGATGATATTATTTAAGAGTAGAACATTGACAATCATTCATCCAGTTCTGTTCATAGAAACAGCCATATCATCCCTGCATGTTCCATGACATAATGTTCTCCCTTTGCTAATAGTGTTCATGCAAGTGTAGATTCAGAAATAATAATGAATATGGGCTAATATAATTTATTTCAATTGTGGAATGAGAAGGGATATAGTAAGAGAATAGAAATTATCCAAGTACTGTTACCTAAGAATTGTCATGTACACAATACTGCAGGAGGAGATGTTTAAGTTTATAGTGTATACATAGAATTAGGATTTCTACATACCTGTTTGTGTATTTTCTGACCTTTTAAAACTGAAGTTGTTGCATTTTGAGTTTGGATCTTTATTGTTAAACATTCTGCAGGCCATTGTTGTGTGGTTTAATTCTGGTTTTCCTTTTGTATTTTCTGTTTGAGGAATGAAAGTCTTTCTCAGACCTCTAGTGAATGTGAGAACAAAATACTCAGACTGTATTATCAGTTAGCAGTTGACACCAAAATTTAGTGCAGATATGAAATTTATACTCTGTTTTCATAAAGTGCTTAAATTACAACCTGGGGAGAAGACTTGGTGATACTTCCTCTGGTGTAATCTTTTAAGAAATTGCAATTTTTAGACGAAGTTACTAGGCATGAGTTTGTCATTTTGTGTTCTCTAATGCCTGATTTGTGCTGCATCAGACAGAACACCTCATTTGCAAATAAACAACAGTACATATGCTGCTGCAGTCTTATGTATGCTCTGTAATAACAGCAAATCAACAAAGGTATCATTTCTTTTGCATTCTCCTGACTGCATTTTAAGTTGTATATACATATTGCCAAAGGTATAATAGTCTTTTCTCCCTCCTTTTCCATTCAGAACATCTGAAAAGCCTAGAATGGGGAAAAGGGAAGAAAAAAACCTGTAGCAGCAGTGGTGTATGTGGTTTTACACTATGAGGAAAGAGGAGCAGGCAAAAGGAGACTCATCCTCCTGAAGCAGGGAATGAGATGCAAGAAGCATGTGAGGGGAGTTAGTGTGTGGTGTAAAGAGTTGATTTAAAACCAAACACAACCCCTCAGAAGGGATGATACCTTAAATGAGTTCCGAGGCTTTCTAAATTGAGCATAGTATGAGGATGGTTTTCTTCAGTGCTACTTAAACACAGATCACTGGATTGCATGTAGCTAATGAACCTCTTTACCTTGCAGTCAATCTCCCATTAATGGTCAACAAAATGATGAACATTCCTTCACTTTGCTACTTTCTTTGAGTTTGAAGACTGTTATTCCTGATAGGATAGTTCTGCTTATTTCAAAATAAAGTAATGTGCATAATAATACAAAAATTGAAGTCAACAATATGTTTAAGGGTAATTTCCCATGAATACCAGGAAATGTCATGGTAGCTAGTGCACTGTTCATAATGGAATTACTCTGTATTTCAGATGTGCAAAAATTACACTTCTTCCATTTGAGTCACATACTGTGTTAAAAATTACTCCATAATCCTATTTAGATAAAAGCCAAGAGAGTGTGTGTCTTTTGAAGGTCAGTGATGCTTTGCACTACTGTAGCAATTAAATAGAAATCTGCAGTTGCCTAGTGATCCAAACAGGGATTACTTGAAAAAGAGCAGCTTCAGGAAAATTTATGCTATTAATTTTATTTTGAACTTGAAGTATTTGTTGACAAAACTTGACTAAAGTTTATATCTGCTGTTTTCCAGTGCTGAATCTGTAACACTCAATGACTGTCTTCAGTTGTCATTTTTGCCTTCCAAAAGAAACTACATGCTGTTACTGTATCCCAGAGAAATTTTGATTCTTGACTTGGAAGTGAACCAGACAGTGGGTGTGATTGCAATTGAAAGAACAGGTGTGCCTTTCCTCCAGGTAATGAAAAGTTGATTGGTTTCTATCATTGCAATAGTTTACTAAGATCATTTGTCAGTGTGATCCACTGATAATTACGTTTTGATTAGTTCTAGAGGGTGAAAAGAAGTTAATTCCTCAGGAAGAAAAATGTCCTCTCAACCAAGCATTATGTAATTCAGTTTTCTGAAGTCTTCAGGAAACCCACTTCATTTTGCAATGTTACAAAAACTTCCAGTGTGGAAACAGTGCTGTGGAAAAAGGACATTTCCTTTTCTGATGGTTAAGCTGCTTTTACACAAGTTAATAGGAGTTCTCTGATCACCTGCCTTTGCTTAATTAGACAGCTTAGTCCAAAGTCATATTGAAACATCTTTATTATCTTGGAATCATGATTTCTGATACTAAAAAAGAAAGATTTATTTTTTTTATTGATTAAAAAAGTTAATCACAGAATATTAGGGGTTGGAAGGGACCTCTGGACATCACCTAGGAGAACCTAGAGCAGGTTGCACAGGATGATGTCCAGTCAGGTTTTGAATCTCTCCAGAGATGGAGACTCCAGCACCTCCTGGGCAGCCTGGGCCAGTGCTCCACCACCCTCAAAATAAAAAACTTCCTCCTCATGTTAAGATTGAACTTTGTGTGAGCTAGTTATGTCCCAGTCCTGTCACTGGGCACCACAGAAAAAAACCTGGCCCCATCCTTCTGATACCCACTCTTTAAGGATTTATAAGTATTAATAAGATCCCTAATTTCAATTCATTTCTCTAATTGACTTCCTTAGTCTCAAGTACTATAACTAGAGAAATACACTCAAGTGTTGCATTAATGGTGACATTTGTAGTGAGTTGCTTATGCATCAGGAATTGTCTGTTCATTTGCAAGTGTACTTGGCAAAGGCTAGATTTTTGATATCACAGTCTAATGTAGTATCTTTGTACCTAGGTGATTCCTTGTTTTCAGAGGGATGGCTTATTTTGCCTACATGAAAATGGTTGCATAACTTTACGAGTTCGCAGATCTAACTGCAATATAACTGGAACTCCAAATGAAGAACCAGGTAAGCTTTGTGTCAAAAATGTCCTCAAATGAACTTTGAACCATTTTAATGAATACTTTAACACCAATATTAACCATCACCATTGTGATTTACAACTCTTTCAGTGGGTTTGGTTTTTTTCTCTTATGCATTAAATTTCAATTTATGCTGCATTTTCCCAAATTTTCTTTTGGCTTCTCTGATACTTAGTGCAAAATAAGATCTATTATTATCCTGAAAATCCTTTTGTGTACTTTTATTATGAAGTGAATTAACAGTCACATATACATGAATATTTTAGCTAAAAGATGATTAGTGTGTTCTTTTTATCTTAATGTATTTTTCAGACAAACACAAGGTTTTGGAATTTGTTTTGTCAATTGCAAGAATTGATTTGAGAACTAAGACATTAGATTAAAATCTAAAATATCAAAACTTTGTCTCTTTTATAAAATGTTAGTAAAAGTGACCTTTTAAATATAAAGGAGGAGACTAGAAAAGAGAAGGGAAAACATAGGGTTTTTTTAAATGTAAGTAGGTGATTTTTGTTGTTGTTTTTTTTTTAGAGTTTACTTTGTTTTTGTTTTGGTAGTTTGTTAGTTTCTTGTGAGCTACCTTACTTGCTTCCAGGTTTACCAGTGAACCAAATGAGTTTTGTGTTGTGGAGAGCAGGTGCACTTTCTGCCCAGATACAGAACAGTCATTTGTTTTTCTTAGATTTTACAAGATTCATATGAAATAAAGACAAAGTTAAATTTTTGGAGAACTTTTCAGAGCTGTGTTCTGTACAGCAAGATCAACAATATGTAGGTTTTGATTATTTATCCTAATTGTTGCACAGGAAGCACGTGAATTTCAACTAAAGAGCTCATACATGCTGCAAATTTACTTGTGTTGACTAATCACATTGTATGTTTTCCAGTCTAATTGTTTTTCCTCTCCGGGATATTGATGTTACAGATCCAGACCCAATTCAGGAGCTGATTTATGATTTAAGAAGTCAGTGTGATGCAATCAGGGTGACAAAAACAGTTCGACCCTTCAGTATGGTGTGTTGCCCAGTGAATGAGAATTCTGCAGCTCTCATAGTCAGTGATGGCAGAGTAATGATCTGGGAATTAAAATCCAGTGTTGCTGGCAGAAATGTGCGTAACAGGTAATGGCATTTGTTTTTCTTACCAAAGCTTCCATTTGATACAAGTGCTGTCTAGTATTTAATTATATTCTAAAAGCAACAGTGATGTCCTTGTGTGTATGGTAGTGCTGTACATGTGTGAATGAAAAAAAATGAGCAAAATATATTCCAAATAGATTAGTTCCTTCATTTCTCCAACGCAAGGGAACTGTTTGCTCTTCTTTCTTCAAAAAATAATTCCATGCTAAGGGCTGGAATAAAGAAACAAAAGATAGAATGAATATTCACATTATTTGGGGGGAACATTTTATTCCCATTTGGCTTTCTTTAGACTATATAATTTTCCTCAGGAGTGGATCCCTCACTTTCAGTGACATGAAAGGACCTCAAAATGAGTCTGGAAAGGACTACTTTTTTGGTAGGGGAAAAGATTTCTGTGACATTTGTGTGAATTTGACATAGATCAATAAGAGGCTGCACAGCAGGTGGTGGCTGGATTATGGTGGTATAAACAATATTTTTATTTACAGAGCCTTCAGAATTTTAGATTTTGAGCATTCTCTAATATATGAAGTAGTATAGTTGTCTGAACATTGAGTGTATTAAAGTTGTTCTGCTGCAATGAACCTTTATTGAGTAAGATAACTAACTGACTGCCATAAAAGAAATACAGAAATCTTAGTACAGTTTTGGTGTCCTCAAAAACACTGTTTAATGGATTCTTTGTGATGCATATCCAAGAGAGTTGTTCAGGAGCTGTATCTTGCTGGGTTTTACTACTTGTAATTCCTAGGCTCATTCCTAAAACATTGATCTTTGTCATGATTATATAAACAGGAAAAATGTAATGATAATATATGAACCACTGAGTCTGGAGGATTCAGGTTCTGGATATGGTTGGATTGTACTGAAAAGTAAAGCATATTTCTAGTTGGCACAGAGTCTTTAATGGATTTTGAAGGAGTCTTCCTCCATTAGCTTTTAATCTTGCTGGATTTGATAGTCTTAAAGAAAATTCTAACTCAGAAGTCTGTTAAAATGAGATTTTAAAGAAAAAGGCTTTGTACATGCATTAAACTGCAGTTTTGCATACAACTAGGAGCATTTAGTAGTCTTATGGCATAAACCTTCCCTTAGCCCAGCAAGATGTGATTGCCAAGGCTGCAAGGTCCTATTTGAACTCCTTTTAGATGAAGATTGCACTGGAATTCCTCAGTCACAGGGGAAAAAAAATAATACAAAAACCTGATGCTCAGGTTTTTTCTCACAAGACTGTAAACATAGGGTAATAATGCAAATTTCTGCTATAGCTTTGGATATGCTGAAGAAGTTGTGTTTAACATGTCTAGGTGAAAGGCATTGCTTCAGTTAGAGGTTTTGTCATCTGGAACCTATGTGAGAAATTAAAGTAGTTTAAAAAAAAACCTTCCCCAAGGTTTCACCATTGTTAAATATTGAAATAATTCATGATTGTTTCATGTTAAATATTGAAATAATTCATGATTGTTGCTTAGCTGTATTCATTAGCAATGTGTATTACTACAATAAGTCTACATATTAATACACAGTATATTTGAAAGTCTCCATTCAGTGCTTGTTTAAGAACCAGGGATGCATCTCTGTTTTTCTGTTACAAGTATCTCTGTAAGGAAGGTGAAGTTTATTTTGAATTTTGTACATTTTTTTGTGTGCATTATCTCTTGGTAGAATTATTCATTGAAGTTGATAGTGGGCATAATCTTCTCAGTATATTCTGCAAGTAGGAATACTAAAAGAACAGCCTGGGGTAAAAACCAAAATTGAGGACCTAAGTCAAGAGGCAATTCAGTTTGTATTAGGAACTTGTCTTCATTTCTTTTACAGCAGTTCAAGTGCATCCCCTTTGTATTCCCCAGTCTCATTCTGTGGAATTCCTGTAGGAACATTACAAAATAAACTTCCAGATCTTTCATTAGACAACATGATTGGTAAGAATTTCTTTCACTAATATTACTGCTATTACTCATTTTTTTTTATCTTTGTACATCTTAGCTTGCTTAAGATCTACGTATGTTAGAATTCTTTTCTATGTAATTTAAATAGTAGTACTGAAAGAATTCCTGTTTAGCAAAGAAATTATTAAATTAATCTTTTTGAGGACTTTATATTGAGGAGTAATGTTCAAAGTTCATTTCCTCTGAGGGGAAGAAAAGTAATTTAACATGGAATTTGGCTAAAATTCTTTTTTTTTCCAAGTAATCTTAAAGGGATGAAGACAATTTATCTGACACTTCCTATCTTTGTAAAATCCAGATAGCAACCAGATTTGCACTTCATCTCATAGTCTTAAAGAATATATTTAGGGCATGATTTTTCTCTTTGCTGCATTTCCTGTAGTCATTGACATTATAGCTGTTGTTCTTCTATACCTTACATCTCTGACTGGTATAGCTGACTGTTATACAGTGGAAATACATCTTTTTTGTGCCCATCTTTATTGTTGTATCTGAGCAAGTTCACTGTATTTTTAGTGGTATACTGTACTCAGTTTTTACTGTTTGGAGTTAAACCTCCATATTGAATTAGTCTAATAATTTTATACTATTTGTAACTAACTTTAAAAGGGAAGGAAAAAAAAGGGGGAGGGAGAAAAGAAAAAGTATAAAAGATACCCTTGAATTGTAGAAGATTGAAATAGTTGCACTTACTACTTGTTTCTTTCTTGGTGTTAGGAAAGTCAGTATTAGTTATCAGGAGAAAATAGTAAAAATGCAGTCTTCTGAAATGTTTCATCATACAGATTTCAGTAGAAAGGAATGTGTGTCTATAAATAAACATCACTATTTTATACCTTAGGTTATTTGTAATTTTTATTGTATAAATTCTATAACTTTCTATAACTTTTTGTATAACTTTCTATACTATCTCTGGTTAAAGTATAATACTAACAAGAGCTTTAATTTTTAAGCGGGGCAAGGCACAATTGCTGGAGAAGAGCAGTTAAAAAGTTCTTTTCTGCAAGAAGTACACCTCAAATTTCTGCTGACTGGACTTCTTTCAGGGCTTCCTTTGCCTCCTTTTGCTATTCGCATGTGCCCACCTCTTACAACAAAAAATATTAAACAGTATGAACCAATCCTGGCTGTTGGTAAGTGCCTTGAAGAGGTTATTTGTTGTTCTGAAAATAGTCTAAGTACAAATATAGTTACTAATACAGGGGGGGAAAAAATAATCTATCAGCTAGTAACCCTTGTATTAGTTTGTATTCCTGATAGTCTTCAGATTCCTTTTTTCCTGGCTTGAAAAATTGCTATATATTAGCAGGTTTTTATTTATCCTTTTATTTACTGCGATACTGATTCATTGATAAACTCAGCATTTTACATGCTGCTCTCTATTTCTCCTAAACACAAATAAATACGGATTTCTGCAGCACTACAATCCTAGAATAAGTAAATGGATTTAATGGAGACTGTATTTTTGATGTAAGTATCTAAAATCATACTTTGTTCTTTCCCTGAATGAATCTGTCTGTCTTACTATTAATGTAGTTAAGCTCATCTAGATATTAGAATAGTTGCCAGTGAGCACCTGATTTATTAACTCTGAGTTCTTCCTATTTAAATCTGATTTTTTTCCTGGTGTGTTCTTTTAGCCCACATCAGGGATTTCACAGTGTAACCATACAGGCTGCTGTCTTTCTTTGCAGTCAGTGGACTGGAACAGTAGACAGAGATGCTCTAATTTAGAGATAGTTGTAGGTTGTAAAGTTATACCTCTAGATTTGGGTTGTTCAAATATGCTCTTGCTCTAAGATATCAATTGATTTTGGGGTGCCAAGTACAAAGTGTCCCAGTTGCAAGTCAGACTTCAGAGGTCATTGTTATTCTTAAGGTTGCCTGTGTTATGTAGCCTCCTGAGGTTTTTGGAGGGGGCAGAGAGATATCACAAAGGCGAATCTTATGCAAGAGGTTACAAAAAGGANTCTGAAAGAGGATGTCATTCCAGTAATAAAAATGCCCCAATAATGCATACATGTCTGCATGTAGTTCTTGTAATACTTCCATTATTACTAAGCTAAAAGTACCATCAGTAGTTGTGCTCTAAAATGTAGGCAAACTGTTGTTACATGATGTGATGTCACTAAAATATGTTTGGTTTTTATATAGGCTGTAGCTGTTAAAACACTAAATAGATTAAAAAACTAATAGGTAGGTATAGAGTGCATTTACAGCAAGGTCTGCAGCATTCCAGACTTGAGGTGCTTGAATGACTCTTTAGGTATGCATTGTTGTATTGAATAAAGTTGGCATGAGTGTAAAGAAAAAGAGAACAACTAAGTTTTCTCAGGGTCTAGCAGAAAATTGTAACTTCAAGTGTTTCAGGAGGTTTTTGGATCTAATTGAAGCTAACAGCTACTAAGTTATTGATTTGGAATTTGAAAGAGGTCATTATTTCAGGGATGAGAAAGCAGAATTACTTTAATGATCCAGTAAAATCTACCCATGATTGTCCACTGGGATTACTGGTGCAGAACAGTTAATACTCTTCCTTGAGGCACTTACTCATCTGGAGTAATCAAAACAATAAAGAACATTCCTTTCCCCTGCAACTGGGTATGTTCTGAAAATGCAAGAAGAATGAACAAATTTTCTACAGGCTTTAGAAGTAGATTTAGGAAAATGCTTGACCCGAGTGCATTTTACCAGCTTCAGAGAATCTTGGAGGGTTACTATTTGGGGTTTGAGCACTAGAAATGAAAACACATTTATTAAAATTGTAAATCTAAGTTAGAGGTGTTAAAAAGAAAAAGGAAATAGCTGTAGATCCTTCATTTTCACTAAAGTGTGGAAGAGAAGAATGAACTGAGTCTAACTTCTTGTTTAAAATCACTCTTCATAGGTACAAGTAATGGCTCTGTCCTGGTGTTTCATCTTACAAGTGGACTCTTGCACAAGGAGTTAAGCATCCATTCCTGTGAAGTCAAGTAAGATTTAATTTGAATTCCTACTGTAATCCTTCTGGGAGACAAATACTAAAACATCTAACTAATGTTGTACCAGCAATGTGGGTATCTTGCTCCATTGTTAATGATACTCAAGAGAATTGTCTGTTGAGTAGTCTACCCTGACAGTATCTTTGCTATGGATATGCAGTAACAAACTGTCAAAACTGGAGTGCAAATTACATTGAACTAAATATTTGAATGATGTCTGTGCCTACTTACCTAGGATGCATGTCAACTACTTCCAGTTTCTTTTGTGCATTTAGTACAAAAAACTTTATTACAGTGTCTTACTCATATAACTGTTGTGACCTTGGAAATAATTATATTATGAACACCAGAGTTTATTTACTTTGCCTCATTGGGGCTGAAATTGCTATTGAGGCAGTTATAGTCCTAACAGAAGTAAAAATAATTTTATCATTAGAAGATTTTAAGTACAGGACTTGCTACTTACCCATCCTAAGAACTAATAATAGTTAAAATTTTGTATCAGAGTTGTGGCATGAAGCCTTGATCAGGTTAAGGTCTTCATTTTACACTCCATTCTAAGGAAAGTACAGGTATCTGAGAAATGTAGTTCTAAGAGTTCATTATCGAAACCTGCTTTGAATTTACCACCAAAATGACATAGGTGTATTTACATTTGTGGTGTGATTAGCTGGCAGTGTAAGAACAGAATTCCCCTTTCTGTTCTGAACCATTTCTAGCAATTGTGCTAGCACAAGTGGTGGTTTTAGAACAAAATTGAAATGCTTGTGAATTTTATTTAGCCATAAGATGTTATCTGGGTAAGTCTATTAAATGTTTTACTTACCTCAATCCTTCTCTAAATGGTCTGAGAGACTTTCTACATAACTTTGACAAGTTCAAGGCATTGCTTTAAGCAATGTGAATAAGGCATAGGAATTTAATTTTTATTAATTAATATTCATCATGTGCAACAGTTTTTCTTTCAGTGGGAATTCTTTCTTTACCTCTAAAATGAAGGTAGATTGGAAAATGCTTCTATTTCAGTTTTATCTGAAAATACCCCTTCAAGGAACATTATTAATTTAGTATATAATTGAGAATAATATCCTGCAATTGTAACTCAGAGCACTGAAAACTGTTCTGGCCTTGTAGTTGAAGAAGAGAATGTATTTTACTACATACTAAAGTCTTCAGAATGGCAACTGTCCTTTTCATATCAAGTGTGCTAAAATGATGGCCACTGAGTTGTCTAGGTGCTAGCAATTAGGACAGATTTTGTAGGATTAAAGTGTTCTTTTGTAGAATGTACATATGTAGTCACATGCTGATTTTTTTTTCATTACTTTTTTTCATTTGAACTTTACAATTCTGTATTGCAATTAGGAGGCACAATTCTCTTTCTGTCCTCCATTTAAGGTATTTCATACTCATGAGTAACTTTTGAATATTCATTCTCTTCATGATTATTGCTTAGCTCTTTCACTGTTTGTTTAGAACTATGTGAGTCATACTTTGAGTTTAATTTGGTTTTTGTAAGGAGGCTGAGGCAAGAAGCAGCAGAAATGCCTCAGAGCAGACAAAAAGTCAAATCAGGCTACTACTAGGAGTGTAACTGGGAGGATAAAAACAAACCAGAAGAGTGCTATATTATGTGTGCTGGCTGAAAAACTGTAAGCAGGTTAGTCCTTCTTCAGGATAATTATTTCTAAGAGTAATTAGAAGAAACAGGAAATAACTATGTCTGATACCTGTTCTGTCTTCTAAGTGGAGCAATCTAAGCTTTTATAGTAAGATAGGAGATGACAATACATCCTCAATGCAGAGGAGAATATATCTGGGACATGTGAATAAAATGCTTGTGATGTGGCTTTTAGTTTGTTGTAAGGGGAGCATTTGTAATGCCTCTCACTGCTGCTGTTGCTTATTCTGACTGGTAGGTAACTAAAAGTAGATCAGTGCTTCTCATTCTCTTTTGCTGAAGGTCAGCAAGTTCCCCAGCTTTGGGTTTTTTAAAATTAAAATGTTCCTGACTGTAGCAAGAATGTGTATGGCCTAGAGACAAAAACCTGACAATTACTACATTCCAACCAAGTTCTTAGCAGTTGAATTTAAGCTGACTCCCCTTTGGGAAACTGCTTTACAAACATGCAGCACCTCCTTAGAAAAAGCTTTCCTCACATAGAGAAAGATGAATGAAAAATACCTACTACTGTTATACAGGTTTGTGTGCTAGATTTATTTGTGTGCATTAGTCAATATATGTGGCCTGACAAGTGTAAGCAGTGTTGCAGTGGAATCCTGTGTATTTGAAATTTGAAATACTGAAGTCATTATTACAGGATGTGCCATTATCTCAGGTGTACCTTGTTCAGGACATAGTTGTAATTCCTTCTTCTTATATCCTTCCTCTTCTTAAAAAAGAAAAACTTATTCCAGTGCTGGTGTTCACTTTTGGATGTGTAGAGCACGTAGATACTTGTGTGTAGTGCAAGGAAAATTGTTTTTAAATAATAAAATTTGAGGCTGTATTTTCTGATAATATGATTGAGATTTTAATACTGTTTTCTTTTAAGATATGATTTGATTTCCCATTTTCCCTTTCTCCTTTTCTTTTCAAATCATAGAATCACCAATTGTTATAATTCTTGCTATTAATTAGAGTAGCAGCTGCCTTGTAAAGTCACAAAAATCCATTCCCAACTGAAAAAGTCATTTGTAGTTTTATCCACTTCAGTACACACTGTAATTTGTTTGCATTGGAAACATTAATCAAAACAACTGAACCTTGCCCCTGAAGTTGAGAGAAGTTGAATGTATAGAATCTCTGAATTTCATACTTTGAGTCAATTCTGTTAAATAGTTTACAGCTGAATGTCACCTTTACTTCTAATAGACAAAGATGTCTTATATTAGGATGTATTGGGTTTGGGGCTGCAATGGAGACATTAATTCCATCTCAGCCAAACCCAATACATAGGTAATGTTGAAAAAGGAGATATTTCAATAGGGAAACAATTAGTTGTTTCCTTCGTTAAGAACTGAATCACTGTCTTCTCAATTTACATGTATGACAGTAACCAAAATTATATTGTTTCAGATGCAAGCTAAGCTAAGGTTTCCTTTTGATTGTGAGTGTCTGGGGTTTCTGTAGATTTTTCTTGGTATTGACAGATGGCCTGCCAGCAGCAAAGAAGAACTTGTCCTGTTAAATCTGAGCTGATGAAAGAAGTGTAGAAGATACCTCAGGTCTTTGAACAAAAGTGGTGAATAACTACTAGCAATAAGGCATTAAAAATATTCTGTGCTTTTTTAAAAAAAGAAAGTAGAATAATAGTTAAAAATTAGGAAGGTGTCAGAATTCTTATTTCTTCCATTTCAGAAAGCTCCCTGACACTTTGGAGACTTGCAATGTCCCACATTGCTGCAGTTGTAGATTTCTATTCAATCATTCCTGTAAAGTTTCAATTAATAATTGAATACTTCTCATTTTGATTGAAATTAATGATTCAACTTTCTTAGGTCCTGGTGGAAAAATGACTTGGTCCTAAATTTTTAACTTTACTTGGGGACTTAGGAATAAAGCTTCCAATTTTTTTCTAAAGCTTGAATGAAAAATTAGAGATAAGTATTGCTGTAAATTATATATACAAAATATGGGAATGCTTTCTGCTTTTATGCATCTACATGGCATTTAGGAAACTTCTACATAATACACTGTGAGTCAGATCTACTGACAGTAAATCCTAAGTACTGTAATTCATCTTTCTTATATTTCACATATATTCTTGCAAAACAGACCATGATTTTCCAATTGGTGTAACAGAAGATTTAGTTGTCCTGGAAATAATTCTTAATTAATCAGCGTTTGAAGGACTTGAAGAAAACCTAAATCCTTTTATCTGTGTTAAAGTGAACTTGGGCATCTATTGGAACAGTCTCAGTTTTCTTTTAGGTTAGTTCCTTGATTTATTTCACAGCTGGCACAAGTGTGTGTGGGAAAAAGGGATGGGGGACTATCTCCTTTTGGAACAGTACCACCTAGTGCTACTTTCTATCCTTTTGTGGCCTGTGGTATATTTCAAGGATTTGCTTAGAATACACTTGTGCTGACAATATGTTGTATACAGTGTAGCTTTCCATCCTTGCAACACTTCAAGATAATTTGGGTTGCAGCTGCTTTGGCAAGATCTAAAAAGAGCCAAAGAAAAAAAAAAAGACGGGGTTTTCAGTTCTTTTCTGATAGCCTTTGAAAGCTGTTCAGGACCTCTCTCTCTCTCTCGTGCTGTCAGTTTTGTTTCTTCTCTCTCTGCACTGAAAGAATCAAATCTCCCCATCCTGCTATCTATGTGAATATTTTTATCTTTCTGTATGCTGGCAAAATTGAGTTACTTAATAGTTCTTCCCATCTGATGTAATCAGAGCAGTGATAGAATCGTGGAATTGTCAGGGTTGGAAGGGACCTTAAAGGTCATCTAGCTCCAACCCCCCTGCCATGGACAGGGACACCTCCCACTAGATCAGGTTGCTCAGAGCCCCATCCAGCCTGGCCTTTAAAACCTCCAGGGATGGGGCTTCCACCACCTCTTTGGGCAACCTGTGCCAGTGTCTCACCACTGGAGAACTTTTTCCTAAGATCCAACCTAAACCTCCCCTCCTCAAGCTTGTGTCCATTCCCCCTAGTCCTATCGCTGCCTGATATCCTAACAAGTCCTTCCCCAGCCCTCTTGTAGCCTCCTGCAGATACTAGAAGGCCACAATAAGGTCTTCTTGCAGCCTTCTCTTCTCCAGACTGAATAATCCCAACTCTCTCAGCCTGTCCTCATAGGAGACGTGCTCCAGCCTCTGCTCATCCTCATGGCCCTCCTCTGGACATGCTCCAGCATGTCTATATCCTTCCTGTCCTGGAGGCTCCAGAACTGGATGCAGTACTCCAGGTGGGATCTCACAAGAGCGGAGTAGAGGGGGAGAATCACCTTCCTCAACCTGCTGGCCACGCTTCTCTTGGTGCAGCCCAGGATAGGGTTGACTTTCTGGGCTGCAAGTGCACAAGTCCTTTTCATCCACTGTAGCACTGAGTAGCTGGGAGCTGCTGGAGAGAGTCCAGCACAGGGCCACCAAGATCATGAAAGGAGTGGAACATCTGCCCTAGGAGGACAGGCTGAGAGAGCTGGGTCTCTTCAGCCTGGACAAGAGGAGACTGAGAGGAGACCTCAGGAATGGTTAGAAATATGTTAAGGGTGAGTGTCAGGAGGAGGGGGCCAGGCTCTGCTCAATGGCATCTAATGTTAGGACAAGAGGGAATGGGAGCAAGTTGGATCACAGGAGGTTTAGTATTAACATGAGGAGGAACTTCTTTCCAGTAAGGGTGACGGAGCACTGGACCAGGCTGCCCAGGAGGCTGTGGAGTCTCCTTGTCTGGAGCCATTGCAGAGCTGCCTGGACACATTGCTGTGTGAGCTGGTCTAGGTGATCCTGCTCTGGCAGGGGGGTTGCACTAGATGATCTTTCTAGGTCCCTTCCAACCCCTGATTTACTGTGATACTGTGAAAGAAAGCTCTTCTTTAATCTGATAAGTTTATATTTACATCATAGTTATCAATATGTAGATTCTTTTTATGCTTAGTGTTTCCATTAAGTGTAGAAAACTATTCCTGTGTTGTTTTCAAATTGAACAGTATGCATGAAAAAATATTACTGTACTTCCATCCAGGCTATTTTATAGCCTTTTGAATATTTTGGCTAATATGCTCCATGTACTCTATTCTGATGACAGGGGGATTGAGTGGATAAGCTTAACTGGCTTTATTTCCTTTGCCACATCAACACCTAACAATCTGGGGCTAGTAAGGAATGAGCTGCAGCTGGTGGACCTACCAACAGGTTAGTATTTCCTGAGAAATCTGTACAAGAGGCTGACAGATCTGATGGGGAGTGACAAACACAAGTTCTTACTTATTGTCATGACAAAATAAAGTAATAAAGAGGGGGTTTGGTTCTGCTTTTCTGTCCTTGTGAAGCCATGTAATGTGTTCCATCTGACAGACATGAAACAACACCTTTGCAAAGATGGCTTGGACCCATTAACAGAATGAATATGTGTCAGCAGGAGGTTTAGAAGCATTCACAGAGCATTGGGTATTAGTGGTGTATTTTGTTCACAAAACACATGTAATTTCCAAACATGTTTTGTCACAGCCTATCCCCATTGTTTCATGTGCAGTTGAAACAGTGTTGAAATATTTATTGTGGTTTCTATCAGCAACAGATAATTTTTCAAGGTAGACCAGGTGCTTGGCCAGAATTTGGCTATGTGTATGAATTATTTACTAATTCAATTGGATAACTTTATGAAGAATTGCAAGGGTTAAAAAATAGGAAAAACTTTTTAAAAGGTACATTTGATAGCAAAATGAGAAGTCAGATTATGTCTGGTTTTCAACTGCTTTGCCCTTCTGATGGATGACAAATATATCTGTGATAGAATTCAGTATTTGTACAATATTAGTAGATATCATTGGGGAGATTAGACAGTCTCAAATAGGAAGCACATCAATAATTTTGAATGTGAAAAGCTGAAGCCATTTAATTTCTAATTGAAGAGCCTCAGTCTTGTAACACATGGCTAATTCTGAATTGCTTTATGTAGCATAAAGTGTTTTTTTTAATATTTTTTTAAGCTTATGGAAAGGACTCAATTTTTGTATTTACAGAATGCTGCACAGTGGCTAGTCTTTTAATGTAATAATATTGTATTTTTTCCTGATAGTGTCTTTTATTCATTTTTTTTTTAAAAGCAAAACAAAATATGTACTTTTTAAAATTCATTTCATGTAAAATGAGAATTTGATTTTTTACTCAGCTTGTAAATCAGTATTGAAGCATTTATAAGTGATGAAAGGCTCAGTATTTCTGCAGTCAGCCAGTTTCCAAGCAAATGTAAATACTTAGCATATGGTTTCCCTAAAAATACTACATTTCCTATTTTAAAGCTTACAAGAAAGGCATAGATACTTAACTGTTTGATTGTTGGTTCTTCCATCACTAAATTAGCCCAACTTTCTATTTTAGTTCTAGGCAAGCTGTGCTGATTTGTATTTACCTCATGAACACTTCAACAAAATTCTCATTTACATTCCTGAACAACAATAATGAAGAAAATTCCTAGGGTGTTTGATCACTAATGAAGAAAAGAGAGCTGAAAGTTTTCTTGTTACTTGGCCTCTGACATGAGAGCTGTAACTGGCATTGTTGATAACTAGATTTATTCATGTAATTGGCATAAGTAATTTAGCTGTTAGCAGCCACAAGAGTGACCAAACTGTGGTAACTTGAATTTTCCTTGAAAGCTAATGAGAATGAAACCTGCACAGGAGATGCAGTGATACCTTGGTGTATATAGATCATGACGTATTTTACTAATATATAAATATAGTTAATCTATTATTTAATCTATTATTTAATATATAAATATAGTTAATCTATTATTTAATCTATTATTTAATATATAAATATAGTTAATCTATTATTTAATCTATTATTTAATATATAAATATATATTTATAAATATCTAGATTACAAGTTCTTAAGGCTTATTCTTTAGCTGGAAAGAAAGAGAGAATAGCTCTGCTAAGTGTGGAATGAGTTGATACTTCACCATGGAAATACTTTTCAGACTTAGCTTATGGCAGAATTAATTTCTCTTACAAAACTTGAAATCTACTGTTGAATTTCCTCCTTGGGGAATTGAGAGTGGAAAAAAATAAGACTTTGAACTCTCTCTATGTAATGCATCAATTTCAGTAGTTATATTAGATAGGTATTGTATTAGACAGTAGCGTTTACACTATATTTAGTCCTTTGAAATGCACTGAAATTTTGACAATGACAAAATTAGTGTAAGATATGGCAGGTTACTTGGAGATTGAGTTTTGTAAGCTCTTTCTGTATTTATATTTAGTAACTATATTTGTTCCCCCCCCAACCTTATCATTTTTGTGTTCCAGGCAGAAGCATCGCTTTTCGTGGGGAGCGAGGCAACGATGAGCCAGCTATTGAAATGATAAAGGTGTCTCATTTGAAGTGAGTTGATTAGATTTGTGAAGTTTGTAAGTGTTTCTGTACTGCATGAAGATCTTCATGACTGCAGAGAGTGTAGAAAAACTTGAAAAATACTTGAGAATGTTAGTTCAAAGTGCAGAAGCTGTGAGTGTTTCTGTGCTTGGCTTTGGCACTTCAGGATCCTATCACATTGCAAATCAATCATTGATAGTTTAGTGCACTTAAGTGTTGTGTTTACTGAACAGATATTTTGATAATATTAGGGGAAATAAAAGTGATGAACAATTTTTGTCAACTTTGATTATGTTATGAGTTAATTCCCTTTTCTGAAACAAGCCTTACTTAAAACTAGAAGATTGGCAGTAAAGGTGGGATGGTTTTTCATGTGGTTATTAATTTTTATAAGTATATATTTTACACCATTATAATAATTTCTACTGGAAAACCAGATGTGAAGTATAGTTTTTTGAGAGGTCAGCTGATAAATGACTGAATTTTTTAACATCAAATCAGTATTTTAAGATCAGACCCTGTGACAGGAGTCTCTAGTCTTTTACAGTATGAAAAATAGTAACAGTGGTACTCTGTGAGATTACTTTCCAGTGTAAAGGAAATTAAGACATTGTGTCTAAATTTTAAAACATTTTTTTTCTTTGCAGTGGAGGAAAAAAAACCAAATATTCTCTAGCTTGCATAGGAGAATTTTGGAAGTATGTATGTGCTCCAGAGAATTTGGAAGAGCTTAACCATATAATAGTCTTAGTAACACATTAAAAATTAGGAACAGCCATGGGCTTAGATGAAGCTACTAGAATGTTAAGTAAGAACAGAGCCAGGCTCTTCTCAGTGGCATCCAATGCTAGGACAAGAGGGAATGGGAGCAAGTTGGAGCACAGGAGGTTTAGTATTAACATGAGGAGAAACTTCTTTGCAGTTCAGGTGCCAGAGCACTGGCCCAGGCTGCCCAGGAGCCTGTGGAGTCTCCTTGTCTGGAGCCATTGCAGAGCTGCCTGGACACATTGCTGTGTGACCTGGTCTAGGTGCTCCTGCTCTGGCAGGGGGGTTGCACTAGATGATCTTTCTAGGTCCCTTCCAACCCCTAACATTCTGTGATTCTGTAACAGGAGGAGATAGTTCATTTGAAGACAGAATAATGCATTTGCAAAGAGTACATAGAACTGCAGAACCTCTCTGTGTTTTCAAGTTAAAAGGTGTTTTACTCATCTAGCTCCACAGATGAAAGGTCTGAAGACACGACTGGCAAGTGGGTTAGTGTAAGAGGATTTTATATATTCCTTTATCACAGGATTAGGGAAGTGGCATGTGTCTGGAGTAGAGAAAAAAACTCCTGTCCAACTACAGTCTTGGTATGTCTTTGTGATGTCTTGTGCAGTCATCAACCCAGGCTGAGTATGGCTAAATTAGAGGTGCTGCTGCTTCTCTGAATTCTTTCCCTTGTCTCCTTTACAGTAATTGAGCAGTACCATTTGACAGAAATTTCTAATTCTTTTAACTTTGAAGGACACTTTTTCAAACACACTTTTGCACCTTGGTAACTCAGAGAGATCACAAGCTTCAGAGTGAGTTTTGAGCCAAATTAACTTAATTCTTCTTTCGCTTACTTTTTGAAACATGTGAAGTAAAAATCTCAAATTAAAATGGAATTATCACTTCTGATACAGCAAATTCTTCTTGGTTGTAGGCAGTATCTAGCTGTAGTATTTAAAGATAAACCACTGGAGATCTGGGATGTCAGAACATGCACTCTGCTGAGAGAAATGTCTAAAAACTTCCCTATAGCAACTGCTTTGGTAAGGAATAAATTCTGTTACTGGTTATTAAATATAATATGTTGAGATAGTATAAAAGTGTGTGAACAATTTTGCAGCTTCTGTAGCATACAGGTAAGTGCTTTTACCTTTCCATTTTCATTTGCAATCAAATAAAGGCAAGAAAAGAAGAAGGTGTAAAAAATCTGGTCTGCTTCTGGGGTGATGGAGGGAGGTATCCTAGAAAGCAATCTTCATTAAAATCATTATGTAAATTGAGGGAGTAAACATTTCTCTTTTCCAATTTTCCTGGCCAATTTTTCCCAGGAGTGGTCACCTTCTCATAACTTAAAAAGCCTGAGGAAGAAGCAGTTAGCAGCTCGTGAGGCCATGGCCCGGCAGACAGTTGCATCAGATACAGAAGTTAGCAGTGTAGAATCTTCTGTGATCAGGTATTTGTCATTTTCATTTAATGATACTATGCAGCAGTTGTTTTTTCCACTGTGTTTCTCTAGAACAGAATATTTTGAACTGATTCTTCAGTACATACCAGGCAAATCAACTTTATGGGCCTCCCTCTAGGTTTTAGATGTAGAACTTTGATTTACTGCTGAATGAGAGAAATTGAACCTGTTTCTCTCAGGTGTGTCTCTAGCAGTCCATTAGTTACCTAGTTCTCTTGCCCCTGAACATTTCTTACAAGTATATAAATGAGTTAACTGTTGCTTCTGAATAAATTCTTTTGAAGGATATATATGCATTTTTCTGCTGCCTCTGTGCATTAGTTAAGGAGAATTTGCCTTGCAATTCTAATTTCCGGGAAGAAAAATACTTGTGTCTCATTGTGTTCTCTTTAAAGTTTGTTACAGGAAGCTGAAAGTAAATCAGAGCTGAGCCATAACATTTCTGCCAGAGAGCACTTTGTGTTTACAAGTGCTGATGGGCAGGTTTATCATCTCACAGTGGAAGGAAACACAGTAAAAGACAGTGCAAGGATTCCTCCTGATGTGAGTGCCAATTTTCTGTATTGTTGCTGCTTTAATTTTTTTTCTCAGCTATGATTGCTGTTGAAACAAATGTCTGGGTTGTTTTGGTTTGGGGTTGGTTTTTTGGGTTTGGTTGTTGTTTTTTTTCACAAGTTAGTTTTCACAGGCCCTGACTTTTTCTGAACAAATTACATATTTTTAAGAATTTATTAAAGATTATAGAAAAAGCTTGAATAACAAAGAGGATGTTACTGAAAAATGAGTCTGTTCTGTTAATGGGCTTTACCTTATGTTATAAGGAGGGCTTAAGTAGGCCATGGCACTCTTTTCTAAGTCTGGATTTTTCCCAGTTACTCTGAAGAACAGTCTGTCTTCTTTGCAGTTGTTCTTGAAGGCTTTGATAAATTGAACTTACAAATATATTTTAGTATATGTTAGTATTGTGATTAATCAGGTCTGTCATATTGATGTTTCCTTGCAACAAGAGACAAAGAAGTGATTTCCATTGCTTTAAACACAAAATTTCTTACAAGGAAACATCTTTTGAAGCAAATATGACTGACTTGATAAATGCCTGTATTTGATAGAATTGCTTGTTTTAACTGAGCAGAATTTGCCTTTAATTGTCATGCAATTTTTTTGTTTAGAAATTAAATACTGCTCTAGAAATGTTTGTTCCTATGTTTGGTTCTATTAATCACAAGATTTTGTTCTGCTTCTGGAACATTTCCAGGGAAGTATGGGTAGCATTACATGTATTGCCTGGAAAGGAGATATCCTGGTACTTGGAGACGTTGATGGAAACTTAAACTTCTGGGATTTGAAAGCTAGAGAATCCAGGTATGAATGCAAATTAAATCTGACAAACATCAGATAATGAGTGTTACAATTTCCCCCCCTCTCATTTTTGTCCTTTACTGTAGGAAGCCATCTGTGGTTCTTGAGGTAAAATATGCAAGTATTTTGAAATAAAATTCCACAAGATGCCTACTGTGTTACAATTCTCTTCTGTGTTTTCAGATAAAGTAACATTTTATCAATGCTTTAAAAATATATAGGTCTCTTTCTTATGTTAAATCGTCAATGGCTTCTGAAAAAGCATTAAGTATTGCAGTATGCATTTCTAGCATTTAATCTTCTTAGTTTTCATGATAATTTGGATAGCCAGTTGTGTATGTATATATAGATAGTTCTCCTCCTCAATCTGTATAATATCAGAATGTGCAACATTAATGGAAAGGATTTAACTACCCATGATATTAGGTGTGGAATGATTGATGCTAATCTTGTGCTTTTCTTTTTTTAGGGGCATTCCTACCCACAGAAGCTGGGTGAAAAAGATTCGTTTTGCCCCAGGGAAAGGAAATCAAAAACTTCTTGCCATGTACAATGATGGAGCAGAAATTTGGGATTCCAAAGAGGTAAATATCTGTTGTTTTGATATGCAGTTCTTTGCAAAATACACATTACTTGTCAAAATCAGGAAGAGTCAGGCATTAAGTTTTAGTTAGTCATGGTATCTTACTGACAGTTGCATAATAAAGTTGTATGACATTTGTCTTTTAGTTCCTATAAAGCATTCTTAACCTGTCATCAATGAAAAGTACTTCTCACTCATAAAGCTGACAATATCTCTGATATAATCTTTTTCATTCTCTTGTAAGGCTTTGAGGCAGACACTGAAAAGTTTAATGGGGAGGCTTCAATCTTTCAATTTAATGTGTGGACAAGTATTTTTACTACAGATTACTTAAGCACTGTGCATATTAAACAGTATGTGTTACAATTTTTGGGGAATGCCAGAAAGCTAGGCATTTGTTAATTAACATGGTCTAGCTTCTCATCTTAGTCAAAAATTCTGTATTAATGTTCAGAAATCTTCTGGAATTTGCTTCATAGATCTTTCAGGGGACTATAGTACCATGGGGAAGGAAAGATAATTATGCTGTTTTAATTTAGCCTCTTGGAGTATGTTCAGAGTAAGGGTATGAAATAGGATTTTATTTGGGTTTTTTCTTCTTGTTGGCTTTGTAGTGAGCACCGGTTCCTAATTCAGATGCTTAATTTGAGTAATATGAAACATTATTGATGATAAGAGTTGGACAGCAGATGTGACTAACAACTAAATTATATAAACAGGGTAGAACATTATCCCATGAGTATCTCCTTCAAGAACACTTGAATAGTTTTGATGCTCTTGGGTACTCCTCCTGTAGCTCTTCCCTCTCTTTTTCTAGAACAAGAGAATGGTTCTCCTGCATGTAAACATTTCATTCACATTTTCAGCTGAAAATCTTTCAGAATATCTGTAGAAATATTTTATATTCTCAGTCCCATTATCCATATAATCCTCTTCTTAGAATATCACCTTTGCCTACAAACAATTATCTGATATTTCCACATTTTTCTCTAGTTCTCTCAGTGCTAAGAGCAATCATGGTTTTTAGAGCTGTTGCATGTTGCATCTAACTCTCTGCTTTGCTCTAGAACAAGGGAAGCAGCAGAATGTTGATTGCAGTGAAGGCTTTGTTAATATTTCCTTATATTAACAATTGTGATGTTCTGTGATGCTACAGAAGAGTTAGAAAATGTCTAAATACTGACCTGTGTTAAAAAGTGTGGTTGAATAAGTTTTATCTCTGTTTTGTTTGTGGACAATAAATCATCCTATTCTCATAATCCTGTCGTAATACTCTATCTAAATATATTTCTAGATTAAGTTCAGTATTTATTAAGAAAGGATATGTTTATGGAGAGCATGAGTTAATAAAAACCTCACTTCTCCTTTCATGCACTTATGCTCAATCAGGGACTGGAATTAAAGAAGGAATATAAATTTCTTCCATGGAAATTTTACATCAGAAAAGATAACAAAAAAGCAGCTGTGCTCAAAAGTATCATTTCTCACCTCTTTTTGGGAAAAAGTATTGTTTCAGGGCAACCATGTGCCCTCCTCCAAGGTTTCTAAATTCGCTGCTCTCCAGCAAAGACCATCATTAAAATGATATATGACTAACTTCACCTTTTATTGGTAATTTTGTGGTATGCCTTATGGGTGTGTGACAGAGTCTTACAGTGTGTGATGGAGAGCCTCCTGAAAATGAAAAATAACTTTTTGAAGGTACAGATGTTGAGCAGTTTAAGAAGTGGAAGAAATGTCAACTTCCGTATCCTGGATGTAGACTGGTGCACTTCAGACAAAGTGGTCTTGGCATCAGATGATGGGTGCATTAGAGTTCTGGACTTGTCTATGAAACCCTCCTGTTTTAGAATGGATGAGCAGGACTTAATAGGTATGTTGATTTCTCTTTTGCTAGCCTGATCCTTCATTTTAAAAGTGCACCATAAAAATGTTCAGCACTACTGTTAGAACAGAGAATTACCCCCATGTAGAGGATTAGATGGTTTTCATAGCTGCAGATTAATTTTTTTAGGCTTAGGTCATATGGGTGTTTTTTCTGTGCGGGTTTGATCTCCTAAATAAACTATGATATTAATATTTTAATTGGAATGTAAATTAACAAAATAAGAGCTTTTTGGACAGATCTCTAGCAAATTGACCTACATGAATTAGATGTCAGAACTTGATGTTTATTACATGATTTTGGAACGTTTGTTAATGTGTGAAAATGTCTTTTCTGATATTTCAACATATCATAGGCAGTTTGTAGTCTGAATCACTGCTTTTCAAAGTAGATTTTCCCACTGAACTCTGAAATAGCAGTATGAGTTGTTTGGCTTTCTTTACCATATGTTTAAGAAGGGAATTTAAATATTTAATTATTTAAATAGCTACCCAAGATATGTTTTTCTATGTTTTATTACTGATGTTCCAAATAATTGCTTTTGTTTTGGTCAATCCTGCCTTGTAGAAACTTGTAGATTCTGACTAAGAGGTAATAAACAGAATAGGGATGTGGGGAGCTGTGGTGTGGGATGATTGAGGAAACACATAATTTATCACACCTATATTTACTATGAAATGAATGTTCTGTAATATTAAGCCATAAAAATTAATGTTCTAAAGCCAAGCACACTGAAATTGGGATATGCCAGGATTAAGGTTGCTTCTGATGTCCTTCTGTCTCTACACTGCAATAATCTTTTAATTACAAAACCACATTTACAAGATTCCTACATCATTCAGTGCATATGAAGTAGAGGGAATTGCTGAATATTTCATAATGTAGCTGCTTGGTGCTTGTTTTACTCCTAAGTCACTGGGGAGCATTTCCTACATATCATCTAAACCTTGTACTGAATACAAACTTACTGACTTGTGAATTTGTATCACAACAGTTGGTACTCTCATTTTCACCTTATTTATTTGCTACTACAGACATGGATTAAACTTCACAACACCCCTTTTTTGGGTGATGGGTATTAATCCTTGTATTGTGCTCTAGAAACTACAATTGCAAAGTAAAACTAAAACATGCATTATGATATGTTTTGGTATAGCTGTACTTATTTTCCAGCATGTCTTTGCAGTGGCAATAATCATCTTAATAAGCTCTATTTAATGTCAGTATAGTGTATGCCAGGAGTCTGGGGCTAAATTCAATCTGGAATGTCCTGAAATTCTCATTTGAGTATGGTTGATAACCCTGTACCTTCTAGGAAATGTTTCTGCTTGGGTGTAAAGATAAGCTTTTATGTCTAGTAACCCATGCTGTGTATGTGAAAAGACTGTGAATTATGATTTTCTTCTGGTGCTTGCAAACAAGGTGGGATATTTTGTGCTTACTGAAGGGACTGTTATTGCACACTAGCCATTCAACAATGAATCTTTTCCTTTTGTTTTAGAACCTGCATGGTGTCCCTATCTGCTTGTTCCAAGGGCTTCATTAACTTTAAAAGCATTCTTGTTGCATCAGCCATGGAATGAGAAATATTCTCTAGATATTACAAACACGTAAGAAGAAATATATATCTAAATATAAATAATAGTATTTTTTAAAAATCCTACATCTTTTACTAGTCCTTCTGTGCAATTAACTGTTAGATGTAGAAGTTTCCTTACTGTTTAGGACAGTCAAAAAGATAATAGTTTCACTATTTATGATTGAAAGTAGTAAATAGAAAAGGCTGTAAGGTCAAGTATTTTATTTCTTTTGATAGCCAACTGCTGTCTGCTGTAAGGTACTGGCAATCTTTTTTATGTCATGGACAGGTTATATTACTTTAGAGAACAACTGTTCTTTGTTCAAGAAGTTAATGTAAGAATAGTCAGAGTTAGTTCATGAGGTATGGTTGAAAGTAATAGTCCAACTGATGGTCTAATAGTGCTTCTGATGGTCTAATATGCCTCACACCATAGTGGGAGCACCTTTCTGTGTCCTGTATTCTGTTAGTGCTCACAATGATGGGCAAGGCATTGTCATACTCATTAATTTCAAGGTTAATGAATGAAAGAGAAGTGGGAAAACAAACATTTGTGGCACTGACTCTGAGGTTGAGAGAAAGCAAAACCAATCTTCCTAGTTGCTTTTTTGAAGGTAGTAACTAGACAAAGAATGAGTGGCTTACCATAAAACCAGGAAAGAGTATTTCCTTATATGTTCTAGTGGTTTTCCACTACCAGTAAAACTTTTCCATTTCAGATAATTCTGTCATTATTATTTTTTATCCAGTGATTATCCAGAGAATGAAAATATTAAAAACCTTCTTCAAGAGCAGCTGAATTCATTGTCCAAGTAAGAATTTTTCTATTAATATTTGAATAAGCTAGGGAATTCAGAGAAGGCAACCCCCCTGAAATCTGTGGCAATTCACAACTGAATGAAGAAGAATGCTTTCTGCCTTTCTAAAGATAAGCTTGAGTAGTGACTTTATTTTAAATGTATTAGTGAATTTTTCTATGCACCTCTAAAAAGTAGTGCTTTATTCATTTTAGATATTCAAAGTTCATATATACTTCAGTGATGTATGGTTCTTTTGATGTTGATCCAGACTGTAATGGACAATGCTCCTTAAATACTCCAAGATTTGTTAAGATATTGAAGGTCTGAGGAAGAAAAAATAAACAATCCTAAAAATACTTTATTNTGAGGCCATGCTGCTGAGAACGCAGCTGCGTTGGGCAGCTCACGGCTCCAGGATGAAGAACTCCTGCCTGCCTAAGATCATGCTCTATGGGCAACTTGCTACTGGCTGTGGCAAGAGAGGAGCCCCGAAGAGGAGATCCAGGGACTCCCTGAAACAAAATCTCAGCCTTGGCCACATTAATCACCTTACCTGCTCTCCTCTGGCCTCCACTCAGGAGCTCTGCACACACACTGTTTTTAATGCCGCGGATGGTTTGGAGCAGGCACACAGGATCACTCTGGAAGAGAAAAGACAGCGTAGAAAGAATCGTGTCTTGCAGCTTCTACCTCCTGAGGAGTCCTTGTGCTGTGCCTTTTGCAACCGCTCTTGTCTGTCCCAAATTGGCCTTTGCAGCCAGCAGCGCTTGGAAAAAGTGCTTGGGAAGAGCATGGATGGAGCCCTCCCTGGATCTTCATTCGCAAAACCTAGCCATGACTTGCAGGATTATTTTCATATACATTGTTCTACTTACAGAGAAAACAGATTTTGACATTCCATTTAAACAATGAAAATCCTGTTTACCAGCTTTAAATACAAGGTTTTCCATTTTCCTTTTGTCCTTTCACTTAGTAGGATGGAAAAGATAACTGAGTATATTTTATACAGTCTGAAACATGTAGAAAATGTAAATTACTACATGTGGATCTCTTATGCACTACATAGTTGCAAAATTATTTGTACTTGGATTGTCATTTGTAGAATCATTGCAGACTAATTTATAGGCTTGTATACACCCTTGTGGTTGTTCTTTTTATTACAACAAGAAGAGGTTCCTGGTGGACTCACTGTTTGTATTTAAACTGGCAGTGACTTGCTCCTTGATATCAGTTATATTTTAAATGATACATACTTCCTGCCACAATTGTTTTGATAGATGCATTCTTTGGTTTTGGTTTTGTTGGTTGTATTTTTTTCAATTTATAGGTGATATATCTTAGTGTTCAAACCAACCAAACAAAACAACTTGCACAGTATTTTACTGATTATCTGTGGCCATTTCTTTTTGCAGTGACATCAAGAAACTTCTGCTTGATCCAGATTTTACTCTCCTGCAAAGATGTCTCCTAGTTGCCAGGTAGTAGAGACTCAGATAGCTATATCAAATTTTCCTAATAAAATCTAGATCCTTTTAATGCATATGAATGTGTTGAAGTTTTACTCAGCTAATTTTCCTTTACCTCAATGGAATTCCTAAACTACTTTGTTACTCATGTATTGGAGTGAGAATGGAGATGTTACCTTACTGAAACAGTTTTGTTTGCTTGCTGAATACAGAGAACTTCTTTGAGTCTTGGTGGTACTTTCATAAATGCTGTTCTGCTAACTACATTACATTTAATTGTACAATGCTCAAAAATGTAGTTTAGAACATCACAACACAGAAAAGGTTATATGTAAACAGGGCAAGACCTGTTTTTTATTTGAAATGCATTTGTTCTTTGTTGTTCTTCTATAGCTAATTGTAGCCTCTCTGTATTCAGAGGTGTTTTTCAAACTTGGTAATAACTGAAAGGATATTAGTTAAGTGTCAAATAGTACTAAAATACCAATTTCCACATATTGATATGCTGAAGATTGTGAGTTTAATTACTGCTGTAACAGTCTTCTGGTCAACCTCTTATTTATCTAGTTTGCTAATCTTTTCTTGTAGTTTGTCCCATTGATAATGCAAAGTACTTGTGGTGCCCACAAGAATGCATACTCCTTGTAAAATATATTTGAAATGCTTTTTTTTTTTTGTGGCATATGAAAAAATACAAACATTTTACATCCTGATTTGTGTCTTCTCAGACTATATGGAGATGAATCTGAACTGCATTTCTGGACTATTGCTGCCCACTATTTGCACAGTTTGTCCCAGGAAAAGCCTGCAAAACCAACAGACACAGCTATTCTTCAGGAGCAGTTGGTTAATCCCTTGGATATATGCTATGACATACTGTGTGAAAATTCTTACTTCCATGCATTTCAAGGAGTTCAAAAATACATTTAGTAAGAATATCAACAGCACAATAAACACTCAGCATTGTATCCTTCTTATTGTCTTACTGCTTTTCACTATACACATTTCACTTTTATTAGTAACATGCTACTCTGGATTAAATCACCCCCTATTATTTAAAAATAGAGGGTGTTCCAAAAACTCTCAAAATACTTCTGTATCTTTTAAATGCTTGTTTTTATTTCTTATAGTCTTACATTTAAGGTACTTTTTGTTCTTTGTGTAGAAATTCCAACTCGAAAGGGTAAATCTCCAGGAAGTGAAGAGGTCAACATATGATCATACTAGAAAATGTGCTGATCAACTTCTTCTCTTGGGCCAGGTTTGTGGGTAATATTTGAATTTTTTATTCTTCTTCCCTGTCCATTTTATCTACTTATCCTGTTTTAGTAAAGTTTTGTCTTACTCATACAACCAGTGCATAGTTTTTGCTGTCTTAATATGTTGTTTTAGAGCAGGCTCAGTGTCATCACGTGATATCTGGTAGTGTTTGGTGTTATCTGCTTCAGTAAAAATCTTTCTTTCCATCCTGTGAGTAGAAAAGAAAAATCACATTTTGAGTGTCCCAGAAACAACTAAAACTTAACCCCTGAGATAACTTAGTCTGCACTTAGTACACTCATTTTGGGTAAAAGGATGTATCTAAGCTTTTGGCAGAGCTGTACTGAGCAGTGAGGCACTGTACAGAGCTGCTCACTGAGACCCTGATAAGAATATTGTTTCATTTGTAAATTATATATTATGAGCTCTTCCTCAGTACTGCAGTTGTGCTGCATCCATTTCCAAAAATAGCTTTGGTTTTACTAGGTGGAACTTTAATGATTCCAGTGCCACTGTGCATTTTTGAGCAAGTTAACAAATGTTACCAGTGAAACATGCCAGAAATACTTAGTCCCTAGATAATCTGTTTAAAAGACCAGTTTATAGAAGTTAAAAAATGACATGCCTACTTTGGAGGCAGGTGTTTGCAGCCAGTGAATTGAGCCCCACTGGTTAGGTGCTCAGCTGTAGCTAACACTTCAAATGGATGAATTTTACCTTTTGTTTTAAAATAGCAAGTATTAAATCAGTCCTTGAGATCCTAGCTTGTTTCTGCATCTTTACAATTTGATTTCTTCTCTGCTTATTTTAAATGTTTCTCTTCCTTTTATAAACTTGCAAAAGAGTATGAAAACAAGGAAATAAATATTCAATTAAATTTTTCTTTGGCCTCTTCTAGATATGTTAGTCTAGCATTTAACATTGTATTAGTGATGGATGTTTAACTGCTATCCTTACTAAGGATGCTTTATTGAAATAAAATCTTAATTATTACTATGCTGGTAGATATTTTTGTAATCATTTTTAGGATAACTTTCATTGTTGTTTTTTTTGTTCTACATCTTAAAGAGGATAAAGGAATTAGAAGTGAATATTTTGTGTTCAAAGTAGTGTTTGGTTGTTTTTTTTTCTCTTGCCAGACTGACCGAGCAGTGCAGCTTCTGTTAGAAACAAGTTCAGAGAATGCTCACTATTACTGTGACTCACTCAAAGCTTGCTTGGTCACAACTGTCACCTCCTCAGGTCCATCTCAAAGCACCATCAAACTGGTAGCAACCAATATGATAGCCAATGGAAAGCTTGCAGGTAAAATGTGACTTGAATTTTCCATTTGCTATTAATTCTGATTATTATTAAGACTGTTTATGGAGAAAGGAGAGGAGAAAGTCCTACTCTAACAGATCTTATCTGTTGCATATGTTGCATGCACTACCTAGACTAGTTAACACAAAAATGATCAGTAACTTAGTTATAAAGTTCAACATGTTTTGATTCATATTCATTGGAAAAAATAATTCTGGGATGATTTTCTTAGCAATTTTTGCATGAAAAGGGGATGAGCACACAAAGATATATTTTCTGCTTTTCTAGTTAAAGACTGAATTAGAAATTGGTATCTTATTACTGAAGTTGAAATATGGCCTTGGTTTCCTTTTGAGTTCAAAATTTGTTTCAAAAGGTGTATTTTCTTACAAGTACAGGTTCATTTTGGATGTTTCAGTCAATCATTTTACCATTAGCATTTCTTGCATTAAGTAGAGGCTTGTAGAGGAAGTACAAATATCTGTACTTGCCTGGAAAAAATGCTTTTCACTATGTGGACAACTAACACTTCACTGTTAATAATTAGGCTATGGACAACATCAAATTGAAGGATTTCTTATGAAATCTGATTATTGGATTTACAAAGATCATTATCTCTTTATGGTGAGAAGTCCAGTGAACTCCTTGCCATTTGTATTTAGGACAAAGATAAGTGAGAGCTTTGTGAAGTGCATGTAAGCTCTGTATCTGGAAATCATATGTGAAGCATATAGAGATCTTTTTTCTGAGGATAAGTGTTCTTCTCACACTTACATAGCAACTCTTGTTTTTTTCCCCCTTAACTTTTTATATAGTGTGCTTTTTATTTTCCAGAGGGTGTGCAGTTACTGTGTCTGATTGATAAGGCTGCTGATGCCTGTCGCTACTTGCAGACTTACGGCGAATGGAATCGTGCAGCCTGGCTTGCAAAGGTATCTCATTGCACAGTTTTTAGGTTGCTAACATAAATGTCTGACTTGGTCTATGTAGGTTTGAAGGCTGATGAGGGTGCTGAAGCTCTATAAAGTTGAAGTGAAACATCAACTTGAAATAGCAGCATCAGTTCTTGCCAGGTGTTAGGCTGTAACAAGCCAATCCGTTCAGATGGTGTTGACAGGTCCTTCTTCAACCTTTTGATTAAGAGGTCTGTCCTGATTGTCCAGATGACACGATTGGGACCTAAGAATGCTTGGAGTACTTCCCTAATTTTTGAGCAGTGCTTTTTGAAGTTGCATATAGCTGCAGAAGTACAAAGGTCATAATAAACTAAAAAAGCCACTCCTGTAAGTGGATAAGTAATTAAGCAGTGACTTTGTGCCAAACTCCATGTGCATATGTGCTGATGTTGAAGTCAGCACCAACCACATACATTTCCATCAACTTCTATTTTGAAATGCAGATATGATTACATTAAAAAAAAAAACTAGACACAGCATTAATTCTCCAAATTCTATCAGACAGGATTTAGTAAGGAGGATCTTTTAGTGTTTCTAAGTTTCTGTTTCCTGTAGAAAGTATGGAAATAGTCATATTCAGATTTTCTAAATGAGTGAGTACCCCTCTTAAGAAAAATAAAGATGTTTTGTCCCTAAGTCTTCCAGTACCTAAAGGGAACTTCCAAGAAGGCTGCAGAGGACCTGTTTGCAAAGGCCTGGAGTGAAAGGACAAGGGACAATGGTTTTAAATTGGAGAGGAGTAGATTTAAACTGGACATTAGGAAGAAGTTCCTCACTATGAGGGTGGTGGAACACTGGCCCAGGTTGCCCAGGGAGGTGGTTGAGTTCCTATCCCTGGAGGCATTGCAGGTGAGGCTTGCCAGGGCTCTGGGCAAGCTGCTCTAGTTGGGGATGTCCCTGGCCACTGCAGGGGGGTTGGACTAGATGAGCTCCAGAGGTCCCTTCCAACCCTAACCATTCTAGGATTCTATAAAGGATAAAGATTTCCAACTTCTTGATGCTTAGGGTTTTAGAAAAGCCTTGTGGGTAAAAGTAATGTTAATCACATGTAAACATGCAGTGACATGAGTGGAGTATTTTTATACCTATATATTTCTAATTTTCCTTTATATTGTATTAATTTAAGAGATAAATGTACTTTTTATAACAAAACTGATAATTTCATATGCTTTTACTTTTACCCAAAGTGCTTCACTGAGTAAAATGAAACAGGAGCAGAATGCTGTCTGTAGCTAGCAGCTGAGAATTCCTAACTGGTTTTCCCATCTCTTAAAGGTTCGTTTGAACTCCGAGGAGTGTGCTGATGTCTTAAAGCGTTGGGTAGATCACCTCTGCTCTCCACAAGTCAACCAGAAGTCCAAAGCCATTCTTGTCCTCTTGTCACTTGGCTGCTTCACAAAAGTTGCAGAGATGTTGCACAGGTAAAGATGAAATGGTGCAAGCTTTATCTTGCCTTGTCCAAAATTGTTGTTTAAGCATTTGTGACTCAGAAACCAAGGGGCAGGGCTGCAGTTTCTGATATTTGTTTCTATTTTAGCATATTTTTCCTTTAATTAACTATAGCCTCAGCACTGTGTCATTTCAGTATGCTGGAACTGATGTTTTTATTGCAATCTCAATAAAATATACTGGCATTTAAATTTACTGTAGGCTTTAAAATTGCTAGCACCCATTGACCAAGCAGTAACAATTTATAGTAGCTATGATTATTTCTTAAGTTGAGCACTGATCTTTAAAAGTTAGCATCAAATGTCAGTTCCTTGTATCTTGGAATATTTCTCTGTTTTCCTATCCTAACAAATAATTCTCTTTTTTCTCTGTTTGACAGTATGAGGTACTTTGATAGAGCAGCTTTGTTTGTTGAAGCTTGTCTGAAGTATGGAGCATTTGAACTTAATGATGATACAAATATCCTTTTTCTGAAGTGCTGTTTTTACATCTGTGTGCTCATACACAGGGAATGTGTGTGAGCCAGTGTTAGATGAACTAGTCTGCACAGGAATAGGAGTTCCTATTTCACATTCCAGATTGTGTAGTTGGAAGGAAGTATGAGGAAACAAGTGAATAAGAGTCATTTGCATAAATCCATAACATTACTTCCTCCTGATGCTGTGATGCCACTGGCACTGGCAAACAAACTAAAAGTGGAAAAAAACCAAATAAACAAAAAGAAGAACAAACCCAAACCACAGGAGAGAGAAGAACAAATGATAAAATGTTCTTTGCAGAACTTGGAAATTATTACTCCAAACTATATAGTGCAATCAGTGGTTCAGTTATCTTTTAAACACTCTCTCAAAGCAATAAAATCCCTTAATTGAACTTCTTTTAATGATTGAAGTCCTTTATGAAAGAATCAATTCTGAGACAGCAAAACAAAGGAAAATTAAATATGAAGATCTGATGAGCTGAAAATGTAGTATCTTTTTAAGGATATCTGAAGTATTGCTCAATAAACTCTGCACATCTAACCTGGTGTTCTGGAAACTCTCAACAGGTGCTCTAACTTTTGTATTACATGCAATAATACATATATAAATAATATCTGATAGTATTTAATGGAGTCACCACTGATGTCAGCTTGTAAATAAACAAAAGCCTCTAATAAGTCATGTAGATAACTTCAGATCTAATTCATGAAAAAATCTTGTAGTATGACCTTAACTTTAGTTTATAGTATTCTGCATATTGCCTGAGAAATACTAATATGCATTCAGTAGTAGAATGTAGAGCAACTTTTTTGTCTTCATTTATGCATCAACCCAAGGGCAGCAATGTTAATTTTCAGCTTGGGAGAGCTAAGGAGTAAGAAGGAAAAAACAAAGATTCTGAGGTGGTTTTTTTTTTCATTTTGCTCTTCATTTGTTTTCCTTAATGCTTCTTTTACATAAATTGATCCATGCTGTATATGCAGATTATGCCAGAAGTTTGAAGCTCCTGGGCTTTAAACAGGGAGCTCTTCTCTTTGCCTCAAAAGCAGGAGAAAGTGGTAAAGAGTTACTGATTGAGCTCAAGCAGCCAAAAGAGGAAGTGACACAAGAGTAAGAATTTCATGTTTAGGAGATTTGGGTTGTTTGTCAGACTGAGATTCCACTGTGTGAAAAACACATTCTGTTTTTTTTCTCTTGAATTACTGTAATAGTTGATATGTGTGATTTGAGCAAATATTGTTAAATATGTGTGGAGGCAAGATGAAGAACTGCTTTATCTTTATTTTTTTGTTAAGATGAGGGAAAGAAGCCCATGATAAAATTACTCAATGTGTCCAACTTTTTCAACTGTAATAGAAATCAAAATTAAATATGTGCTGAAAGCATTCTGTACCTGTGTAAAAGTCTGCTCCATTTACTTCTTAAAACCAAATCTTTCTAGCTCTTCACTACTGTTGTATTTATATGTATAAATGATTCAATCTGTACTATAAAAATATAAATATATTTAAAGAATAAATATAAATCACAAAACATACAGTTCTTTCCTAGAACATTTTTCTGTTCCAAATGATTGTTATTTTAAATCAGTTCACTATATTGTCATTTTTGTCATGTCTGGAATGGATTTTTAACAGGTTTACTTACAAAAGTCTCCTAACATTTCAGAAATCCATGAAGCATTCTTTTCTTCCATTAAGGTATTGTTACATTCTGTATTATTCTTAAATGTGCACTCCCTGCACATCTTTGGGACTAAATTCTGTCTCGTGGGATCAAAGGCTAGGACAAATCCTACCTCAAAAGCAAGGTAGGCTCCTGCAGAACATTCAGGAGACTGCTAACACTGTCTCCAGCAACTGTTTTATATGTTATTTGAATGTTTGTGTGATTAACAATAGGTTAAAGAAAACCCCAACATTGTACAAAGCCAAAATGCTGGCTTTTTAATTAGATATTTTTTATGCTAACATATCTTATGGTCCAGATCCTTAAGGATGCTACCAGTTACATCTTTTCTCATTTTTGTGCCAGTATTTCTGTATTTAATTACTTGTTTTCATCACTGTTTCTTATGTCAGATGTATCTTTTCTATTTATTACTGATTGACTGAGAAATTTCGCAGCTGAGGTGTGGATGCTGATGTTAAATTGCTCTTGCAAACTGAAGACTGGAGGATGTGAAAATTAGTGTTGGCTAGAAAGGAAAATTATGCTTTCTACCAAGCTGTTGGAACTACTGAAGTTTAGTAGGCAGTAGTGAAAAGAAAGATATGTAAAAGGTTTTTCATTGGAATGTAATTCATGGCTTGGCTACTTTAAGTAGCATTGGACTTTCCTTATGTTTTGACTATTTGTGGATATATATCCCACACTCCTTCCTAGAGGAGCACCTGCCATGGGGCATCTCTAACTCCATAAACCTTTTAGTTCACATCTAATGTAGCATTTCTGATACAATTTGAAACGTTAGGCTTTTCAATAAAGATGTTTTTTATAAGAATTGGAAATGTGAATTTCATCAGTCTAAATAAAAAAGTGTTTTAACTGCTGTGTATCTTATTTCTTCTTGCCACATCTTACATACACCATAAAATACTTTTGTTATATATTACTAACAATGCTAACATAGTTATTTTAGTTTGGGAGAATAAGTATACAGTGAGATTTGCCTTAAGTATTAACTGATGAGCAAGATAGTTGAGCCAAATTAACTATTAATTGTTGATTAACCATTAACAGTGGCTTAACTTCTGGCTCAACTTTACTAATTCAACACTCCTCAATTCCTGCTCTTGTTTTTGGTAGCAATACTCATAAGGCAAGGTTACTACAGAGTTAAAGTAAGCACACACAAATTTGTTCTTTGACAGCTCACATAGAATTGTTTGTTAGTATCTGGAAAAAAAAAATAATGTACACTTGGCTTTATAAACCTGATATTTTTTACAAAGTCCTTTCAAAACTGAATGTTTCTATGTACCTTTAAGTGTGAAAGTTGCAAATAGTGTGTAACATTTCATCATAAAGATGTCAATAAGGAAATAGGGTGTAAAAGTGATGGAAAAGTTGCTTTAGACAATAAGGCTGTCATGCTAAAATAAAGAAATCCAAACTTTTATAAACTCCATGTGTCTTTATTTAACACAAATATGCATTAGGCTTGAATGCTGCTTGTGTACTCATTGTCATTTTACCTTCCAGAGCAGCACAATGGAGGGAGTGATTATCCCTGTACATATCAGTTACATTTTCCATAGTATTACTAATGAAATGTTGAATTTGAGCAGTAATAATTCCTGAGCTTTACTAGCAAACAAAACTTGTACAGGTTAAATTAGAGCAGAACATTGTCTGTGCTTTCTGATTTTTAAAAGCACAAAAATAAGTGATGGAAGAAAACTTCCTTTCTGTTTTGATGCTACCCTGCAGACAGTAACACAAAACTTTTCCTTGCTTCTCAGCTGAAGCCAGTAAGCAGTGAGTGCAGCTCTTGGTTTTGTCTAGGAGGCAGATACACTTCCATCAATGTAGACAATTAACTTCTCAAAATATGAAATACACTTGTCAGTGCTAAGATCCATGCAAGTGAAGTCTTGTTTTTCTCCTTCCTAGTTCACATACCTTTCCTCTTGACTTTTGGGATGCTTTTGGCAGTTTGGCTTAGAAGTTGTTTTAACAAATACAGAGAACTGTCTGTCATGTAATTGGCTTGTACAGAGTGAAAGGGGAGAAGCTTTTCACTTGTATGTTTGAAGGACAAGCCTGAGAGTTTGGAACATAAAAAGTGAACTGAATGACTTTTTAAAAGTTACTATAATTTTAACTCGTTTCAATCCCTTTGAGAATTCTTTCCTCAAAACCACTGTGAAAACTTCAAGTAGCAGTAGAAGTTTATAATCTGTATTTTCCAGGTTTTGCATTTTGAAGCTTCTGTCTGCAGTGAAGTCTGTAATGCAGCCATAATTCTGGAACCTGTGTATGACCATTATTAGCAACGAAGAAACAGTAGAGGAATTGGATTTACAAGGCAATGTATGGAGATTCTTCATTCATTTGTCTTCGAACGTGAGTCTTGTATTAGTGAAATGTGATGTTTGATTGTCAGAGCAGATTATTCAGTGGCTATTTCAAGATTCATTTTCAAAAGACCAGAACCTTTGTCCATATACAAGTAGAGTTTTCAACATTTGGGTTGTTTAGAAGGAAAATATCAAGATGAAGAACATCTTCTAGCACAACTAATGATGGTTACCCATGTCATTATATTATCTGAATCATTTTGGACTAATATGTGACCAACAGAAAACCATGCATCTGGTGCAGAAGTTGCCTTCATTTCAGTGAGGCTCTCTGAAATGTGTGAAGGTCATTCAATCCTGCAAACATTTTCTTTCTGTGTGCTCACATTCAGCTAGTGGATTTACAAACTGAGAAGCTTATGGTAAATATTATCATGGGACTCATGCTAGTATTTAATTTTTAAATGGGGTGTTTGTTGTTGGTTTTTTCCGAGTCCTGATGTGTGTCTTAAAGAAACTAAGTCCAAATTTCAGTTTCATGATAAAATGTGAAATACTGCAAAGGGTAAAATGTAACACCTTGGCATAGATCATAGGTACATCTTATGAGAGATTATAGCTGGTGCCTCATCCATCAGAATCCACTGGCTCTGGCAGAATTACAATAGAAAAGAAAATGTATCTGAATTAGAGCATCTGGAATAGGAATGTTTTCATTTCTGTGTTTAACTTGCTTTAAACTTGTTTAAGATTTAACTGGCTTTCTAGCTTGGACATAACAATTGTGGAAGATAAGAAAAAATGTGCATACTTACAGTGGGGAACCAAGTAAGAGTCTCCAAACAGAATTACAGCAGGTAAGTGGTGCCCTCCTATGTCTGCTGGAGGAAGGGAAGTTTGATTTTAGGCTTGAGAATCTTAGATAAGCAATTACATGATAATTAGATTTATTTCCATGGTATTCCTTGAAATTGTTGTGCTCCTTTTGTAGGTTAAACCTCCCCCCCTCCACCTTCCTATTGCTGGTAATGCAGCAAAGAAACAATTGTGGATGATGGGAGGGTTTGTCACCACCTGCATTATGGAATCAGCAGATGCTACAGAGGTAGAGTTAGGGTTGGCTGTTAGACTCCAAACTCTGCAGGTGCTAATGGCAAAGCCATTTAAATACTTCTTGAGAGTGACTTTATTGGCTCAGCTTAATGGTTTTCTTTCTGGGAATCCGATCCATGTCATTGTCACCGTGTCATCCATTCCATGTCACTGTCACCACTCCTTCATTTAGCAAATACTGACTGTAGGTCAGTGCAGTTCCCACTGACAAGTTGCATTTCAGTGGCTGCTTTCCAGAGGGTTATTGAGTGATAGCACTAGATAGTGTTCAAAGCAGGTGCTTCCAATAAAAAAATGCAGTGTTTTGTCATTGCTTTTCACCATGGTGCAGGAGGGGACAGCAGACTTGTATTAGATTTGTCTGTCTCCACTCCACTTGTGGTAGGCTGTAACATGGATCTTGACTCAAAAAAAGAATGTGCACAGCATTTGCCTTCATGGATCACATTTCCCTGGTAGTATAATCCCTAATATTCACAATCTCCTCTTGGTGAAGCCTCTTCACAGTGATGCCTTCATCACTGATGACTGCAGGGTCTGAAGGCTCACTGATGTGAAGGCAAAGGTTACCATCTTTCTACACACCCATCTTTTGTGAGTATATTTTTCAGTTATTGTCTTCAAGGTTGTTCCAGTCCACTGGGCTATTAAGACTTGGTAATCCTTGCCATATAATACATCTTCTCCAGGCTTTCTTGCCTGGATTTACTGTGTAATTCTTTTTTCTTGCTTCAGCCCTAGCATTATTTTGTGCTACAGAAAAGTAGCAAGCTTGCTGCTGCTGTTGTCATTTTCCAAGGCACAGCTTTGGTCACATCACTGAGCTCTTGTACTCCTTATTTGTCTTACCTTCCAGCCTCAGTTCTCAGGATGCCACATCTGAACACTTGCTTTGATGTGTGTGGGTTTTGAGGTTGTTTTCTTCAGATAGAGAGCAAAGAACAAATTTATGGATAGACAAGTAGCAGCAAAATGACCCTGGGAATAGCCTGTTCTATCTTAGCTCTGCCCTTGTGATATCATCCCATTTTTGCTTCTTTCCTCCTACTAAGCCATGATACAGAAATGGCAGCAGTAAGTGAAACAAAGCCAAGCTGGAGCTGTGGCATGGTGCTAAGGCAATAAAAGCTCCAGTCTATGCTGGGGAAATGAAGGGGAAGAAGAGGAGCAGATGGCAACCTGGTTCTGCCCAGGGGAACCATTGGCTTTTTTGTCTTTTTCCCCTCCTTGGCTTGCTCTGTATCTGCTGAGGAAGCTGCTATGTCATTATCAGTGTTTAATTTTGTATCTACAAGACTAGTAACCTAAAGCTATAAAATCCAAGACAACTTAAAGCACAGTCAAGTTCCACATGGTCCTTTGCACTGTAGATTTTCAAGTTTTAATAAACTGGGTTAAAAAGAAACCCTTTTCATCCTTTTATTTGTCAGAAGAGATCTTATGCAATCTTCTTGATCAATTTCCTTTTCCTGTGGCTCCTTGATGACCCTTTTCCTTGTGCACTACTAGGTGTTTTCTGCTACAGAATAAAATGGTCCTGGGAACAAGAGGACATATGTTAAAGCAATGGACCTAATATCTGGAGAACAACTGGGATCAAAAAGTATTGTTTATTGAATAATAAGTTTTTGTCTGCTTTGACAGAATTCCACTAGCAAAGAAGATGTTTCAAGTTCATTTCTGGATTATAAAGGCATCCTGATCTCTGATACAGAGCCATGAATGAATAGAGCAGCTTTATGCTCCATTTTGCACAGGATTTCCACTCCTTGTCCTGCCAAAGGAAGTATCTTTGAAACTAGAGAATTATGGATATCAAGAGTCACGCAAACATAAGTTTATATTTTAAGAACAACTTGATCTTTCCCCGTTACCAGAAGCACCCTACAACTTCTGAATTATTTTTGGCCTTTGCTGACTGAAAACAAAATCAGAAGGTCTTTCCTTGGCCTCTTGAGGCAGGGATTTTCTAATTAAAGAGGTCAACAGCTTTTGACACTTCTCCTGCCACGTATCTGTTGCTCTGCTCTCTAATTTGGGGCCAAAGGCAAACAAGGCCAAGCTGTGCTGTTAGCACATGCTTTTTTGGCTGGAAAGAGAAGGCTTGGCAGAACCATCCTGGTTGGAAGAGTTTCAACCTAAAGCCAAAGCCACGTGCTGAAGAAAGGATTCTCTGAGCATCCATATCTCTGCTGAGCCAAGAACATCCTGTCATTACGCTGCAGTTTCTGCTGAACAAGTTGAGATAAGCCAGTTCTCTTGACTTGTAAACAGCATTAATTAGTCTTTTCCCCTTGACTTGATAGAGGAATTCCCCCAAATTACTTTTCTGTTCTGTTCTTGATTCTTCAAATAATCTGGCAGATCTTGACAGCACTTTGGCTATGCATAATGTCTTTTTCAGGAGTAAAGGAGGATGCATTGCCCATCTACTCAGTTAGGAGCTATGTGGTGGCACAAGCACGGGGCTGAATCCATCCCTGAGGAGTTGGATCTCCAAACAATGTGCTCTCATCCCCATGTTCTCTCACTCCCACACTTCTCTCCACATTCCTGCTCACCTCACGTTGCACTGGTGCTTGTGTGGAAGAGTCTCGAGACAGATCTGGAGGCTGAACAGGCTGGCAAATAATGGGCTTTGTTTCTTTTAGGTTAATATTTTGCTGGATCTGTTCCCTAGCCTGGTTCACCATATGCTTCCTAAGGCATAGAGGGGTTTGGGTTCAGGTAGTCTCACTTCAGGTGGCCTGTGCAGACACAAAACTGTGCTCATTGGAACCTCTGGAGAAAAAGAAATATGCAAGGACTTTGGTTTTTAGTTTGAATTACAAAATTTGACTTGCAACATCTGTTGTTGAAGTTACCAACACAATCTTTTGCACTAGAAGTAGCACATGTCAGATGTTCATGGTATTTGAGTTGTATCTTCAGCAATGTAAAGTATTGTATCTTAACTTCTGGTTGCTTGCATACAATCCCTCCCTAGCACACAGAACAACTGATTCATTTGGAGCATTTATTTGCTTCTTTCTTTATTTCTGACAACCCAAAATCTTATTTCCATAACCTGAGAGGACTGTTTTGCCAATTACTTACGTAGGTTATTTTGCTTTTTGGTGTTGCACAACTAAATGGGTGTTGCCACATGCAAAACATTGTACAAACCAGCTCATTCTTCCTCCATTTGGGAAAAGAGGGCAGACATAGCTGTTTTTCCAAACTGGAATGAAATGGATTATTTTCTTTCTTCCTTCCCTTTAGAAAAATAGTTCTTAAATACTTATCAAGCCAAAGAGACTTTTCTTTCTGCCTGTTTCTTCCAATTCTATTCTGTGGTTTACCTCAGCATCTGCTTTCTTTTTCCACTCTGCAAAGTTAAGCCTGGCTTTAATTAAAAGCAAACTGGAAGGTAGATTAATGCATTGCAAGAAAAAGCAGCTTTGTCAATATGAAAAGAGAGCAGGAAGGTAACATGTCAGTGATTGCCTGGTCCTGGATGTGATGTTTTCTGGTAGCAACTTTTTCTCCCAGTAGGACTAGGCCATCGTGTAGGGGCTTGCTTTATTATTTCGTGCCACAGTCATCTCATCAAAAAGCCAGGACACATTCTTTGAACTGTCCTGAAATGATCTGTTTATCCCTTCTATCTGCTTTGCAGGCAAATTCCAAAGCCACACAATCAGTTGCAAAATACAGTATTTTTCTTTCCCCTTCCACTGTGTTTTCATTTTTTATGAACTCTTAAGATGTTTGTGTTTCTCTTCAATTCCAGTGCTTTGGGATAAAGTCTTCTGTGACTTCAGCTTCCATGCTCAAGAGGTAGTCTGAAATCAGTCTTACAAATTATTTACCCCAAGCAAACCTCAGAGGCAATCATAAAGTTCTTGGTATTCCTCAGCTTTTTAGTCAAAGAACTGCTGAATGAGTTAAAAAATAACAGAAAAGGTAGACAGAATGAAAAAAAAACAACACCCAACAGCCAACTGAACAAAGAAAACACACTATTTTATTGTTAATTACTTATTATTGTTATTTTGTGCCTTACTCCATTCAGTAAGTTATCATGACCACTTTCCTTTTCAGCTTCGTTTTTCCCTAAAACTCCTGCCCCATCCCTTCTGGTTTTAAATAAATTATCATCATACAGCCTTAATAATGTATTACTTCATTAAAATCCTTGGAGAAGAATATCCAGCTGTTGCAGGAGAGGGCAGCAGAGATCAGCAAATGCAGAGGCTGCTGGGCCAGTCACTTGCACAAGGAAATGCTCTGAATCTAAGGGTTAGGGTTTTTCCTTCCTTATGTTCAGTCCTTACAGATTGGCAACTCCAAGGCACTAGCCAAGCAGGAGCAATCTCAGTCATGGCTTTTCGTGTCATTTATATCTAACTGCAGGCTGTTTGGAAAGGAAAGAAGGACATGGAGAGTGTTCAGTTTTCTTGTAAGGGAACAGAAGTAGGAGCTAAGGTTAGTATTACACATGAGGCCACACCTCACTTGAAAGCTGTTTTGCTTTGGCAAGAAAAATGCTAGAAAATGCATCAATAAGTGTGATTTGAAACATTATTTTATGTGTAATGCAAGCAGGGTAGGATTTGCTTTGAAATGTGGTGGCTGGTCACAAGTTTAGTTCAATTTTTGTCTGTGTCGAAAGATTCTTGATTATTCATTATTTACAATAAAGGTAGGGTTTCCTTTCTAGAAAATACTATGAGCAGATCTGGTGAACACAGGAATTACAGCAAGTGCTGTAATTACAGCTGTCATTACACCCTAGCTTCAGGTAACAAAGGTAAACTCTTTCTGCATTTACCTGGAGGATCAGAGGATGCTTGTGCCAATAATCCACAGTAAATTGCTGGCAGCATTCCTGTGTGCCAGCAGAGATCACAGTAACCTATTTTTTGTGTGTCTCTATGTAGGAAGAAGAAAGGAGCAGAGAAAATTTACAACAGGAAAAGTTGTCTCTGATGGATTTTAAAGATACATAGCTCAGCACTTGCTGATATGGCTGTTTCAGGTGAGCAGAAAATAGTTTTCTCTGCATTTTTAAGCAAACTGAAAAGTAGTGGGAACACAACTGACCAGAGGCACCAGTGTATTCTTGACAATAGACATGTGAAATAGTCTTTTATTATTATCATTAAAGCTTATTAACTCTTGCATCACACACTGAACACTCAACTTCACGACATCCCCTTTGAAGGGAAAGCAAACTGAACTATTTCTCTTTGTAGACTTGCCACAGTACTTAAAGCCTTGATTGTGGTCCCTCTGAGCCCAGAGGAGTTTCTGTTCAGCAGGAAGCAATCCCTGCATTTTCAATTGGAAAATCAACCCAGAAATGGGTTTATTTTTTTGGTAGAAGCATCTAATATTTGTAACTAGTGGTGACAATCCACAGTGCTGTTGATTCTTGAGGTCCAGCTCTGCAAAGAAGATTCATTCAAACCCTGTGCATATCCCCATGGAGCTGTAGGTGGATGACAGGTACAGGGAGGTTTCCTCTTGTGCCTAAAAAGCATCTCAATTGCTAGATGTAGTTCTTCAGGTAATGTGGTCAAAAGTGGTAGGTGATGTATCTGATAGTGAAAGGACTCTCACTTTTACCCAAACAGCATCTTTGAGGAGCTTGTGACATCCTCTGACTTCTCCTTTTTGTTTTGCAGGTTCATGAATCACGAGTTGGGGAACAACCCAAGCACATTTGTGCATTGCACATCATCTCAGACAAGAGCTTTAACCTACCAGGAAGAAAATAGAACAAAAAAGCCTGAAGACACAAACTGTGTAATATCTCTACAGAAGAAAGCTTTGTGATGAAAGTGAAGGTAAGTACTGGCTGGTGCTCTCTTTGAATAAAGATGATATATTTTGTGAAACAAATAATTCTCTTTTAAAGCACAGACCTGCTCATGCTCACAGCCTGAATCTAGGGATTTAAGAAGTGATTGTGTATTTGGAGCTCATGGACCTTATAGAACTGGCCTCCTCCCAGCTTTTAATTCACTCTGGGGTTGTGTTTGGTGTCTGGCCAAGGGACCAGGGCATGGCAGTGTGTAAGAGCATCACTGGTCTGCAGGAGGCTGGTGGCTGTGCCTGGCCCCACTGCAGCTCAGGAGGGAGGAAAAGCCCCCTCCCTGACCCGGGGCTTTGGAGACTGCTTTGTCTTGGCTTCTGTGAGCATTTCTCACTTTGGACTTGCTCTCCCAGGAGTCTGAGGAGCTAGTAAGATGTTCTGAGCAATAATGAGCATTGCTGAGTCTTTCATTTGCAGGTCTAGTTTGAAGCCAGCTCAGATTGACAGCAGCTGCACCCCAGGAGAGTGATAAATTGCTTACATAAATAAAGATGATGTAAACACTAGCAATGTGAGGGGAACTCCCTCCCAAAAGCAATTCTGGGTTCACTGGTGCAGTCTGTACTTAGCTTTCCTGTTATAAGATGCCTGAGAAATGATTCTCCCTCTCTCAGCAGCAAGGCTGAGCCACTGCTGGCAGGGCAGCATTGGTTCCCCTCATCTTTGCCTGTAGGTCTGACTGTCTCTGGGGTTTTTTTTGTCATTTATCCCTATATGAATCAGGAATATCTGCTCTGAAAGACTCTATTTAATTTTCTTTTTAAAATATATATTTCACATGGCTTCGTTCTCTGTTGGTGAGAACTTCTGAAGAGGCCTTAAAGGTAGATTTATTCCCAGGTAAGTCTAAAGGTCATGATTCATCCTTGACTGCTGGAAAGGCCTGAGGGCTGATGAAAACAAGCAGCCTGATTAGAAACCAGTTTACTGAGACTGCCACAGAGCTAATTAAACCAAGCTTGAACACCATCTCTAATGCTTGATGCATAGACACTTGAACACTGTGTCTAATACATGCACACATTGAATGGGATTGTAACTTGTGTCTCTGCAGAGCAGCCCTGCCAGGGAAAGGCCTGGGGAGCTGCAGTTAGCAGGAGCAGGGCAGTTCCCAGCATCACAAGGAATAAAAAGTGGAAGTTAGGGAATGTTTTTTTTTGTCTCCTGATTTTGCACACTTAGTTTCTGGATCTCTGGTCCCATGGCAGAGGAAGTTGAAGCAATTTTTCTCTAGGGCTTAATTAAAGTAACTCTTTGTTCTTCAGTCCTCATTGTGTGGATCTTTAGAGCAATGCTGCTGGGTGAACATCTTGTCTTTTTAGGTAGGCTTCTGAAAGGGTCTATGCCTGTAAGATATAGGCAATTTTCTATAATATGCACTACAACTATGTGATGCTTTGCATTACATTCATGGGAATGACTTCCCATATATCTTGGAGTAATACTCAGGATACTGATAGACAACAAAATGAGAAAATCAAAAAATAAAATAATAAAAGCTTCTGCTAATGTTTTATATATTGTATGTATTTTTGGCCTTCCTAGAGTAAGAATATTATCCACATTAACTAAATGTAACTTTTAGAAGGCTACCTCTCTGTGCATCAAGTTCCTATCTGTCTTCTGAAGTATAAAATGAGTTGATGAGAAAAAAGGGAGGAAAGACAAAACAAACCAAAATTGTTTTGTTTCAAAATTTCCACATTGACTTTTTATTTTATAGAGATATTGGAGTAACTGTAAAATACTTATGTCAAAGGCATTTTATCTGACATTGTATAGCATTAAGTCCTCAGTAGAAAGGAACCACAATGCACAGAGTGGAGTGTTTTCCTGGGACAGCTGTTGGCACAACATACATTACCCATGGACACTGATTTTTGGGAGCTTCTAGCAATATTGCTGTTGAGAAAGAAAGCACTTGGGAGATCTTTTCAGGTGTGTTTATTCATCAGTCTAAAGCTTCTTAGCCGGTACATAGAAAGTGATTTAAGATACTGACCATATATTAAAAAGCAAGTGTTGTTTCTCCACTAACACAAACTAAACCCAATGTCTATGAAGCATGGTTATGGATGATGATGATGAGCACTGCTTTGCTCCAAGAGTTGCTATCATCCTTGGGTAAGTGGCAAAATAAGCATGACTGGAGCAAAAGACAGTGACAACTTTGATGTTGTGCATCTCAGAGGCTATTGTAGCTGGAAAGAATGGAGGAATCCCAATAGCAGAAGACCTTCCCTTTTATTTTCTTTGAGATTATAGCACTACCTACACCATGACTAAGAAACTGTCTAATTCCAGTGTTAAAACAACCATACCATCCTGAGAAGGCTCAATCTTGTCTGATCTTGGGAGTCAAGCAGGGTTGGGCCTGGTTAGTACTTGGATGGGAGACCACCTGGGAATACCAGGTTGCTGTAGGGTTTATAGTCAGGGATGTCCCTGCCCACTGCAGGGGGGATTGGACTAGATGACCTCCAGAGGTCCCTTCCAACCCACAACCCTTCTGTGATCACCCATATTGCTGATAGTTGACTCAACTGTTTTTCTCAAGATGCAGTTTGTTGCTATTCATTTTTTTTACCTTCTTGTTTCTTATTTATACTAGGAACTGGCTCTCTGCTAGCAAATTTTCCCCATCCTTTTCCTGTTTCAGGCTCTTCTAAATGATAGCATGTTTTCACAGAGGAATGATTTAAACTGAAAAGCTCAATTGCCTCCAAAATCTTTCCTCCTTTTCATGTCTCTGTAGGCTTTCATTGTTGCCAACTCTTCTCAAGTTCCATGCTACTTAAGTATGTTAAAATGGTTTTCTTGTCAGTGTCTCTGTGGCAGAGGATTTCATGGCAGTAATTATCTTGGAATGAAGGCTTTGTTGGGATTAAAGGTTTCAATTAATGTCCTTTTTGGGTTTGTGGTTTGTGCTTTTTTTAATGTTCTATGAGCAAATCATGGGTTGCTGTGCAAAATTGTCTTCCATACCATTATAGAGTTAAATTTTTGCTCTGTTTTCTTAGACTTAGCAGTGTGGGAGTTCAGCTCAGGATTTAGTAATGAAAATGAGTGAAGCATTAACTGCTTGGGCTCAATCCCACACTATTGTCACTCTTCTGACTCAACAGCTAAAATCATTCAAAGGACATAGCTGATGGGCACAGTTGCATTCACATGAGGTGAAGAATCTCCAAGAGAGCTTTTCAGATTTGCTGTGATGCATCTTCAGGATGGAACTGGGCATAGCTTTTCTCAAGCTATAGTTGTACACCAGCTGAGGGTCTGCCCAAAGATCCTTCACTAAATTCAGTCATGCAAAGTTATTCAAAGAGAATCAAATGACAGTAATGTAAACAAAACAAAAAAAAATCCCCCAGACTCAACCAAACAAAAAAGACCAGCAAAGCAAAATTCATATTGCTTTGAGACTTTGTAGAAAAGGCTTGGATTCCTTTCTGCAGTTTTGGCAGGTTCTGATTTAGCTCTGGCAGTAATTATTCAGAGCAAAGATGGATTTGGAATGTGAGAGGGAGAAAATACATATAATTCCCAGGGAGTCTTGACAGTCTATGCAATTAAACAGTTTTCTGACATCTCTGGACAGTGGGAAAGGATGAAAATGAAGTTCATATTTGATATACATGAATTCCTGAGGTAGAAAAGCAAGCTTCTCTTCCAAGATGCCACGTGATTCAGCATCTGCCCCATGGTTGCTGGTTAGACAGGAGGTCATCTCTTCGATGCCCTCTCCAGATTTAGAGGCTCAATTAAAATTACAACTTCTGCTGAAAAGCCATGTGCAGCATTTCCAGATTGAATTAGTCTAGCTTCAGCTTCTAAGCCATTCATCAGGAAGCTAAGTGGAGGCTGTTTCTATCTGTCAGAGCCAGAAAGATGCTGGATGCTGGCCAGCCCCAAACCCTCAGCAAGGCTCCTTGCTTCAGACCTGGTGTTGCCCTATCAGGGTCAATCCAGCTCCTGACTGGGAGCTGACTTGCTTTCTGCTGGCATCAGGTGTGGGTACAGCAGGATGGAGACATGCCCCAAGGTTTTCACTGCTATCTCCCCTGGGTTTGTGCAGTTTAATCATTGCCCATTGCAGTTCTTTTCAAAGTGCAAATGGCTGGTTTTGGAGGCAATGCACACAGGGAAATTCAGCATTTCTGGTGCTTCTGTGTAACAGAGTTATACCATTTCTTTCAAAGACCCTTGCTGAAACACTACATGTAAGTTTTACCAAATGGCTTGCTTGTCTCCTTCCCACTTAGAAACACTTTCAGGAAGGCACCACTTTGCTGCTGTCAGTCTGAGAGCTGAAGGTGATCACATTTCACTTTCCTGAAAATCATTCCTGAACTTCCCAGTGGTAGTGAGTCCTTCAGTACAGAATTCCATCAAACAGTCTTTTGTAACACCAGGCAAGTTACCTACCCAAAGCAGAAACATCCAGACATGGATATGCTAAAAATATTTCCCTTGCTGCTAATTGATAGAAAATGATCATTCTAATGTGTCTTTAGCCACACATTCTGGTGGCATTTCTAGACATAAGTAATAGTTTGATCTGTCATTTTAAATGGATACCAGTGGTTATAAAGAAAGCTGAATTCATATCTATAACCTTGCTTTCCATTTCTGCAACGTCTCCTAGTGTGATGCTCAGAAGCAGGGAGCCTTCACTATGAAGCAGCAAATCACTTGTGGGTTCAACACTACTGATCACAGAAGAAAACAAATTTGCAGTGGCAGTGGTGACTAATATCTATAAGGAATATGGTTTCATTGTTTACAGACAACAGAGAGTCTAAAGCTCATTTGGCATGATGCTGCAAGGACTTACTTTTCCCCATGCTGTCAGGTGAAATCCAGAGCATGAATTCAAATCATGTGGAAACACTGCAGAATCACTAGTGATTTTATTTGGCTAGTTGATTTGTTGTTGTTGTTTTAAAGCAGAATATGCCATCTCTTCCTGCTGGTAAAGCTGCATCTTTTATTAGCTATCCTATTTTCACATTCTGTACCTAGCAGAATCTTTTTACCATGACCATCTTCCAAATTAAACTTTAAGATTCCAGGAAAATTGCAGCAACTGTTTTAAGTTGGTTTAAATTTCTGTCTGCAGCACAGCACAATTTCATCTGAAAGGCTGGATTAACATATAACAGGATGGGAGTTTAATAAGGTGAGTTTGAGCACATATCAATAAACAATTTGCCATAGGAGTTTTTTCCTTAGGACTGCTGACTGCATAATCTCAAAAGCAATGTTCCAGCCTTTCCTGGCAGGATCAGGAGGTTTGGATTCAACACCTTGCTCTGCCCCTGAGCTGTCATGTGGGTAAGTCACTTGTTCTCCTGTCCTTAGGTGTCTGTAAAGTGAGGGTGGTTTTAGTTCTTCTATAGCAAATTAGCTGAAACCTGTAGGTTTAAAAAAAATGCTACATAACAGACCAGGAGTTTACAGAATCATAGAATCATAGAATCATAGAATGGTTAGGGTTGGAAGGGACCTCTGGAGCTCATCTAGTCCAACCCCCCTGCAGTGGGCAGGGACATCCCCAACTAGAGCAGCTTGCCCACAGCCTTGGCAAGTCTCGCCTTGAATGCCTCCAGGGATGGGAACTCAACCACCTCCCTGGGCAACCTGGGCCAGTGTTCCACCACCCTTGTGGTGAGGAACTTCTTCCTAATGTCCACTTTAAATCTACTCCTCTCCAATTTAAAACCATTGCCCCTTGTCCTTTCACTCCAGGCCTTTGCAAACAGGCCCTCTCCAGCCTTCTTGTAAGTTCCCTTTAAGTACTGGAAAGTCACTATTAGGTCCCCCCAAAGTCTTCTCTTCCTAAAGGCAGGTTCAGCACTGAAAAGACAAACAGAGTAGATGGAAAACCATATCATGCACTTTATTGCATAATCTGTTGCTACTATCACAAAATAATGAGCTGATCAAACACTGCAGTGGTTGTATTCACTGACCCTTTACTATATCCTGTGGTAGACATCTCTTGTCAACATGTGTTTGTCACCATTGACTCACACAGGTTGCAACACAGAAACCTAAATGTTACCTAATGCTGTCCCAAGGCAAAGAAATGAAGGTTTCTTAGCAAACTAGTCACCTAAAAAAGCAATGTCAGCAGCCTCCAAATCCATGAGTTGTTTCTGGTCTGTTTGTGGCAGAGAAGTGTTGTGACTGAAATGCCCAAAGCTGCTGAGATGAGTTTTCCAAAACAGGACAGATCTAAGAGGACTGGCCAGGCTCTTCTAAACAGACATGAAGCACGTTGGCTTCCTGAAAAACAGGACTTTTTCACTAAAAATAAACAACAGGGATCATCTTAGGCAAGTTAAATTACGTAGTTGGAAGAACTTATGCCCATAAAGCTGTGCTCATCCTGACTCTTCTGACTCTTCCAAGGCTGTCTCAATTTTGATGAAAAAATACACAGAGTTCACTAAAACTGACAGTAAAAGTAGCAAGACAATTTTCCAGGAAAAACTATCAGATAGAAGGGTCAGTGGGGCCTGGTGAATTTTTTGGTGCATATGGTCTTGAATCATGGCTCAGAATTTGCTCTTCAGAGATTAACTTCTTCGCTCAAACCTCTGAGGCTTTTGTTTAAATGTTTTGTTTAAATTGTGTTCATCATCACTAATTCAGGTGTACACAATTGCACAACAGCTTAGTGATACTTATTTGAATATTGATGAAAACAGATTGTGTTTAGTAAAAGACCTTATCCAGTTAAACACCTTATCCTAAACCAGGTCTGGTAACTTCTATTTTTTTTTTCCTACTGTATATGAACTTGTGTTCATACAAAAAAAAATGAGTGGAATATATTACAATTAGAATTTAGCTTGTACACAAATATCAATGTTTATTTGTCAGTGGGAATGTAGGAGGTAGAAATTTGGAGCTTATTAAATTTGTCCTGGATGATATTTACAGAGTTTATTGGGAGTTGGTGCTTGTACTTTTTCTCAGGTAGCCTTTTGAGTCCTAAATCTATTCAGATGTACATCAGTATCACAAAATTAACAGACATAAAACATGAAACAGTGCTTACTGATGCATTTGGTAATCTCACTTCTGGACATCTGAAGTCAATGAAACTTTGTTGTATGAAGTTATGTTGTAACCAGGCTTCACTTGGAGCTGGTCAGAAGGTGAAAGATGAATAAAAAGTTTCATTTTCACTAGCAAATGCCATTTGTTTGCACTGAAATTTTGATAGCAATGCATCTGATTCCAAAACCAGATCTTATGGCTAAGGTTGTGATGGCTAGGATGGAACTTGGTTAAATGAGGACATCAGAGCCAAGTCAGTGGCCTGGCAGTCACAAGTACCTGGGAGCACCTGAACATTTTGTTTTTTCCAAACTATTGCAGAACAAATTCCTGCTGTCTTGCCACTCTTAATTCAAAATCCTCTCCCTGACCTCTCTGTCCCCTTCTCATTTCCTCCAACAGCCTTTCTGTAGCTGGGATGGAGACTCAAGACCTCAGCCCTGTTACGTCTCTGCTGACTCAGTATCTCACAAAAGGCCTTTGCAGTGTCTGCTTATGATCATGCAAGCAGCTAACCAGATCACCAGCCTTGGAGCAAGAGTGGGACATGAAGTTAAGGCAGGGAGTACAAGGCATTAGCCAATTCTATTCTCATCATCATCCCCCAAAAAGTTTTCTCTGAAGTGGTTTATTCACACTCCAAATTGGATGAAGCCAAAAAGGGAGCGCTAGCTTGAAGGCATACACACAGTATACTCAATAAAAGGAAGCTTTTCAAGAGAGGAATGTGTGAGCTAATAGAATCCTAGAGCAAGAGTAACTCATGCTTCAACAGGTTATATGCATTTTTGTGTCTGTGGCTGATAACTTGCCCCTACTTGTCAATGCTAATTATCTTCCACTAAATGAATGTTCAGCTTTTGGTGGTCAAGGGATTCAACACTTATATGAACAGCTCCTAAGATGTCAGAGAATAGGTGTCTTCACACATATGGCTTAGTTAGGTAGTATGTGAACATGTCTGTGCAGCACATGCTAAGAGACATGAGTGTACAAGCTCCAACTGGATGGTATATACATGATATACATGATAGAAAAAACAAAACAGATTGAAGACAAGACACATTTTAAGTAACAGTGAGAGCCAAAATCATCAGAGCATATGATAATGTCCTTGTCATTTAGCACCTTGAAATAAAAACTGCTAAGGAAGATTTCGGAATCTGTACCAGAGAAGGTTCATTTTTAAGGAAACCAAGGTACACATATGCTAGAAACAGCACAGGCTGATTGTCCAGAGGCAGAAGATTAAGTGACTGGTTTCTCATGGTCTCTCACACTCTGGTTTTCTGTCTTCATAAAACATTTTCACTGTCTGTATAAACTGTATTCTCTAATTTACCTTAAAAGATGTTGCCTTTTGAGTTTCCTTTGATATCCAGGTATTCCAATGTGTGCACCCACAAACTCCTCCAGACAGATTATACATCTGAACTATTGAAAGCTTTTGTTAAGGGGGAAAAAGTATGCTTCTGAGCTATTGGAAAGTTCAGGAGGTGAAAAACATTTCCTGCTTCTATAAATGACACATTTGAAAATAAAGCATTTCCTTACAATGGTGATGTGGAAGGTGCAGCTGGCAGCTCTCACTTTTGGGGGAAAAATAGTTGTGGCTTTGACAGTCTGCCTATGAGATAGCTAACAGCATTCATAAAGATGTAATTCTCTCTTCACCTGAGTGTAGACAGGCTTTCTGAAGGAAATGTTAAGGCACGAATGAAAGTATTCCTAGACAAATGAATTCTTAGCACCTCCGGGTAATTCAGGCTGGAAGGACCTCAGAGCAGCTCTAGTCCAACCTTCTGCTCTGAGCAGGGTCAGCTCTGGGATCACATCATGTGGTGCAGGTCTTCCTGCAGTGTGGTCTTGGAAACCTCTAAGGATGGAAACCTCATAGCCTCTTGGGGCAACCTACTCCACTGGCTTTGTGAAGAAAAGCTTTTCTATCAGCATGTCAAGCCATTTGACTCCAGATATTTGAAATCATGCAACAAATGTTAGCACTAGTGGTCTTTGAGACACTTTTCTTTCTGTGAAAAGTCAGGAACATACACCATTGGTCTTTGGAGGCAGAGTTTTATCATTAGATCACTCTGTTTGGGGAGAGTATTTGTCCAATCTGTCCTGATAGAGCTATTGCAGCTAACATATTTCTGGGAAGTGAGTAGGAGCCTGTTGTTTGGGCCCTGGCTGGAAGAGAGCAGAGAGGAATTCTTGCTAGTGTTTTGCTTTGCAGTATTTCATGTGGGGTCTTACCTGGCAGGGGTGCTCTGCCACTGCCTCTAGAGTAGCTGATCCATAGTGCCAGATGGTGCTTTTGCAGTCTAGTCCCTGGCTAGACTCAAAGAGCTTTCCTGAGAGCTTCAGATGGCTTCACCATCGCTGATCAGGGTTTCAGAAGCTTTAAGTCTGTGCTTTCCATGAGCTGTGAGTTTTCAGGCTCAGTCATGGTCCTCACTCTTTGGTCTGTGTGGGGGACAGCAGGGGAGAGTTTTGCTAGTTATTTCACCTCCCATGCTGCAGAGGTGCAGCAAAGGACAGAAACTGCACTCAGGTTTCAACTTGAAACACTGAAAATAGCTAAAGAGCAGAAAAAGCATGTTCTGGAGCAGCAGTTTATGAAGCTGGAGTGTTTGGCACGCAGCTACGTGATGTTTCAGTACAACTCCTCACACACTCCACTTTAAGCATCTGTTGAACTACTTGGCTGACCAAAAGCCAAGAGCTCTGAATATTGTGTAATCACATTTCATGTTGATACCTGTTAAAGTATGTGTGTATTATCAATACTGGATTTCTGGAAGTCATTTGAGCTCTGTTGATAAGTGAGTCTCCAGGGTTTTCTTTTTTCTTTCCTTTTTTTCTTCTTCTCTTAGAATTTAGCTTGTACACAAACATCAATATTTATTTCTTGGTGTAAATGTAGGAGGCAGAAATTCTGAGTTTATTTACTTGTTGATACTGACCTCTTTTCTGACTTTAGAAGTGGCATGAAAGTATCCAAAATATGAGTTGTTTTCTAACATCTATCAGTCATTAGGCCTTATGGCTATTGATTGATAAATGCTTGGAGAATGAGTTATTTTTAACATAAAGTTTCACAGTGTGATATTTTGTTGTGTGTGTATATATATACACACACAACAATACATATATATGCTCACACACATATGTATATGTATATATATATATACACACAACAATACATATATATATATACACACACATATATAATGCTCTTTCTGCATAGTAGAAATGGATTTTTCTTATTCTTTACACAAAAAATAAATTAATTGCTCTCTCTTTTGACACTTGAAGAAAGAATATTGAGAAAAATCTAAATATTTACAAAGGAAATAGCTGTGTTTATGACTGATTTTTATCTGTAAAGCTTGACTAGCTTAGAGAGGAGACTGACATTTCAAAACCAGTTTTTCTTAGTAAATGCTATTGAAAATGGAAAATTTTAAAGCATTTAAGGGGAAAAAAAAAGGCAGGTTCTAAAAATGTGTACTTAATTGAGTGGTCTTTACCTTTGCAGTTCTGTTACTATGGATGAGCCTTCTCATATGACTGATGGTTGCAAGACTGGATCCAGAGTAAATACCTGATGTGGTGGGATAATATTCTGAGTGCTTTGAAATGTTATTCAAGATACTGTAAAGCATATTTATGATTTACTGGAAATGTTTGCAGTTCTCAACTTATTTTTCTTTCACTCTTGGTAGTATTTGATGTATACCTACCCTAGCTTGTAACAGCCCAGTGTATAACAGATATTTTCCACTCTTTTTGAACACTTTCAGGTTAAGTAAGCATAGGTTAGAACATTTAAAAAAAGAATCAAAACAAACCCCCAAACTTTTTCAGTTTCTCTCATCATAAAGAAAAGGCTAAGATCTCAAGATAAGATGTCAAGTAAAAAATACTAAAGTTTAGCTTTAGCCATGAAATGGATTCTGATATGTTTATGTCTATATTTCCAAGAAAGCATTTTGAAGACTCTCATGACAAAACCAAGGGGAAAATCTGCATGCTTAACATGGCATGTCACTGGACTTGAGAGACCTATACCTGAAGTTTGTCTGCATCTCTTGTGTCTTGTGCAGGTTATGAAGCTCCCAGCACCTCACCAAGCTCTCTCCATGGAGCTCTTGCTTCCTTTCAGGATGACATTGAGTCTGTGTGCAGTGTCCTTAATGCTCCCATCTTCACTGGCAGACTCAGGATTACTTCACCAGCTGAAAGGTAGGTGAACTGGCTTTTCTTGCTTCCACAGGTCCTAGTTCTCCAGGCTCTTGACTATTCTGTGCTGAGGCATTGTCCATCCTTCTTCTCAAAGCTGAATGATTGTACAGTCAGGAACACAAGCCTTGTGCAGCTAAAGGGGAAGGAGCAGTCAGGCTTGTGCCTAAAAAAGACTTTGGAGATAATTGTTTGGTCCCCACCACTGTTGTTTCTGTCAAATGAAGTTAGCTCTCTTAGGACTCTTCCAAAAGATGCAACCATTGTGAGTCAGGTGATTTTGGCAGCAGCAGTTTAGCTATGACAGAGAGATCTCTGTGCTATGCCATCCATCATTAACCAAGGGCTTCAGTTCTGCAAATATATCTCCTAACTGTGCTTGCTCTCAGTAGTCCCACTGAAAGATCTTACTAGTAAGCATATCATATATATTTCTATTTTCTAATAGCATATTAACATGACCTACTTGCTGTTTAGTTTTATAAAAATATATATATATTTAAGAAACTCATTCTCTTCAAATACATTTTAGGACACTTTGCTTAACTATTTACTTCACTAATATTTTGATTTCTATCTAGAGAACTTTAGTTCTTGAGAAAGCTGCTCAATACCTGGCACTGCACTGCTGTGCCCATGGGTAGATGTAAACACATCTAAACACATGCCTAGTCAGCATTTTTGTGTGTATGCATGTGATTAATGTACTTGGGATATTTCTGCTCTTCACTGGGCTGAACCTGAGCTGACCAATATTTCAAGCAGACTTCTCAAAGAAAAGAGGAGCCTGGTGTGGGGAAGAAGGCCCTTTACCTTCATCTAACTTTACAGAAGCCTCCAGAGATTTACTTTATTTTGACTGTGGTGGTGAAAGCAAATTCACTGCTCATGCAGGTCAAGATCTTATCAGCCAAAGCTTAGTACAAAGCACATTTTACATTCAAGCTAGGAACCCTTGAAAACAGAGGCTTGTAAGGACATTGCTGACAATAGAGTTGATGCCAGAATGGTTGGTTAAAATGATCTTGTTTTTAAGGTGAAGATTTGGATCTGTTTTTACACAGTAATGTCTTGAAAATAGAGGGAAAGCATTACTTCAGATGAGTCATAAAAGTGCTTTAAAAATGCTATTAAAATTTAAGGCATAATGTAGATCCTATAAATCTGCCCTGCATTCTTTCACTGGGAATGACTGACTTTTATGAAAAGCAGGGAATGTAAATCAAAAAACCTAAATAAGGGGTGGTTTGACATGTAAATATAGATTATACATTAGCTGAGCCCTGACTTGACTGCCTCCTGCTTCCTCAGGGGGCACACAAAGTAGCTGTTTATTCTCCTGAGCAACAGTTTTGCCTTGTAAAAGCTAGTGAGCAAAAGTGCAGTTTAGCATTCCTCAGGGGAGAAACCTTTCTCCTAGTAATTTGGGAAAGGGATTTGCTTGCTGTCCTGCTCAGTCCTGCTTTTCTGCCTCCTTGTTCCTTCTTCTCTTGTTTAGGATTGTGTGTGTTTGATGGCATTGCTGCTGAAAGCACTCCTGAAGTCATCTAAACACATATGTTAACTAGAAGGATAAACCACAGACACACATGCAAGCAAGCACACTCCAACAGACACGTACACACAAACACACACAACCTCTTTTTGGTGTACACAGGGAGAATTTGCTCTGGTTTGCTTTAAGCAGCAGCCAAACCATCTTTCAAAAGCCATTCAAAGTCCTTAGGAAATGCCAGCAGCCTTCCAACCCCTTATCACCAATACATTTGACCACTTGCATCTTTGGTCTCAGCTTCATTAGTTTTCTCCTGGCAGCCTTGTGTGCATGCTGTAACTCAGAGGGTACAATCTTGCCCAGGGAACACTCCCCTGCCCCTCGAGCTGCTTATCAGAGCAGAGAGCAGCCCTGGCCTGCTCACAGCAGCCAGCTTACTTAACCTTATCTGCTTTACACGTCTATATTTAAACAAGGAGGGCTCTTTGTCACTGAGCTAATATAAAACACAACTTGACTAGATGCCTGACTTTTCAAGAAGGGGCATCTATCACTTTTATGTGGCATTTCAAAGAAGAAGGCATTTAATAACGTTGAAAGACAAAGAAGGGAGTCATTCTTAATGTACAACTAGCAGTCTAATGATTAACTTCTCTTAATGCTTAATCAGTTTATGGTGGGAAAAAAAAAAGAAGAACCAAAAAACTACAACAAACCCAGTGCCATGGCATGGTTCAGCATTGTGGGAAGGTGTTTGCTGCACTGGTTAGGGTAATACAAAACCTATATGAGACCATATGATATACTTCAAAAAAATACTTGCAATACTCAAAAACACTTGAAACAGGAGGATGAGGAGGGCAGCAGCAAGCCCTCAGCCTGAAGGAGAGAGCTCTGGATGCAGGCCACAATGTCCTTATGGACCTGAGGTGTTTCCACAACACTCTGCCACCTCTCCAGTCACCTCTGTCTCAAGGCTAATGTCCCAACTTGTCCCAACCCTACTGCAGACCTGCAGGAGAGCTCCTGCTCAGCAGGGAGTTGCCAGCAGTTTGTGAAAGGACAAGGACTGTTTTTGTCCCTGCCCCAGTGGCATGAGGTCTCATCTATGTGAGGAACTTCTAATTGGAGAATACAATGGAGATTTAATGTTTTTTTTTACATACCTCTCTAAGCCAGTCTTACTGTAGCTATTCCCTTGCATATATGATGATTTGTATAGGGTAATAATCTCTCTCCTTTCCATGCTTAGCTCTTGGAGAATGTGAGAATTTTATTTATCTTTTCTGCAACGGCTACAGAAGTTGCAGGTAAATTCACCTTCATCCATCTAAGTTTGGACTGGGTAATTCCTATCTCATAAGAGGAAAAAAATCCTCTCCAAGGTTTTAACATAATAATCTGAAAAAATTGCAATTGTAGTCTTAAAGTACATCAGACAACACTAGGGAAAAACCCTAGGAAATGGTTACATTGGGTGTGACTTTTTCATTTATGGTGATTTTATACTTCTAAGAATGGAAGTTTATTCAAGGTAGCTCTCTCATTGCCTCTATGTATGCAACATAGAATTAGATACTATGTTTTCCTTTCTTTTAGCAAATAGTTTCTTTTTTCTTTTCTATATTTCTCTTTTCTCTCCTTTGTTTTCTTGCTATCTTTTCTTTCTACCATTCTTTCTATCTTTTCTTTCTGTCTTTTCCTCTTCTTTCTGTCTCTTCTTTCTGTCTTTTCCTCTTCTTTCTGTCTCTTCTTTCTGTCTTTTCCTCTTCTTTCTGTGACTTTCACATCTTGATTGTTATGCCATAACAGTCCATACAGGAATACAATGTCCATTTCATTATTATTCCACTGAACTAGAGCACTGCATTTGTTTGTATTTGTGAGAAGAATCTACTGAACCTTTTCTACCTTCATCTTAAATGAGAGAGAAAGAGGCAAAGCCTTCATCCTCACTCCTTCTCCTCCAGGGGAATAACATCTCCATATATCCAGTTACTTTTTATGAGAGCAAATGAGGAAGAACAGAATGATTTGAACTGCCAGTGCCTTTCCAGTTAGTTGAAAGACCTTGTGCTGACTTCTTATAAGGATGGACATTGTAAGTATTGTCACCTGAAATTACATAAAAGTGAGGTAATCATGACCAAAAAGTATTTTTTTTGTCAACTGTGACTGCCTACAGTTTATAATAACATCAATACTCAGCACACCCATTACAACATAGTTACTATCCTGAAAATTGAGTGTGCACTCTCCTTTCAAACCAAATGAAACCCTCAAACCTTGTGGGATCACTTAGTGGTGAGTGGAATGGGTTTTTGTCTGGGTCAAGGGCATTGAAGACCCTCTGACACCTGTTCACATCCTAAGGGCATTGTGTGGGTCACCCCAAAGGGCAGTTTGGGAATACTTGCTAGGATTTTCTTAGGAGGGAGTCCCAGCACTGCACAGTCCCTGCTGCCATCTGAAACTGCAGCTTGCCTCTTCCTTTTTGGCCAAAATCCCTCAAAAGAGGTGTGTGAACTTTGGTGAACCCAGGCTGTACTCAGGGACATGGGGCTCTGATTATTAAACACTTTTTCAATGTCTGTAACAGCTTTCACCCAAAGACCTCAGGACACTTGCATACACTCATGATTAAGTGCACACTCTGCACTGTGTCCCAGTAGAAAACACCTGGGAAAGCCATGCTAGCTCTGAGTATACTTTCTCAACATGAGGACATGGTGGAGAGAGACCTGGGCTGAAATCTTGTTTAAAATACCTCAGACAGCTCAGCACTTCTGCTTTCCAGCTCTACCTTTTGAGTGGCCCTTTTCTATAACCTGTTTTAAACCATGCTATAGGACAACCACTTCTAAATTCTGTAAGAATAGGTATGTCCTGTACATATATAGAATACACAACAAAATCTGATGATTATACAGTGAGATGAAGGATGATCCCAGGTTTACAGTACTGATAGATAATTTGAAGACCTGGTTTCCAGCATTTCTTTTCCTATTTATAGGATTTTTGAGAGGGAGAAGAAAATAGTTCTGCTTTTGTCTTTCGTAAGTGTTTTTCTTGCTTTATTAAGCTGTTATTGTGCTTGAAACAAAGAAACTTTGCTACTGCAGCATATTATGCTGGAAAATGTATTGAAAATCAAGATCTGCCTCAATGTTAGGGTAGATCTGGGCAGGTAGGTGTCATGGATAACCCATATTCAATCACTTCCTTTGACTTTTATGGCCAGCTCTTAGCAGAGAGCCAGCAATGGGTACATTGTCTGCATTGGCTCCCCTGTCTTGCTTTAGGGACTTCCTGCAACACAGAGAAGTCTTTGCCAATCTTTGAACAACAAAGTTGTGTCAGTCTCTCCTCTGTGCAGGTGGTGTTTAGAAAGAGTTAATCTTATTTTTCTTTTTTTCTTTTTATTGTATTTTCAAAGCTGTGCTTGTCCTACAGCCCAAACTGCAAGTGTGTTTCTTATCTGTGTAACTGCATTTTGTGTCTTTGCATATGTATCTGAAGGCAACTGTTGACACTGATCCTTAGAAGTCTTCTAACTCCTTTCAGTCTTTCAGACACAGGTAAGTATAAAACCTTAGCCTTGCAGACCCAAAGCATTTTGTATCTTTCTTACATGCTTGTGATTTTATAGTGATATCACATTGAGGTGTGACTGACAATTCATAAAACCACAGTAGTTAGAGGTGGAAAAGACTGTTAGGTCACCAGCTCCATTTCCCTGCTAGGGTGGGACATGCCACAGGTGTTTGTGCTCTAACAACCCAAGTTGGAAAGGACCCACAAGGATCATCAAGTCCAACTCTCACTGCTGTGCCAGTGATGGTTGTCATTTATTCTGTGAGCCCAAGACTAAATCCTGGTGGCTCTGAGCCACCACTCCAGAGCAGTAAGAGTCTCAATAGCTCACTTCTTCCCAGACATGGGACATCATGGTTTGAAACATGATCCTCTGTGATCTTTTGTCCAGAAGAGTAGAGGATAATAATGCAAGTGGATGAACTGGGTTATTCATACAGTACATAGTTTCTATAGCTGGAGAGAGTCAAACAGCTAGCTATACCCATTCAGTAGATACCTTAGCCTGGTCTTGCCTATTTTTAAGTCAAGGAGAAATTTCCTTTGGCTACAGGATAGCTTATTCACAGTTAGGTGTGCTCTCCCTCCTTAATAATTTAGTAGTGTGCAAATCACTGGGGTCTTTTGTTATGATATTTTCTGCAAAGGATGTTTTGAGCTATTCATTACTAGCTAAATGCTTGAACTTATAGTAGTGGGTGCTTTTTTTTCTTCTTTTCTATTTTTTTTTCAAGTAAGAATGAAATTCTTTTACTATTTTACAAGACTCTTAATGTATCTGACACAAAGAAAATAGAATTAAAGCAAACAGTAACTCAGTTTTTACCACAATAAGAAAATCCTGTTTGTTCTCTGATTGCACATCAAATGTTGACATTAACTAGCAGATATGCCACTTCCATGCCAGGGTTTCATTCTTGGAGCATGAGGTCAGCCTGATTCTGTGAAAATAAAGAAAACATGCTCAGTAAAGTCCTCAGCTCATAAAGGCCCAGTGCCACGAAATCTGGGCAGCCAGTGCCATCCCCACTGTGGTTTGCTCAGCTCACAGCTCTCACTTCCCCAGATTTGCATTACAGTTGTGTTTTTGCAGGTCACCAACGTGATCCCATTTCTGTTCAGTCACACGACTTCAGTTTCCAGTTACCCCCCAACAATGTATTTTGAATGAGCTCTTTTCTTGAGACTACAACTATCTGCTCTTTGACTATTTCTCAGCTCCTTCCGTTCCATGATAACCTGGCACCTCCTTGGCTTCTTTGGTTACAAAGCAGGACATTTGTTATTTTAATGTTACTTCCTTCTCTTTTGAGCTTCCTCAGCTTCCAGAAATGACCCTACAGTCAGGTCCAGCATGCTGCATGTCTTCTCTTCCTTCACAGCTGTACAGAAGTTAAACACTGCACACATTTTCCTTGCCTGATCTTTAGGAGACATAAGAAACTAAGGTGTCAACAGGACACTGTCATTGTTTCCGCTGAGCTGACACTCCTGGCTGTAGAGAAAAGACTGGTTCCAGGTAAGAGAACTAGTAAACAAATTAGATGGTTGGACTTGATAATCTTAGAGGTCTCTTCCAACCTTTGGCTCTAGGTGGGGAGAGGAAGAGCCAAGTTCATTCAGCCTTTGGTGATCACCTGTGAACACATCTTGTCTGATGGAGCACATCGACTTGCTCTTGCCCCTTCTCTTCTCTCCAACCCTTCCCCAAAGGGGCACAAAGAGCACCAAACCCATAGACAACTGAGAAGGTTAGAGGAACCTGAGTAGTTACTGAGGACTTCTGCCCCACAGCCATGTAGTAAACATCACGCAATGAATTTTAAATGTTATATTTGTCTAGCAGCAAGAGGTCCTGGAGAAGCAGAAGCTCCATAATGCCAGTGCCATGTGTGTATCCAATCCATCCTTTGAAGTTTTCCCAAATGCAGAACTACTCAGGAAGCAGCTTTCCCACAGGTAGATACTCCATGCTTTTAGTGATGCTCTGTGACTGTCCTGTCAACCAGCTCCTTTCAGGATCAGGATCTGATGAAAGACTAGATGAGAACAGGTAAGTGAGTAAATATCTAACATGAAAAAAAAAACAAGGGAGCAGGAAATCCTCTTCCCTGGGGTTACATTTGAAGCTGAATAGGGAGTTTTGGGTTGAAAGGTTGGGGAGAGAAATTATTTTTGTTTCATGTGGAGCTCTTGTTGGAGGGAAGTGTTGAAATGAGGGAGCTTTGGGGCTAAGAAAATTTCTATGCTCAAGTAAGTGGTAGCTGAGAAATTACTCAGTGAGCAGGGAAATTAATTTCCTTTCAGAGATGTGGTGGAAAGGCAAAGCCTTGAGTTTCAGCTCAGACAAAAGGAAAAGGTAAATGCTTTGCATTAAATTCCTTATGCATTTCATGCTTTTGCAGACATCTTTGAAATTTATAGTGTAGATGCACTGGTTTTGAAGTACAAGCTCACCTTGCCTGACCTCCCCCATAACACAGGCCTTTGAATCTGCCCCTGTAATTCCTGCATCAGGCACCTTGCTCTCTGTTTGAGCTATAACATGTCTCTAAGATATGCATCTAGTCTTGACTGGAAGACTGCAAATAAAGGAAATCCATCACATCCTTAGGTAGCTGTGTTTAAATCACTCAGATAAGCCTGTACATCTAAGGCTTTCCCTGAAGACAAGACAGCAACAAGAATTTGCTGAAGAGGCCAGCACTCGTGGGAGGGTAAGAGGCTGCAGAGCCAGTCATTATTTTCAGAAAGCTCAGAAATGGGGGGAAAAAAAGCAAAGTGTTGCTCTAGTTCCAATGCAACATAAGTGCAACATTGTTCTGCAGAAGACAAATTCTTCACAAAGTTAATTTTTTTTTTGAATGGTCAATAGACTTTGGTTTATTCATCATTTGGTTTTCAAGGCTGATGTTGGTTGGGTGACTAGGGAGTGATGCTATAGTGAGAACAAATCAAAAACCTCTTTGGGAAAAGGGAGGTGATGCTACCTGTAAGAACAGTTCTATTTGTTTTTCTACTATCTGAATACAGTTCATCATCTTCTATCCCAACTGCTTCAAAAATTGTTGTGAAAATATTTCACTTACATTTTGAGGATTTAGAGATCCAAATTTCACCAAAGACTTCGGTGAAATTTAAACCAAATTAAAAAAGAATAAATTTGCATGGAGTATTTTTATTTCATGCTGATAACTTGCAAATTATTTTACTCTCTAGTACTGATAAACACCAACCCAGATTTCAAATTTGTTTTTCTTTCTATCTATCAGTATTTGCCAAAAACTATATTCACAAACCTGAGCATGAAGTTTTAGCTGAAGTGATTTGAATAGCATTAGACCATTCACTTTCTGTATTATTTAAGTGAAATAATTGTTACCAAAGTTTGAACAAAGGTGCCAGCTTGAACCCTTCAATGGCTCTCTGTTTTATATAGATATTTTGTTCTGTTTTAATACAATTAAGTGTTTTCTTCTTTTTCTGTGGTTGATTTCCTCCCTCTTATCTACTAAATCTTTACTGTAAGCCTTTAATTTTCTTATATTTTTGCTTCATTCCTCTTATGCCTCCCACTTTCCTTAATATAGACCTCCTGTTCCTAGTGCCCATCAACCAAACTGTAAATCCCAGACAAAAATAACCAGTGTAGGTAGCTCCTAGGTGCAGGTGGAGCTGGGTGACAGCAGCTTGGAGCTGAAGCTGCCTTGCACAGGGTGGACCTCAGCTAATACCCATTGGAACTCCTTTGGTAGAACACTTTGTTCTGTTTTCATTGCATTTCACTGGGAAGGGTTTCTGGAAGAAACCTTTCATGCTCATTCTGTGAAACAAGTCCTGGGTGACTCACTCAGGAATAACAAGAGGATTTCCTCTGAGGTGACAGGTGTAAAAGTGTCCTTTGGATGCCTGATTTCACTTTGTATTCAAAGAGTGTTAGCAGGAATATTTCCCATTCATTTTTTCTCCTGTCTTTTATTTGTTGTTCCACCAGTGAGATCTGTGAAGTTTAGAGCAGAAGGTTTAAATCATCTGGCTTTACAGTGCAGTCAGCTCCATCTTCTCATAACAGAGTGGGATAGCCTTCCCACTGATAGTTCTTTAGTTTCTTTGTCTTCTGCTCTTTTTCCAATTACAGCTATCCAATGGAGATTTTGTGGTATTTAAGACAACTGAGGTAACACCTAGGTTATGTTGTTCCATGTGTTTCTCTGTTCATCTAGCCCACTTGAGCATTATGTTTGCTTTCATGCTATAGAAAGAGCCATTCCACAATTTTAGTGCTTCTTAGGACAGAATGACCAGTATTGTTCTTAAATGACTGCACAGGCATCTGAAAGCTATTCTGGTTAATTTAACTACAGCAGGATAATGAATCTGAAAATATGAAGGAGCCTTTCTTAGATTCAGGAAAATGCCTTTCAAGGTTAACAAGATTCCCCCTCAGAAAACTCCCCAAACAAGCACTCTAGTGTTTGGTTTTTCCCTCCTAGAAGTCTCTTAAGAAGGGGAGCAAGTGGGTCATCATCAGGTCAAGAGCCTTTGATTCTGAACACTACCTTTCATTTGCTTGAATAGGTAACTGTAAGTCCCTGCACAGCATTTGGCTGTTAGAAATGAGGTAACATGTTTGTGGATGGAGGTGTCAAGTGTGTGGTTCTGTAGCTCACAATTTTATTATGCAGGACATTATTTCTCCCTGCCCATCCAAAATTTCATTACCAATGATATAGAACAACTTTGTTAAAGAAGGAGGACATACTGGATTTGTTTGAGGGCAATTATTTCAAATGTTGTGGGTAAAAGGGCATTTTTAAAAGCTTCTAAGTTAGGGACTAGGACAGTGTATCTTTTCGTACATATTTACTATACCTGAGGTAAAAAGCAAACAGAAGAAGGATGAAAACTGCTTGGGCACTTGTGTATCTAACTGGGGAAAGATGAATAAGAGAGATTGTGAAGCACAGTGTCATTTATTGATCCAGCATCATACATCAGTTGGTTTGCACTTCCTTAAGAGAAATTATATAGGATACACAAAATACTAAAATACATAAGGAAGTTCACCTTTCAGGTACATAATGTATTTAAGTAAATATATTTAGTTCCTAGCCCAGTTTCAGGAACAGGGATTAGACCAACTAGGCTGTGGTAGCTGCCTACACCAACTGAGCACAACAGGAAAAGTTTTATCTGCCTAGAGTGGCTCCTAGGTAACTCTTCTGAACTATATTGTTACCACTACAATACTGGAACTCATAAAAGACTTTGGAGATTTAGGAGTCCTATGCATAACATATCAGCAAATTCAAAGTCATCATTCTTAGGTCTCACTGCTGCTTAGAATTAATGGAACAGGAAGGGAATGAAATATAATTTTTGTGCAGAATAGCAGGTATGTGCTCTGCAGGGCATTTGGCTACAAAGATGTACACTTCAAGGACTCCATTGTACCAAGAATATAAAGAGTGAGTTTCCTTTTTTAGAAGGCAACAAGGAAAAAAAAAAAAGTGTAGATTACTGTCCTATGGAAACTTTAGAGAATTGCTCTTCAAGGTCAGAAGCACTTGGACTTCTACAGCTGCTAGTGCTGTTTTCTGTGCAAAACTTTTTTGGCAAAAGCTTTTTAAACTTCACAGTAGAGATAAGATTTATTGCACTATCCTTTAACTGTTTGAAATTTAGGGTGCTGTACCAAAATAACTATCTAGTTTAGGCAAAGGAAAGTGGTAGAAAGCAGGCAGCAACTCTTCCCATCTATTCATAGATGGCTGGCTGAAGAGGGGCTGGGTGCTCAAGTCCTCATTAATCTCTCTCCATGCATGAGAAGCAGAGGACCTACCATGTTGTTAGGCAGAGCACTGGAAATATGAAGTAAAATGTTTATTTTCCAAAAGCAATTAGGTGCTAGTGAGGTCCTGCCTGTTTTGGGCACTGCTTCTAAAGGAACTGGCTGGAATTTGGCAGTGAATGATGATATTAAAAAATAAAAGCATTGGATTTGGAAGACAGCATCCAACTAACTCCCAGTGGTTTCTAAACCATATCTTGAGAAAAAAACCCAACCCATAATAAAATAGGTTCTCTTATAATAAAATAGGTTCTCTTATAATAAAATAGGTTCTCTTATAATAAAATAGGTTGTCCAATAATAAAATAACTTCTCCTATAATAAAATTAACAGAGTAGATTAGTATTGCCCAGTATAACCCTCAGACTTCCAGGTCCCTTCCACACCACTTTGCAAGTCCATCTTAGCTATTAGCCCATGTTAAAACTGAGAAACAAATTGTGTGCAACCTCCATCTGTATTAGGCTGGATGTACTTTTGGGCCTGTTTTCCTTTGCCCTACTTTGATCACTTGTTTTATTTTGATTGCTTCAGGGCATCAGTAATTATGATGGAAGCAAAAATGAAATGAAATCAAAGTTTTTCCAAAAGGTTATAGGAAGTATGGGCTAATAGCCTAGGAAACCTTACCAAATTCAAGTCCACCTTACAGTCTGTGACCACAGAAGTGTTTTAAGACATTTTCTTTCATTTGTCTTAATTTTAGGTATCATGAGGTGCTTAATAAGATGCCATGTGTAATGCTGAAGTGACCTGCTTCTACTTTACAAGTGCAATTACCTGAAGACAAGCTGGGGTTTGTGCAGTTTTCTGCTGGGACGTTGAGGAGATGGCAGGTGGTAAGGCAGTTGGTGCCAACTATGACAGCACTGCCCTTCTGGAAAGTGAAGTCGAGGTGAAAAATGTTACCATATTTCTGGGTCTCCTTTCCCCTCTGAGCCTCCCACTCCAGAGGGAAGCCTTGCTGTTCAAAGGCCCCCATTGTACCCATGGCCTTTCTAAGGAATATAAACCATGCTCTGGCTCAGTGTGGGTGGGCAGTTAAAGCTAAGGTAAACAGCCTCTGTTGCCAAGCAATATTTTTTTTAAGCAGTAGACAAGATGCATTTCAGAAGGAATAATCACAAAGATATGGGAAACACCTGCAAGCCTTTGTTGTCTGGGACTCCCCTACAGCAAGGCCCAATGGGAGTGCAAAGCCCACCCATAGCTCCTCTGGAAAGCTGTGGCAACAACAGCTGCAAGGCAGGGAAGAAATGCATCTATTGATCAGGCATGTTTTGTTTGTGAAAGTGAGCATGGGTACATAAATTAGTCACTGTGAATGGCAATGCAGATTGCTTCCCTGCTAAGAGGAAGGGAGGGGATGGCAGAGAAAATGCCAAAGGGGGTAATTGTCCCCTCCAGCCCAGCCAAGGATAGCACACCTGCACTCAGCTGTTTACCTGGTGTGTTTTAAGATCTCAGCCTCAAGATTTACTCACTATCCATCCCACAGGCACATCTGGGATTCACAAACTAACAGCACATTTTTGTCAAACATACCTTGGCTTGGCTCATTTCATTTGATGTCTTGAAAATGTCATCACCCTCAGTGGTGAGGAGACAAACTTGTTCTGTAGGAACAAGTAACTTCCCATAACAAGTTTATAATAATTTGTAGATTAAGGCCAGAAGAGAGTATTTGACTTCCTATGTAGTGCAGTGCAGACTGCATTATTTCCCAGGATAGATTACAGAAAGACATCCACTTCTGTTTAAAACATTTAAGTGATGGGGAAGCCATGCATGAGGAGTTCTTGCAGAGATTGACTGCTTATTGAGTAAAAGTCACCAGCTTTTTTTCAATTTGAATTTATGTAGCTTCAGCTTCCAGTCATTCAGTCAATATGGCTTTGTCTGATATCAGATATATTTTTATCCTCTTCACTCTAGATTAAGGTCTGGATAGTGACAGGTCACCTTTGGAAGTTTTAATAGATCTAGCTTCTAAACTGATTCCAAATCTTCTAGAGGTTGTATTATTCCCTCATCTGTCTTTTGGCCAGTCTCCAGTGTTCCAGGAACAGAAGTAGTACACATAATTCTTCCAGATTAGATCTTTTAATTTCTTATTCCCTCTACATTGTACTGTGCTCAGCTCTGGGGCCCTCAGCACAAGCAGGATGGGAACCTGTTGGAGCATGTCCAGAGGAGGCCACAAGAATGATCAGGGGGCTGCAACCCCTGTGCTATGAAGAAAGGCTGAGAGAGTTGGGGTTGTTCAGCCTGGAGAAGAGAAGGCTCTTTGGAGACCTTATTGCAGTACTTCAAGAGGCTTAAAAGAAAGATGGGGACAGAGTTTTTTAGCAGGACCTGCTGCAACAGGACAGGGGGTGATCGTTTTAAACTAAGAGGGGAAATTTAGATGAGACATAAAGAGGAAAATTTTACAGTAAAGGTGGTGAAACAACTAGCACAGGATGCCCAGAGAAGTTGTGAATGCTCCATCCTTGAAAGTATTCAAGGGCAGGTTGAACAGGGCTTTGAGCAACCTGATTCAGCTGAATATGTCTCTGCTTAATTCCAGGGGGATTAGATGACCCTTAAAGGTCTCTTCCAACCCAAACTATACTATGATTTCTTTATCAACTTGCCCCTTGGTGCAAGATGGTTGACACCTTCCCAGCTGATGAGCTGCCATGAGCAGCAGCACATGTGGTGAGGCAGGGCAGCTTCTGCTGCAGCCCCAGGCTCCAGGAGAAGTTCAAACAGAACAGACCCTTCTCCCTGGGCCCCTGGATGTCTTGATCACCACAAACACAGGCAAAAGTACAATGAATTAGAATCTTACTGAAGGAGTCCTGTGCCCATAAAGTGTGTCCGGTGCCATGAGAAGGTTTGACATCTTTAACAGCTTTGGAAAACACAATGGATGCGGATATTACTAGTTAATGTCACTGCATCCCTATAAAACCCATCACAGCAGTGCTCTGAACTCATGGCAGTAATACAGTTTGGAGCTGGAGAGGTCTTGGACCACATAGTGTGTTTGCTTTGTCAAAAGCCTTTTCCTGAACTGTAGCTGCAGGCTCTAGCATGTATTTGTGTTATATTTTACTAGCATGTGTGGCCTCCCCCTCCCACTGATCCAAGCAAATTGGAGATCATCTAGCCATGATTGTTATGGAAGCAATTCTAAGGGGAAAAGAAACTGCAGAGACCCTGGGAAATGGGTGGAAATGGGTTATATTTGCTGATAAAACCACTATGTAGTCATGCCCCCCAACAATAAAAAATTCTAGGATATACAACAATATATCACTGCACTATGTTGGCTGAAGCTAATCAACATCTTTATAGGCTTAAATGAACAAAGGATTGGAAGACTCTTGTTGGATGAGACCCAGCTTGGAGCTCTTGTCAAACACTTACTGTACAGATTTCTCTGTCATGAGACACTGACCCACTTCCTGCATCTACTTAGATCTATTTACTTTGGTCTTTAAATAATCTATTGCTACTCTTCAGGGGGTTTTCTCAGTCCTGTAGAAATAGAAGGTAACAGGGGTTCTGGCTCATGTATTGTGAAGGAGACTTTTCAGCATTCTCATGGTAAGATCTATTCAGAGAGGATGACCCAGAAAATATCAGGCTTTACCTTTGCTGAGCTCTCACTTTCAGGCAGTAGCAAACTTACCCTTTCGGTGCTAAACTGGATAGGTTTGATGGAGAAATAATTGCAAGGTAATAAGTAAGAAATTGTAGGATGCAGTTTTTACAGGTTTGCTCTTAACAGAAGCAGCTGGCAGCACACATCACTGAGCCTCTACTGTTTTACATCTGTTCTCTCAGGAGAAGAAAGATCTCCTCTCTTTATTGGCATTATGTGCAAAATACAGAATAAAACCCCTTAAGAGATCATCTGAGGCTGAGGGGATGTTTACCAACCCTGGGATTTTAATAGGTTTAAAAAAAACAACCTCAGAGATCAAATGTCTGACCATTTGAAGTTTTCTTCCATGGGGTGTTTTGATTGTGAAAAGACACATAGGGATATGAATTGATATTTCATTTTAAGAAAGAAAAGAGAAGACAGATTATATGTCTGTCTCCCATTCTAGGACATGGGTTCAAGTCATATATTATGATTTGTTTGAATATTTTCAGTGTCCTTCAGGAGTCAGAGAATTTTTCTGCTCAATGTTTTCTCCCCCAGGTAGACTTCCCACTTCTGTTATGCTGCAGAAAGAAGAGGTGTGCAGTGTTATGCATCTGCCTCCTGTAAAACACCACTGAATTTGCTGTCCAGAGACTAATCTCTCAGATGACAGAGGTGAATAAACTGTGCCAGCAGTAATGGATCTCTTGCTCCTGGGATGATGTGACCACAGGCAATGTCACAGTCAGTGCTGTATGCCACAACAAAGGCAAATCAGGGAAGAACATTAATTCTAAAAGCATGATGAAAGGGAAATAAGAGGATTAAACAATTTCTTTGTCTCTCTGCACTTGGCAGATGATTGTTCTCAGATTGTAGTCAGTGACAGGGTAACGATCCATTCTGTCAGGGAGCAGAAAGAGTTACAGGGGAGAGAGCTCTGGGGAAATGTTGCTTTGCTTAAGGAGCACAAATATTATATTAAGACAATCCTGAGAGTTTAATGGATGCTCTCCCTGCTGTAAGTGCAGTGAACTTGCTTTGGTTTAGAAGATTGCAGAAAATGACATTTTTGTGCTCATTATGATGTTATTGATACACAGAGAAGCTACTTAAAATGTTTTCAGAATTCTTTTTGTCCAACACGTAACTGATGAGTCTTTTTAGATTGACAGACCATTAATACAAGCTGTCCCTTCAGGCTCAGCTTCTGCTCCTTTCCAGCTGGCAAGCTGGAGCATGATACAAGCATGTAAGTGCCAAAAGCATCTTTTCCATCTTTCTTAGTGTCACACAGTAGAGTACTGGAATGCCAAACAAACAAACCACAGCCCATTGCCATCAAAAGCCTGTCATGCTGATACTAAAATCTGGAACTATAAAAGAAGAGGTCATTTCTATCTATTTGCACAGAGACTGCTGGTTTTGTTATGTTTATCAAAAGCACAAAAGGATCCTGATAAGTAATTGGAGCTGAAATACAAAATAAATACTGAAGATGACAGCAGCACTGATGTGAAATAACCAACTAACTTCCCACTGGATTTTGAATCCCATTTGGTGGAGGTCTAGTTTTCTAATAGCCTGTGTCTGGGCTCCTTGGAAGTCATGCATGGAGATCACTTGCCTTTTTCCCTACCACCAATACTTCTCTTCTTTCAGGCTTGACAGGCCAATAGCATCCCAGGGTGTGCTGGGCTCATGCCAGCAGTATTTCTCCTTTGTGGATCAAATAGCAGGAATTGGAATGAGCCTTCTTCAAATTCTCTTTCAGGATCTCCTCCAGGCAAAACTTTGAGGTTTGCATAACTCTGTAGTAATCTGACTTGACTTTGGCAAGGAAAAAGTAACCTCTTATTTGTGCCAAGCAAAAATATATTTCTTCTTAGTAGCATTTTTCATTGCTAATATGTCATTTCTATCTTCCATTTCCACACCCCCCTTGCTGTGATTTTTTTTCCCCCTCTTTTAAGGAGATTTTTACATATCTTGTTTCAGGCATGCTGAGATGAGAGTAAGATATTTGCAGTAGTTTATCAGAATGCATGAATTTGATGTGGTCAAAAAAAAAAAATCAGGTCATGGTCTGAACGTGTTGTTGAAAGCTGCTGAAGGATGATATGAATAAGTGGAAAAATCAATTTTTCCTTTGTTTCTTGAAGTACTCCCAGAAGCCTCAATGAGGACAATCCAAAAAAGAAAAACCCAGTGTCACTTTGCAATTAACAGATAAAAATATGGGTTTAATACAATGTAATACATTGCCAGAATGAAAGTAAAGCAGCTTTCATCTTCATTTTTGATCAAGGCAAAGAATTTCTGTGACCCTTTTCATTTTCTCATATGAACTTTATTTTTAGTTTGGAGCCAGCTGCAACCACAGAGATGTCAAGACGTGGCACCTTCTGCCTTTAGAACTCTGTGCTAACAGGCACACGAAAGCTTAGTTCACAGAATCACAGAATGGTTAAGGTTGGAAGGGACCACCACAGGTCATCTAGTCCAACCTCCCTGCCCTAGCAGGGCACCTGGACCATATTATTCAGGATTGTGTCCAGATGGCTTTGAATATCTCCAGGGAAGGAGACTCCACAACCTCTCTGGGTAGCCTGTTCCAGTGCTCCATTGCCTTCACAGGAAAGAAGTTCTTGCTCACGTTTAGGTGGAACTTCCTGTGTTTCAGTTTGTGCCTGTTGCTTGGCAACATTGAAAGGAGCCTGGCTTCTTCCACTTGACTTCTACTTACATATATTGGTAAGATCCCATCTCAACCTCCTCTTCTCAAGGCTGAACAAGCCCAGCTCCCTCAGCCCTTCCTCACAGGAAGATGCTCCAGCCTCCTCCTCATCTTTGTAGCTCTCTGCTGAACTCGCTGCAGGAGCTTCATGGCTCTCTTGTACTGAGGAACCTAGGGCTAAACACAGCACTTCAGCTCAGGATCTACAAGATCCTTTAGGTAGTTTCAGGAGACAGCTTGTGTCTCAAAGGCAGATATTTATTTACTCAAAAAAAAAAAGGTTAAAGATGCATATATGTCGTCTCAGTGATGCAGCTGTGGCTGCTTCTTGCAACAGTTCTTGTGGTGGGTTCTTAATGTAGCAAGCTTTACAATGATAATCTCAAATTCCTGGTGATTTTCTAATGTTCTGGTGTGCTATGAAATACCATAGAAATGCTCTGCCTTTAAACAATCCTGCTTCTCTCATTCATGCTTTAATCTTTTTTGGAAGAGGAAAGAGAAAACTGTCTAGCTGTAGATTATGTATTTAAATCAAGAAATGTCAGAGGGGCCATACAAAGAAGGGAGCTGCCAAGACAGGTTGGGAAGAGGTCAGGCTGGATCCCATCGATCACTAGTTACAGCTTGAACCAGCTAGAGGAAAATCACCAAGGCACAACGTGGGCAATGCACAGCTTTCATCACACCTTTGTCAGCTCTGTGGGGGATGGAGTACAGGTTGCAAGTCCTTGATGTTCAACATGGTAATGCCCCGTGGAGTTGAAGTTAATAATAAAGAGAGGAACAAGGGAACACAGTGCTGAACAAAAGGGGCAGGTTGAAGTGATTTATTGGGAGGGCTGAATTTCTCATTACTAAGGAATGGAGGAGAAGTTTTTTAACCACCAGAAGTTTTTAGGCTAGAGGTGAGTGCTTTGCAGTAAGAGAGGTAGCAAAGGATGTCCTTGTCTTACAAGACATAATTATTCTGTAGTAAAAAGCACCTATTCTTCTCTGTGTGCTCTCTTCAAGCCTTCACACTCTAATCCTTCTCATAAATTAAGAGACAGTAATCACCTACTGCTTTTCAAAGTCTCCTGTTTCTGTTTGATGTCATTGTGCTTAATTCATCCTTTACACCAGGGTTAAGCCTGGCTTGCTTTTTTAGTGCTGCCCCTATTTCATCTTCTTAATTTATGTGATGTGCTGATATTTGTTTAGAACTCTAAACCAGACACAAACAGTAAAATGGAGACATCACTGAAACAAGGGGAACCTCTGTTATTAAGAACTGGTAAGTATATATTCTTCTCCAAGAAGATCACATTTGTGAAGAGAGAAACCATGTAAAATGTGTTCACTTTGTGTTTGGTTGTGTTTTAAAGAGAAAATGGAACCCAGGAACAGATTTTTGGTATATTTTATGATATTATATCACAAACACAAAGCATAAAGCTCCATACAAATAGATGATATGATCTAAAACATCTCTGTGCTACTAGATTTTGTTAATTACTTTTTCTTTTACTAAAAAGAGTATGTTTTCAGAAGCAAAATATGCATCATCTATTGGGCACACAAGACAAAATAATCTATCAATTTTAACTCTCTAGCATATAACAACATAGACTGAATTAAAGATATCACTTAAAAAGAACTTCTCTATATTTCCCTGCAAGCTGACAAACCTTAAGATGGGTAACTGCATCCATTGTTGAGGAGATGATGGCAGAAGGTACACTGACAACTCATCTTGTCAACTGCATTGCTGATCCAACTACAAGGCTCCTCTGCCTAGCAGGTATGTTATTCAAGTTTGTAACAGGCCCAGGAGAACTTCTCTGGGACCTAGTTTAAGTGTAATGATACAGAGTGGTGGAAGTGGAAGAAAATGGTGTAACAGGGTTGGCCTTGATCATGGAATGGATTTCTGCTGGTGTGTAGGAACTTCCAGTTTAGTCTTCTGATTTTCATGATCCTCTCTACCATACAGAAGTTGTTGTTGGTTGTACCAGTGGCTGTTTGTCTTGTGATCCCTGTGTGGTTGTTATATAGGAACATGTCTGCATTCCTGAAATTAATTGCATTTTGCTTACTCAGTGCACATTTGATCACTTCATAAGACCAAAGGAGCCATTTTGTCACCTATCTAGCATCACCACAGATGAGTTAAGTCAGTCTGGTAGAGAAGCTGTGGGTAAGTTTCATCATTTGTCATTTCTCAGCTGGGATTCCTCATTGGAATGACGACAGAACCTCAGGCTAAATCAGGTCATTTTATGAGTGTGATAAAACTCTATCCCAGTGAAGCAGGCTAATTGTTCCACCTCTTCTAGACCATGATTGCCAACTAAATTTATTGTGACGGTTTGGATTAAGGGGATGTTATTTGGATTAACAGTATATGAGGTTTTTGATTGGAAGGATTGTTCATGGTTGTGCCTTCATATAACAAGAAATGAGAAAGGATATTTCAATTAAGCTTATCAACAGTATTGTTGGGAGAGATGGAACTTAAAATGGCAGAATAATATCCCTCTACATAGGAGCCTTGAAGAAAAAAATTAAACTGCCAGAATTGTGGGTTTTACTTCAGTGATTACACTGATTTTAGGTTGTTAATTAGCTGGGCTTTGCTGGTTGGGCATGGATTTGTTTTCTCTCTTTCTCACCAATTAAATGATACCTCTTTGTGCCTTTCAAATGCCCAGTGTTTCTCAAATAACCATCCTTATTTATGATAGTTCTGGAAAACACCAAGAATTAATGACTTCTAAGTTCAAGTCCTGTGCAGCAGTAAGGGAAATCTTAGAGATGAGCAAAAAAGGGAGAATCATGGGGTCTTCAGAAAAGAATTGGTTGGTTGATGATGATTTACAGTCATGATTTAATTTTGACTCTCAAAGTCCTGAGTATCTGCAGTCCCATTGGCTCACTTGGAAATATAAATCCTCAGCTGTCCTGAAATCCACTAAATTTTGCAGTTATTTGGATGTGGAAGAAAACATGAGGAATAAGAGCAATCCTCTGTACTGATTAGCTCCAGAAACCTCCACTGAGCATGTGTCCCCAGGCATGGTCACCTTGGTATAATGATGTTTCTAGGCAGACCAGAGCCTTGTGCCCACTCCTACCCTGTCTCATGCACAAGGACCATTTCCAGGGCCAAAGGAGCTGCTCAACTCCTGCTTCATTCCTCAGGGCTGCTGGAACAAGCCAAAACAGTGCTGGCTTCACTGTGATCTGCACAGCTAACATCTCTTACTTCTTCCTCTGGGCATTTTGTGCCTAATATTTTGTTATAGTGACTCCTCCATAAAGGCCTAAATTGGCATGTCTAGTGTTAGACTGAATGTATTTATCTTGGGCTAGCATGACCACAGTTAATAACCATGCTGTAACTGAAACTTGCTTTTGACATCACCTCCCAACTGACTAATTGGTTGTGTCTAGTTGTTCTCTCTCACTACTTTTTTCTGTCTCTTCTGATCAGCTTGAAAGGTAACTCCCCAGCAGTATTAAACCAAAACCAAATTGACCTGTCATAGAAACCAAGGCATCAATTCCTTTTTTTTACACTGGAGGCTTTCCTGAACAAGTTAAGGAAATGAGGTGAAAGTTTGTGATTTGGTGCATGGTGGAGCTCTGTGACTCTTTTGTGTCACCCAGGATTTTGGAAGTCAGTTTTGCTGCTGCCTTGCTTTCATCATAATTATTTCCATCAGGACAATATGGGTTTTTGAGGCTTCCAAATCTGAACGTTAACATTTTATTCTCTCACCATATGTAAATGAACATATGAATTGTGGAATATTAAAATTATGTTCCTGGGGTAGTTTAGAGCATATAACACACCCTCCATAATGCTATTTATAAACATGGAGAGAGAAATGAATGTCTCAGTTAAAACAGCCAGCTGACTATGTGGCTTACAACACAGAAAGCACTTCCCCCATAATGTTTGCATTTGTGGGAATATTGCTTTTTCCTACACTTTGTCATGCCCTGATGTGAAATGACTGATCTCTTGCACGATAGCCTGTGTGGCTGTGATACAGCTGGCAGGCAACCTAAGGCATTCTCTAATTTTTAAATAAAGAAGTTAGAATAACAGTGCTTGAAACTGTGGCTATATTAAACTTGATATAAACACTCTGACATACGTAGAGACAGCTATAACTTTATAACTGGAACTCACCTATAGATTCTATATCACTTCATCCTTTATTCTGAAAGGGTTTCTAGGGAAAAAGTACACTCTGGCTACACATCATGATTTTTCTTGGAGGCACAGAAGGAACTTTTTGTCCTTGAATTCACCTGTTAACTTCTTAAACCTTCTTAAACAGGACATCATGTCGCTCTCTATACACACAGATTACCTGAGTAATCCAGAGATCAATTTCAATGCTGAGTTTGGTTTTTTTCCACTAAAAGAAGGACAACCTATTTCCACTAAATGCCTGCATGAATTCACGTCTGGTCTAAATCAGCAGATCTTTATTAACTCCTTTCTTGATACAGTGTAATTTTAGGCATCTTTATCAAAAGTTAAATGACAAGAGATCAGCCAGGATCCTCAGACACAACCAACTGCCTGGAACTTCATTGGGGCAGCAGCATCAACACTATGCAGAAATTTTGTGTGAATTTATCTTAAACAGCCTGAAGGGTGTTTTTCTTTTTTTGTCCTTACTCCAGAAATAGTATAGCATATGTCACATATGCTAGAAAAAGAAAAACATTTAGAATTTAAGAAATATATATTACTTAACACAAGTGCTATTCCAAACATGCTGCATAAATCCATGCTCCTTGTCCAAGCAGCTGAAGCAATCCCAGTCCTCTTGGGAGAAATGGAAGTCTTGGCTAACCCTACTGTGTCCTGCACCTCCCACTCCCACCCTTGGAGTGGGGTGAAAGGATTTAGGAGAGATTTACTGTGGCAACAAGCCTAAATCCATCTTATTTAAATCCAGAGCTATTTTCCCTTTTTGCAAAAGGAAAACCTTTCTTTGTGCACCACTTTGTGGTTAAACTTCTCTTGCTCTAAGCACTGTAGAAATGCAAGACTTTTGTCCCCATGTCACTGACTGGTTATGCTGTCAGCTCATCTTCCTCATGTGCTACTCTTCATGCTGTGACCTTAAAGGCTTTCCATCATGTGATATATTTGAGTGCTGTTGGATTTATATCCGAGTTCCTTTCAGGTTGAGGTTTTTCATATTGTCTAAGGGAAGAGGATGCCAAGTTCCCACCATACTGATGAGAAAGTAACCTTTCCCATTCAGAAAGTGTTCTTTCCAGTATCTATACTGTTAACAAATTACAGGTGATGGTTACTGATCAGATGCTGCTCCCACAGGTGAACAGGATGAAAAAAGATGATCAAATTCCTTTTATTAAAATCAATATGAGAGCAATGACTTGTCTTTGCAACTTCTGAGAAGGAATGATAGATTCCTGTGAGTCCTGGAGCACCCTTCCCAGCACTAGCTGCCTTTCTCTATTTAAGAAGGTCTACAATAAATGTCCATGGGCAATGTCTTTAAATCACATAGATTTCTGTCTCCTAAAACAAGCTTAACACTTGGCTGAAAAATCACCTCCATTAATAATATTCTTTGTAAAAAAAAAACAAACTGGACTTAAATGTATGCTCCCTTGTTTGAGTGGAAAACTATAAAGATTGTCTGACTGATTTTCTTACCCTGAAGTTGTTTAATTCCTTTCTTCTCCATGTCTTCATGCAGTTTTTTGGGTCCCTAAAGATGCTGTATCTAACTGCAGCAGGAAAATATGATTTCTTGCCTGAGTTCCTGAAGCTCAGCACTATGTTGTTTCAAGCACCTGGGAGGTAAGAACAGGTGTTGGCATTTTTCTTCAGGACAGTGTAATTTTTTTCAGAGTTATTAATAACTAGAATGGTAGATTTCCATCCTTGTGTTCTGGTTTGTTTCAGAGCATCCAAAAGGTCCCAAATTATGTCAAATTTCAGGAGGGACTCTTGTCTCTTCCACAAAGGCAATGCAGGAGACATATAAAAGCAACTCCAGAAACTCTAAGATTGGACTTGTATCCAGATAGGATGCCAGGTGGCTATTTTTTTTTAAGTTGTCATGAGGTAAAGAGAGGAAAGGAAGAGAATTAAAGCTCAGATTCAGATGTGTCCGTGTATGGAAAAGCATGATTTGCTCATCCCACTGCAAGAACCTGCACCAACTTTTGCTCCTGAATAGCAGAACTAATATGTGCATAACCAGTGCAGTTCCTTTCATCATCTAACATGAATAATTTATAGATTAGGACCTGAAGATGACTTTGTTATACAGACATCATCTTTGTGAAGTAAAACCTGCTTTGAATAAACATGATCACTCCATGGAGACATCTCACAAAGTGAGCATTAAAACTCCTGGTCGCTTGCCAGTTGCCATAAAAGTTCTTTGTCACACAGTAGGACTATGATGCTGTGGAACTAAGCAGATGAGGCTTTGTTTTCTATATTATTTTCCCCATTTTGTTGCCTTTGGCAAGCACATTGCTGTCGACTGCACACCTACAATCTTCAGTAGAACTTGATATGCTAAATCTGTTTCATGTTCATTTAATCCATGTCATGATTAGTATTTGCAAGAGCAGTAGATGCCAGGAGTGAGTTAATGTTTGCATAAAAGATATAAGTTAATCAGAACTAGGCAAGCTCAAGGCTACCAAACTGACTTGGCTCATTCACAGCCTGTTAATGTAAAATGCAGACCATGTTAATTGTTAAATATGCTGATCATTCTTTCCAGTACTCAAACTCAATTCAACTTTAGAGTACAGAAATGAATTCAATTTCATCTTAAATGTAAATGTGCAATGTGTGGGCTTTCCTAATCTTCCTCTCTGCCTTATTATTTGTGTATAGCCTTTCATTCTTCTTGAGACAGTAAGTGATGCATGAGGCATCACAACAGAAGACTCCTGCTTTGCTCTAGACAGCTTGTGGGATCTTAGCATGTTTGCCTAAATCAGCACAGAGATATTCCTTATCTACAATACTCCTGAAAAGTCATTTTCTACTTTTTATTCTTGTTTGGGAATGAATACTTAAAGGATCACAAAGCTCATTGCACTGAACAGGGCAGCCTCAATAGTTATAAATGCTGTGAACTTCACAAGAATATCAGACCCACTTGAAGGTTTGGATGCCTTACAACTTGTTACATCCAAAGTTTAGGACATGTTCTTTGGTGGAGATCCATTAATATAATGGTAAGAAGGTGTTTAGTTATAGGTACCTGGAACTATTTTCTTTTGGGGCTCCAGATGTTAATAGTGATTGTAAAAAAAAAAAACAACCCCAAAAACCATAAGTAATGTCTTTAATTTGTTGTAAAAATAAAATGCTCCTCCTTACCTTTTAATAACATGATACCCTGTGCTCTTTCCAAAGTTCTATAAATGGGCTTAAAAGAAAAGCCTGAATCTGTGAAATGTGGTGAGTTCATTTAACATCTGGAAGTACTCTCAGGGCTGTCTTCACTTTCTTTCAAGACAGTGAAAAAGTAGGCTGTGTGATTTCTTGATATTCATACAAGGAGTGCCTAGTAGCATCACTGCTAGTAAATAAAAGATTAAATTTTCTATGCTGGAGATTGATGTTTTGAAGTTTGGGTTTGGGCATTTCCTGAGGGCCTGTTTGTAATGCATAATGTTAGGAGCTATTTGTTTTTCCTCTGTAACTAGAGGAGGCAATGTAATGCCTGTTAGGCAATCTTTATTGGACCATCTCTGCTCTATTTACACTGACTAGTGCCCTTATTACATGCTTAGTTCCATTTATTTCATCTGTTAAAATTAGATGTTTCCACTGTATTCAAAAAGCATCCATGTTCTTGGCTAGCAGGCCCAAAATTTGAAGCTGAGCATTAGAAACTGTTTCTAAAGCAAGTTTTATACAGTTTATTATTCCCATCTCTTCTGTTCAGGAGCAAGTCTTCACAATGCCTGTGGTACCAGTCCCCCCATCATGGGAAACCAAAGGAAGGAACAAAGTGACAACTGAGATTTTAAATAAACCAAAAAAACCCCAAAACCCCAAGCAACAAACAGGTAAGAAAGAAAATGTTCAAGCATTTAAATTTCTAGAATAAAATATGAAGATTTTTAAAACCTCCACATTTTTAAAGGGCCTTTTGCATGATCTAAAAAGTGGCCAGAGCCAGCAAAAAAGTTGAGAGAAAGAAAAAGCAAGGAAGCAGTTCTGAGGATTTGGAACAGTTTTATCCTCTCTTTTGACATTTGCTGTATTCTCCCTGGATTTAGAGTCTACTGTTTCAGAATGCAGCAGTGAAATACCAGCTAAACAGCAGAAATAGGGCATTAGTGTGGTCACAGCTATGTGACTTGAAGATATGGCTAGAAAAAGTAAAGCACTTCCAATTAAATCTGTAAAAGAAGTCCCAGCCAATTGTTCAGATACCTTCATATAGAAAATGTCCAAAGGTTTAGACAAAAGGTGCTGAAAAGCACTGTGTCCTTTTTGTTAAATTCAGGTTTAAATAGTTCTTTTTCTTTTTTCAGCTAAACCACTAAGTGCAGAATAAAAGTGAAGACATTCTTTGTCCTCAGGTATTTCAGGGGCAAAATCTCCTCTGTGCTGCATTCAGCTTGCAACGTTGGCACTGACACTGCAGTAGTGAGAGGTACCTTCTAGGAGCTTCTCTTCATATACATCACCCATATAGATATCAGCTCTACTTGTCACAGATAAAAGCTTGGCAGAAAACTCCAGCTTTTTGCTAGATCCTGCTAGGATAAATTCCAGAGTACATGGTTCAATAATTGTCTACTCTTGGAAAATGTACTTAGGTTAAATCAGTGAACTAGAGGATGTTGGAGCACAGGAAAAAATACCATGGGTATAAAGCAAGCTTTCAGATGGACTTGACCTTCACAGCTGTGTGCTGAACCTCCTGCTGAGGCAGGCTGCTGGACAAGTTAGAAATGGGGCAATAAGCCTCTGATTTTACAATGGTCCTAACATCCTGATGATGTTCTTGTGTTATAGTTTAACCAATGGCCTGAAGATGGCAGCCTCCATGTTGCATGGCCAATATCTAAACTAATAGACACCTTCTATTTCTCTGTGAAGAGACTTTCTACACTCAGCTTATCTTCTCCTGAAGAAACTACAAGAAGCAGATACAATAATCAAGTGTGTATTAACCCTGTAGTCAGCTAGGGATCTTGCCATACTGTCTGATACAATGGACTTCCCCAGGGTTATGAGGGATTTCTTCCAGTAATTCCTCTGGAAATGGAAGTAATGGTTCTGGATCTCATGACCTACACTGTGAACTTAACTCATATTATTACTGAAAGAAGTTTGTTTGGAGAGATTTTCTTTGTAGTTACTATTCCAAACAAAGGAAATTCTTTGTCATTTTCTTTCATTGCAACATTTTCTTGGAAGATTCATTTGTATATTTTTCCTTTCTTTTTGTTTGTATGTTCTCTATGAGGCAAGGAAGAAATTTCCAAACAATGTATGAAGCAGGCTTTTCCTTCTCAAAGTGACATGCTAGTCTTCAAAGCACTCTCATGTATGTGCACTTGGGACTGTACTGCTAAGCTAGAACCCATTGGAAGTGGCCACAGATTTAGGACTCATGAGTTTTGGGGTGTCCCATTTGATACAAGGGGCTTGGGTTATCAGATGATACAGTGACTACTCATCTCCTTAGCATTTTCTTTGCTAAAACCTTCTGAGGGCAACTATCTTAAATTGAAAAATCTTTATAAATACACCACTTGATAATAGTGATTTACCAGGATCGTTCTGTTTTTTCCAGCTGCAACGTGCTATAGTGTCTCAAAAGTGAGTGATTTATTAGTTATTTTGACATCTTATGTATTTTTATATTCTGATGAGGGCTTACAGTGTAAAACAATCAGAAGCTTTCCTAAACATTTGGAAAAAAACCTGGCAAGGAAGTTCTTAGTGATTGCTCTTTTTGTTCTTGACTATGATGATACAAATGCAGCATCTCACAGCAGTCTGTGGGATAAGAAAGTTTTTCCCAAGGGTCCCAGCTCACTCTATGTGCCATATAATGCTATGGAAGGGATTTGGGTCCTTTGGCACAAGAGCAATTCAACTTTGACTATGGATGTAAATATTCTCCCTAAATTCTTTTTTTTTTTTTTTTTTAATGAAGATTTTGGACATAAATTAGATGAGCTAATCTTCATAAGTTATAACATATACCATACCCAGTAGAATGCAATGTACTAAGACTTTGGAAGCCCATTAAGTGCCATGACATTTAACCTAGTTTAATTTTTTGAAAGAGAATTCCTCTTTTAGGCACTAACAGTCAGTTCAGCTTTTCCAGCATGATTCCTATGTGTAATGGAATCATCCATCAGTGTGACTGATGATCATCCAGGCCTTAATGAAGGAGCTTCTAGCAATTATAACTCCTGATTTGTGAGTGAACAGACAAAGTTATATCCCTTATGTTGATGTAAGTAGGATGCAATTGGCTACGGAGCCTTCTCTGAAGGGCTTTACTAGAGCTGTTAAACAGGATAACCCTATATGTAGAAACATGGGAGAAGGTTCTTTGATGTAATAGTGGCATCTTGGCTTTGGTTATTTATTTTTTTTTT
>VWZO01011170.1:57670-79002 GCA_013396975.1 Bucco capensis | reverse complement strand
TGATTTTCAGACTGTGCCTGGACTGCAAGTGTGTGCCAGAGGAATGGAAAAGAGAGAGACTGATGGTGTCTACAAGTGTTGAGGAAGACAAAAGCACAAGAGCCTGCCATGGTGGACACAGCATCCTGGTTTATGACATTGAGTTCCAGGTATAATGAATCCTCTTGTTTTCCTTGATAAGCTATCTACCAAGTGAGTAGGGCTGAGCTGCTGCTTAAGGAGTGTGTAACAGCATGATAGAGTCACACACAAGTGAAACCAGTCTCAGCTCACCATCTGATCTAGTCTGATGAACAAACTCAGCTTCTGTACACTCATTAGCCTGTGAACAGCTTTAAACTCACCCACATATATATATATATATATATTTGACTCAAATGTGAGTCAAAAAGCAGCAGTCTCAGAGAAACTTGTCTTTTCTGATTATTTTCTCCTTTTGTTTGCTNTATATATGGGTGAGTATAGCTTTGTATAACTTTGAATTTATCAGGTAGAATTCTCCATATTAATAGATGTGTTCACGAAGAGGAGGCTCAAGGGGGGAACTTCTTGCTCTCTACAACTACCTGAAAGGAGGTTATAGTGATATGGGGTTCTGTCTCTTGTCACAGGTAACAAGTGATAGGACAAGAGGAAATGGCTTCATGTTGTGCCAGGGAAGATTCAGACAGGATTTTTAGGAAGAATTTCTTCACTGAGAGTGTTATCAGACATTGGAACAGACTGCCAAGGGAGGTGGTGGAATCACCATCAGTGGAAGTGTTCCAAAAAATTGTAGATGTGGTGCTTGGGGACATGGTTTAATGTTGGGTGGACAGTTGGACTTGATGATCTCAGAGGTCTTTTCCAACCATAATGATTCTATCTTATTTAACTGAACTGTTAGAAATTCATTATTTATACGGCATTATTCAGGAATTCCACAGTGCTCCATTCTGTTGATTTCTCATTGCATTGCAAATAGGAGCAGCTTAGCCCAGCAGTGTACCAGATAACCCTGACAGGTTGAGAATGACCTTCCAGAGGGCCCAGCCATGACCCACTTTGGCTGCTGAGACACTATCACAAAATCCCTTGCCATTTCCCACCTGCTGCAAATGCCACTAAAGATAGAGCTGAGATAACGGTTTACTGGACAATGGAATTACAGGTCCATTTTTCTTCATTAAGTTAATGTTAAACATAATCTATTACAGAGGTTCCATTCAAGGAACAGATGGGAAATACAAGGTAATACAGATACAGATTAAACCATATTTGCCACAGCTGATACATTTACACAAAGCAAAAAACTAGCAGGTGCTAAATGTTTTTTAAAGCTATGCTTAAATCATGGAAAACAAAAATCCTTTCATAGATTTGCTTTTAAATTTGTTCAAATGCAAAATACTTTGATGAATCTACAGGGTAAAGGGCTCCCAAGATCTCCATCTATGAAACTTCAAAATCCACTCTCTTAACTGCTTTGAAGATTTAGTGTAAGTAGTAGTGTAGTGTAGTGTAGTTTGTTGTTTACTGAGTTACAGTATCAAACAAGCTGCTTGAGCAGAGAAGTCAAGTGGTTATATCACAAGAACTAAAGCTGAGGTGCCTGGGATTTTCCATTGGGAGGAACTGCTGTCTTAAGAATAGTACAACAAGATTTTGTTTACCTAAGAAAAAAACCCACAACCCAAAGAACTGAACTTCCACATGATAAAGTGAGAGGTGCTGTGTAAAGCAACATCTTCCCCACACCACAGCTAAATACCCAAACCCAGTCTGCATCTAAATCCTTTCCTCTTCCCATTGCTGATATCTGCTGAAGAGCCATTTAATTTCTTATGGTACCCATAGCCTCCATTGCTGTTAGATCAATGAAAACTCTTTTTTTCTACATGACTCTTATTTTCCCATGGGGTTGGGAAGGATCCAGTCCCTGGGATTTAGGCAAACAGTTTGGGATCATCCCTATGAGAGAATTTCTAGACAAGGGAGACAGAAAAATATCTCCCCCTTCCTTGTTTGGCTCGACCAGTGACAGAAATATTCTTGTTAAAAACCTGATTTTTCCTTTTTGTTGAAACAATATCCAAGGGAATTTCCACACTTATTGACTGTAAAAAAAACCCCTTTGGCTCAGCTGACTGCTCTGCAAGGCTCTCCCTCTGTGCTTGCCCCTGGCTGTGGCCAGCTGAGGGAGACAGAGGTGGACAAGGCTGAGTGGGACTGGACCACCACGTCCAGAAAATCATCTACTAGATAGTTGGATGTTCCCAATTACTATTTGAGAGCTATGATCTCAAGCTCCCCCCAAAACATCACAAATGTGAGTCAAAAAGCAGCAGTCTCAAACAGAGAAATTTGCCTTTTCTGGTTATTTTCTCCTTTAGTTTGGTCCTCTCATCTTCTCTTTGTTCTTTCTGTCTCTCATCTCCCTCTCCTTCTCAATCTGTATTTTGAGGGATTGCAAATTTCTGTAAGTATATTTACACCTAAGCAAACAAAGCCTCTTGCTTTGAAAATATTGCCTTTTCAAATATCTGGGGAAGAAAAGCCAGTGAGTGGATCTCATGCACTGAAACAAAATAAAAGCAAGACAAAGAAACCCCAGATTTATTAGGAAATTAAAATCCCAGTGGCTGCAAAACAATTTGTTTTGAGCACAGTAATAATTCCTTGAGGCAGATTATATGAGCCCCTTACACATGAGTTACACTTCAGGAGTGAAATGCAGCTCAGCCTAGCAAGGAGATACAGCTCCAATGTTTACAGCAAGTCAGCTCTGGCTGGAAAATGTGTCTTTCTCAGTCACTGCAGAAACTAACAGTATTACTCTGCAACTTTTCAAACACACAGGATCACAGAGTTTTCATTTATGTCTTTTTTTTATTATTTAATGATGAGATGCCACATTCTTAGAGGAATATACAGATATTATTTTCCAAAGTACTTTACTTAACAAACTTTCTCTGCTTTAATACAGGGAATTCACTTGGGTGAAAAGATAAATATTTGGAGTTTAGCTAGGCTGGCTCCCTGATGCATGCAAGGATGGAGGTACCTATAGTGCTGGAAAGAGAGGGAGGATTGGACTGAATTGTATCATCCACAGGAGCACACCTCACTGCAGTGCCTGATTGCTGGCTCTCACTGAATCACTGATGAGCTTCTGGGAAGTAAGAATCCAACTCTGAGTATTTTTCTGCCCCATTCCATTTTTCTTCTCCTCTATTCCTTCTCCAGTTTGTGAAAACCCCAGCTTGAAATTTCTTTCAATCCATTTCTCTTAGGTGAGTTTTTTATACATGTATAACATTGCACCATTACAAATAAGAAATTCTTTCCCTTCCTTAGCAGCCTCTAGCACATAGAATTTTTGGCTAGCAGCTTGAACAAACATGTCCCTTCCCATCAAGGCAGCATAAACATATTGGGTGCTGCCTGATCCAAGACACCTTTACTCTTTCTTAGACATTTGTACAGTCTACTGCAAGATGTCTTGGAAACTTGGAGTATAAATGCCTTGCAGTAACTTATGCCTTGGAGTTTCCAGCACAACTGAAAGTGCTAACTCCAGATATTTAATGTATAAATGCTCTTTCTTTTGCAATCTTTGGAAAGCAAGCCCATCACCATTTATTGTACGCAAGTCCCACTTTAGAATGAAATAGGACTAGCATTCTTCTCATTTATTTTTTCCTGTTTCATCTTTGTTTTTTGCTCTTGGAAGGCTATTTGTCCTGTTCTCTCACTTGGCATGGATTCAGTACTTTAATTTTTCTTTTTGTTATCTCCAAAGCCACTATGTTAAAAGGCCCCAGAGGAGCTGGGTGCTTGACTGGACAGACATCAACAGTGTGGAGACTCTTCTCCTCCTTGTCATTTAGCAGAAATAGATTTTGCTGGGATTTTCAAAGGAAGCTACTGTGCCTTATGCACCAGCTTCCTATGAGCTAATTCTTTCACCTCCTTTGAAAACCCTAACATATGCATTAAGCTCATGTAGATTTTGTCATAAGTACTTAATGACTAGTTGTAAAGGTCTAGTAGACAGCTTGTGCTAGAGCTCTGCTCACAAGATGTGATGCTGCTCACTGGTCCTCCTGTCTCATGAGCTGTGGGAATAGGGACACTTGGCCATTGCCAGTCTCTTCTAACAGCCATCAGCAGGAATGTGTAGTGTTGCTCTGGGAAATACAATCTCAAATAGAACAGCTGTTATTCTCTAAATTATACTAGAATTAGCCAGCTAAGTGGGCCAGGTCTTTTATCCAGTCTAGACTCTTTGTGCCATAGGTGCAGTTTACGAATGTTACAGGAATTTAGCTGATTATTCTTTCTGGATCTTAAAGCTGTTTTCAAATCTTCCTATTGCTAGGTTTAAGTCAAAATTTTGAGGATGAAAAATAAGATGTGAGAACCTTCCTCTGAGAACAAAAGTCTTCAGTTCAGGGCAGGTATTTTGCTAGTGGTAAAAAAGACTAGACTAACCAATACTGCAACTGGCTCAGTCATGAAGGTAAAGGACACAGATTTTTATTGCCTAAATAATTATTTATAGAAAGCAGAACAGATCCAAAAGAAGGTATCAACCCAAATAACCTAATGGTTGAGAATCAAGATAGTAGTCAAAGGACTTAAACTCATTTATTTAGAGGAATAAATCTAACACTGAGGCAATTACCATCCCAGCCAGCTTCTTTAGATTATTATTAATGGTAGCTTTAAAAGGACAGTCACACCCAAAATGAGCTTTGCACTGTACACACATGGAGAAAGATGAAGTCCCTGCCCAAATAGCAAACAACTGGAAAGAATTTTTTTCCTTGTCTCTTTATTTTTGACAAGAGTGAACATTTCAAATGGAAACACTGAAGACTTAATTCCAGTGCTGCCTACAACACTGAGATGTATTTTTCAATATGATTCCACCTTCATGAAACACAAGGAAACATTTTAGGTTTATAGTGACCTGAAAACTACTGATGGTACACAGACACAAATAGTTCATTTTATTATCTGTCCTAATAACTAATTTTTTCTGTCACTAGTTTTATTTCTGGTTGCACCATTATTTGAACTTCTACGTAGCAGTTATAATGAATATTTGTTTCATACAACTTGAGCCATGAAAAATTTGGGGTACTTGGAAATTCTTTCCATTTTTCTGCTTTTAATTAAACTATTCCAGTGTGTACATTTCAGTGGATTTTGTTAAATCACCCATTTGAGATAATCTGGGTATTTCTCATCAGTCAAGGAGAATCTGATGGGTTTTAATTATTCCAAGAACAGTCTTTAAATTCTAGAGCTCTCAGATGTTCTTACCACCTTGGTCAAGGACTTAGACACCCAAAAGGGATTTTGGCAGAATTTAGATGCCTCATTCCAAGAATAGGATGCTCCTTCTCTTGCATGGACCTCCAGGTGTCCAGAATTATTTACACTTTGGCAACTGGGCCATTATTTTGATCCTGTTGTTGTTTTGTGAAAATGTGACCTCCGTGTAGACCTTTGACCTTCTTGGGAGCAGAGTTGTATGAACAGTTGTGCTAGAGCTACAAGGATATCCCAAAAGACCCTGGTTTAGAGGACAGCAGTGTCAAATGCTGTCCAGGTTAGGGCCTACTGTATACCGTGAACTTTTCCAGCCCAACTCCAGTTACAGCTCTGACCAAGTTCTTCAGAACAAAATACTCTAGTGTTCACAAATTTTGGGATGTGTCAGATTTCTGCTCATCTGCCTTAAGGACATATGAGTTTGAATTGCAGAAGTAAAATAAAAAACAAACCAACCAAAACTAACCTTTCTCCTGAAGGTGGCAAGAGATTTGTGTCTCCTTACTTCCCAGCCCCAGAGCTGTTGCCAGCTGTTGAAAGTTCCTTAGCTGCCTCCTACCTCTGAGGCACATTTCCTTCAAAGCCTTTGGCTGGAGAATGTTGATCTTAGTATTCCTAAGATTGAAATGCTGATTGTAACATTTAAGGAGGCTACAAATGCCTTCTAGCTAAGCACATACATGTGTGTCCAGAGGAGGCCACAAAGATGATCAAAGGACTAGAGAACCTCCCCTATGAGGATAGGCTGAAGGAGTTGGGGTTGTTCAGCCTGGAAAAGAGAAGGCTTTGAGGGGATCTTATAGCAGTCTTTCAGTACCTAAAGGGGGACTACAAGATAGAAGGGGAGAGACTTCTCAGCTGCTCAGATGGTAATATGACAAGGGGGAATGGTTATAAACTTAAGGAGGGGAAATTTAGACTGGAGATTAGGAGGAAGTTCTTTACCCAGACGGTGGTTAGGCACTGGAACAGGTTGTCCAGAGAGGTTGTGGATGCCCCATCCCTGGCAGTGTTCAAGGCCAGGCTGGATGTGGCCCTGGGCAACCTGGTCTAGTGTGTGGCATCCCTGCCCATGGCAGGGCAGTTAGAACTAGAGGATCTCTAGGTTCCTTTCCCACCTGGCCATTCTATGATTCTATGATATATGCAGAGCCAATGAGGCATATTTCTCCAAGAAACTTCCTTTTACTTTGAACTACACTTTTAAATATGACTTCTATTTGCTCCATGTCATTTTAATTTATCTTAATCCATAACTTCCCTCTGAGTTTTGTGCTCGTTTTATGGGTTCAGACTTTCCTGTGTATGGAGTGGCAGCTGAGAGCAGGAGCAGCAGCATCATGAGCAGCCCTACCTGAAGCAGTTGTGTGCTGTTGGACACGTGAGGAGTGAGCAGTGCTGGGCAAAGGCTGCACCCTCTGACATGCCCTCCATCCTGGTGAGCTTTCTTGCCTCTCAAGCACGTGCAGGGTGCTTCTGTGGCACGTCCACAAGTTGATGCAGAGACAAATTGCCTTACCAAGCTCAGCTCCCCAAATTAAAAACTGAGATTGGCAGTACATCAAGTGCCAGAATTTGTTCCAGAGTTAAGCAAACGCATAATGGCAGGTGTACAATGGAATTTAGGTCAGGCAGGCAAGAGAGATCAACAGCACAGAGCCACGGGCTCTAATTCTAACTAATCAAGAGACCAGCCAGGGGTTCAGTCCTGGCAATTGAAGTGGCAAACTGAGAATAATTACATGTTTGGGAAAACATCCCCTTGGGCCTTCACAGTCAGCCCAGATCACTCAAAATGATTGTGATAAAGAGCATAATGAAATAAGGAGGTCGGCTGGTAGCAGCAAGAACGTCTCTTACAATAATCATAATCCAGGCTCTGCAGAGAGATTTCAGACTAGAGGATTAGAACTAGTGTGTGGGGAAATGCAGCTATGTAGCTATTTGGGAAAGTAGAGATTTTTGAAAGAATCCTGTATAAGAAAAAAAAAAAAAAAAAGAACAAACTGACACTTTAGATTTAGTGGAGTCCTCAAAGATTAATTTCTTCATTTCTAGGACTGATGTCAAATATTTAAAAATACTTGTTTGGAAAGCTGCTGTTTATTTCAGGCAGGTGTTCAGTGATGTCTTTGCAGGGACATGAAGCAGTCTGCAGAAATCCAAAGGACATAAATTCAAGGAAATACCCTTGGGGTTAAGAAGTAGGATGTAATGTAAATTATTCATAGCTGGAAATTAGTAATTAGTCATGCAGTGACAGAGGAGACAGGAAGCCTAGACAAAGTGTTCATTAAGAGGTTCTAGGCCCTTTTGCAGGCAGGCTACAAAGTGATAACTAGAGTCATTGGCCAAAGAAAAGCCCACAACAAACACAGTTAAGAAGAGGTCATCTTGCAGGAGCAGATTGTAAATGAGGGAGTCTTAAAGCTGTGTGAATAAAGCTGTGGTCTCCATGAACCCAAAGTAGTTAAAATGAAAAGATGAAGACATTGTCGTAGGTGACCTGCCAAACTACCACTCAATGAACAGGGAGTCATCTGCTCTTTGAAAGATGTCCCTCAGCTAATGGAAGTCATCTAAGTCCACAAGGTCACTCACTTAGGATCATGGGAAGCACACAAATATACAGCACTGGGGTGCCAGTGTTTAATATTGTGCTATTATCCACTTTGAGCACTTTGGGGCAGGGGCCATAGTGACCTAACAACTTACACAGAGAATGCTTATTACTTAAGGGACCCATGTGCTCTCTGGCAGCTGGAGATATCTGCTCCTAGAAAGGAAACAGAATGAAAGTATTCAGCTAAAAATTGGAACTGGAAATGTACAAAGATACTATAAATGTAATTTATGGTAATAAATGTAACAGAGCTGCAGAAAAAGCCAATTATTTTAACAACCTAATCTTGATATTTTAATATTCTTAGAGGAGTTTTGTTATTTAACTAACTACTACATTTTAGGCACTGCTTCACTAAAGATTTTGTGCTTTGAAATATAAAAACTCTAAAAAAGCAATGAGACTAAAATTCGTTACCAAACTAAATATATTTGAATAAAGACATTTATCACCCAAATAATTTGTAACTTTTGGGGATAAACTTTGGGGAGAAAAAGTAACTTTGAAAGAATAGGTTTTAAAGAATCTGTAAATTGTTCATTTTGACTGGAAAATGTACTTTTACTAAAAAAGATTATTAATAACATGTATAGCATCTGTAAGTTCATTTAAGCTGTTAAATTATTGCAGCAACTTAGTTGCAGGGGTTCAATCTGTTCAATAGGTTTAGGGCAATATGATAGGCAGCTGTTTCCTAGGGGATGGAGACCTCCACTGGAATTTCCCCCCAGAGGGTCCTAAAACATCAGAAAACTGTATTTTAGAGGTGTTTTTTAGAAGAAAAGGAGCTGTACCCACTCTGACTTCACTCTGTGTGCATAATATTATCATGGGTTTGACCCAGGGCTGTTGTTGCTCATGCTGGGAGAAGCAGGAGAACTGAAGGAAGGTTGGCAGTTTGGCTCTTCACGCTGGAGTAAATTTAACAGCTCTATGTAGTTGTTACCTGCAAATTCTCTAAGGGCTTACTCCATTTGTGTTTTGTTTTGGTGGGTTTTTTTTGGTTTTGCTTGTTTGGTTGGTAGATTCCTTTTTAGGGGTAAGTACATGTGAGAATCATAGAATCATAGAACAGTTACAGCTGGAAGAGACCTTGAAGATCATCAGGTCCAGCCTTTGTCCTAGCCCTAGCAACTTGCTAAATGATGCTCCCCAATGCAACATCTACCCATCTCAAACACCTCCAGGGATGGGGACTCAAGCACCTCCCTGGGCAGCCTGTTCCAATGGCTGACAACCCTTGCAGCAAAGAAATTCCTCCTAATGTCTAGCCTGAACCTCCCCTGGTGCAATTTCCATCCATTTCCCCTTGTCCTATCACTCTCCACTAGGGAGAACAGAGCAGTCCCTGCCTCTCTACAACCTCCCTTCAGGTAGTTAGAGAGAGCAATAAGGTCTCCACTCAACCTTCACTTCTCCAGGCTAAACAGGCCCAGATCCCTCAGCCTTTCCTCATCAGGCTTATGTTCTAAGCCCTTTAGCAGCTTGGGAGCCTCTGTCCCCTCTCCAGCACCTCCATGTCCCTCGTCTAGATGAGGACTTGAGAGCATTTTTATGCTATAGGACTTAATTAGGAGCTTGTGTTGTAATTTGTGTTTATTTTGTAGGAAGGCAAGCCAGAAGAATCCTTCTTAGCATGCTGTGTATAGACTATCTACATGTTATACAGAAGAAAAAATGTATACAGGGTTGAGGACAACTACAGTACACAGTAAAATTGTTAAATTAGGGCACGTAACTAGGTCAAGAAAAGATTTTGATGGAGTGGAAAAATGAGAGAAAGAAGATTTAGGAGACACAATTATCAAGTGATTTTTTGTGTGTGGACACACTGAGGATAGAGTCAGTCAAACAGCTATTTGAGCTAAAGTTGGCCAGTTTTTTTCTGTATGAGCAGCACAGCAGTGAGGATCATTTTTACAGGCCAGAGGGAGGAAATGAGAAGATTACATATAAATCAACAGAATTGGAAAAATGTAATAATATAGAATTCTGACAAATACTGTCTTAAATACATTCACTTATTTAAAAGCCCTTACCAAAGCTGCATATAAACTCATAAGCTACCAAGACTTTGAATAAGAGACTCTGGGGGTTTACTCATAAAAATGTGCTGACATGGCTGGGTCAAGTTTTTTTTTCCATTAAGTTTAATGGTAGAATCCAAATGTACATCCATGCATGGGGTGAAAAATAAAATGTCCAATTTGTGAAGTCTGGTACCAGCCACTGACTGAGATTAAGAAAATGAGAACTTAGCACAGGGAAAAACTCCTGGTTTTGTCCCATAAAAATGAGTGATCATACTGTCAGCAGCAAATGTGATGCTTTTCTAGTGGATGCTAGAATTATTGTGTCACATTTACTATGGTAATGCAAAGATGATGACNCCTGCCTCTCTACAACCTCCCTTCAGGTAGTTAGAGAGAGCAATAAGGTCTCCACTCAACCTTCTCTTCTCCAGGCTAAACAGGCCCAGATCCCTCAGCCTTTCCTCATCAGGCTTATGTTCTAAGCCCTTTAGCAGCTTGGGAGCCTCTGTCCCCTCTCCAGCACCTCCATGTCCCTCGTCTAGATGAGGACTTGAGAGCATTTTTATGCTATAGGACTTAATTAGGAGCTTGTGTTGTAATTTGTGTTTATTTTGTAGGAAGGCAAGCCAGAAGAATCCTTCTTAGCATGCTGTGTATAGACTATCTACACGTTATACAGAAGAAAAAATGTATACAGGGTTGAGGACAACTACAGTACACAGTAAAATTGTTAAATTAGGGCACGTAACTAGGTCAAGAAAAGATTTTGATGGAGTGGAAAAATGAGAGAAAGAAGATTTAGGAGACACAATTATCAAGTGATTTTTTGTGTGGACACACTGAGGATAGTCAGTCAAACAGCTATTTGAGCTAAAGTTGGCCAGTTTTTTTCTGTATGAGCAGCACAGCAGTGAGGATCATTTTTACAGGCCAGAGGGAGGAAATGAGAAGATTACATATAAATCAACAGAATTGGAAAAATGTAATAATATAGAATTCTGACAAATACTGTCTTAAATACATTCACTTATTTAAAAGCCCTTACCAAAGCTGCATATAAACTCATAAGCTACCAAGACTTTGAATAAGAGACTCTGGGGGTTTACTCATAAAAATGTGCTGACATGGCTGGGTCAAGTTTTTTTTTCCATTAAGTTTAATGGTAGAATCCAAATGTACATCCATGCATGGGGTGAAAAATAAAATGTCCAATTTGTGAAGTCTGGTACCAGCCACTGACTGAGATTAAGAAAATGAGAACTTAGCACAGGGAAAAACTCCTGGTTTTGTCCCATAAAAATGAGTGATCATACTGTCAGCAGCAAATGTGATGCTTTTCTAGTGGATGCTAGAATTATTGTGTCACATTTGCTATGGTAATGCAAAGATGATGACAAAGGTATACACATTCCCTTCCTCCTCACTTTATTTTCTTTACTGTGGTGATTTTTTAATCAAAAATGTCACTTGGAGATAACAAAAAGAAATGAAAGAAAAGAATTAACTGTGGTCAGGCATCCCAACTTAACCATTTTCTACTTTTCATAGCGTAAATGGTCCTGTTCACAAAATGCTAGTTTAATTTTAGTTGCCTAAAGGCTTGTGGATACAAAGAGCTAGAGTGCTGGTTCTGATCCAGTCATTCCTTTACTCTATGTTCGCTTGAAAACACATAGACGTGTCTAAAAATAAGTGGAGTCAAACAGTTTTGGTCTACCCTGAGACCCACCTGAATAATCAAAAGCCTGCTTTAGACCAAAACCTGGGTAGCCACATTAAAGCCATCGTGTTTCCTTGGGTTTATATTAGTGTATCTACCTTGTTTCCAAAGAAGATGTAGTTTATGTCTGGCTGGATCAGACCAAACCATGACTATATGCATTAGTTTGTGTAGACTCACTTCTAACAGAACATACTGATGGGAGATATTATTTGTGATGCCACCAGCTTTACAGCCTTTGGTTTCTCCATACCCTTCTGCTAATTTAAACTTGCTTTTATTCTGCTCAAAGAAGAAGGAACAAAATAGTGGGTTCTATAGCAAGTATGTAAAACTATACATGCTGCTCTAAGGGCAGGCTTTTGTTTAGCTACTATAATGCTAACAATTCAACACTCAGGTCAGCTTTAAACCTGGGAGTATGATTAAGATATTTGTAGTCCTCCTTCAGACAACCAAAATACCATTTAGTTGTGTCAATAATGATCATGTGCAGTGTAAATGAGCACTTGGGCAGTTAGAGTCCCTGTCTACAAAAAATGTGGTCAAGGGGACAGAGCTATTATCTGCTCCAGCAATTCTTACATTGTTTAATCCCTTTGTTCTTGAGTGCAGTTACACTGGTAGTACTCCTTACACTCTCTTATCAGAACTCTAGTAAAAAGTAGATATTATTCCCTAAGAAGGATCTCTCTCTTAGGTCCAATAACCAGAAAGATCTTAAACCAATTAAAAAATCATTCCCCACAATTTACATCCCTATGATTTCTCAATCCTGTAAACACTGTACATAAAATCTACCATTCCTCTGGTGGCAAAGATATTTGTGTGATGGCAACTTAAATTTGAAGGAGCTATAAAGCTTCAGGATTTGAATGAATTGGTCTTATCCTTGTAAGCTAATCATATATCTCCCTTTTCCCAGCACAGAATAATTCTCATAGGAAAATTGCTAGATGATCTACTCTTCTGGTCACCTGTGACATTTCTTCTTTGTGTAACTGGAAATGATCTGAAGAATGACAAAGTGGCAATCACTGTCAGCTCCCACATGGGAAACCATCAAATCAACTCAGGCTCTTCCAGAAGAGAAACCAGCCAACAAGGTAATGACAAGGTCTATAAACCCATGAATGATGATATTGTAGATGCTAAAGGTTTACACTGGTTTAAGAGGAAATTGGCCAAGTTCATGGAATAGAAAGCCACTGAAGGGTATTAAATCATGGAAACCACATCTGAACCAAAGAGTGGTCAGAAACTGGGAGAACTTGAGTGGGGAGATCATCTGTGCTTGTTCTGTTCTTGTTCTTTGCCTAGGGATGTGGTCAGAGAGGCTGGACTGCAGCAGTCAGATCTTCAGTGTGGTCACTCTCCTTATATTTTCATGTCACAAAACCCGGGGGAAAATGTGTTGGTTGAAGTCTGCATGACTGGTATGACTCCTCTGGACAGCAAGTGATATAAAGACCCCTCTTGTGTATTTGACATAGCATACCTGAATGACTATTTGAACAAATCAGTAAATAGGCAACGCTTTTACTTTTTAATGCCCAAAGTTGCAATTTTTCTGGAACTCTTTTTCTAGAGCCAAAAGAGATACAAAACATTTCAGTGAGCTAAACTGCTTAAATGAAAACAGCACTGAGTTTTGCATATTTTACTGTTTTATATCTGGGGATTTTACTGTTTCGTATGAGACTTCTGTATCTCTTCAATCCCTGAAGAGATTCAATCATTTGCCTAGTCAGAACTAGGACAACAGAAAAGCTGTTTGTTTGGTAATACAGTTAGGTCCTTCACAGTGCTAAATATCCTTGGACAAGTCATGGGAGATGCCTGAGTGTTCAGATGATAAGCCTGTAGAAACCCTCACTGTAGAAACACTACGTAGTGATTCCAAACCCAAAGCATACTCAGTTGGATTACAGGAAATGCAGGTTTGCTCCCACTCTCCCCCTGATGAATGGGTTCCCCACCTTCAGAAGGGCAAATCACTGTCTCTGTGCAAATGTCTTGACAAGGATGAGGTGACAGCACAGCCCCAAGTCACCCCAGGCATAAGGAGGAGAGCTGGCTTTAACCTCTCATTCTACCATCTACCCACACAAACCCAGGTAATAAGGAATTGTATTGGAGAAGTTACTTTCACTACAAACACAAGAGCAGATAAGATGAGATGAAAGTTAATCCTTCATTTGGGAGGGAAGCTAATGAATTAAAACACTAGATAACACCAAGAAAATATTTGCTCCAGGAAAATCCAATGGGTGGCTCAACTGCTTACCAATGCCAATATTAACTAGCAAATATTTTAAACCAGTATCATCTGGAAATTACAGAGAGAGAGATGAAAGAGCAAGTAAAAAGAGACAATTTGTACCAAGATAACGACAGAGGTGGAGAAGCCTTCATTTTGTCTGCTGTTCTCACCAAAGCTATAAAATACAATATTGTGCACACATGTGTTTGCCATCTGCAGGACCTGGCAACCACAGGCTGCCTGCATGGGCAATCAAATTTTCCCATTATGAATGATAAGAAAGCAATCCAGTGGCAGCAGTGGCTCCTGATGTGCTCTGCCATGCAGGTGGTGTTTACAGATAAGCTCCTTTTTGGAGTGAGCGCTTGAGGTCAAAATAATAGAGGCAGTTGTTTGAGCAGAGAGGCAAACAATATGAAAATAAATATGAGCTCATTGTAACCCTCAGTGCTCAGGCCGTTGTGTTTATGGCAGGCTTCCCAAACAGAGCAGTTTGCCTTTGTAGTCATGCAATGTACCTGCCACTTGAACAGCACACCTCTGTTTTCACATCACTAATCTATCTGCATGCCCTCAGCGTGCTTATGGGTTGGGTAGTCAAAGAAAGAAGCCTTCAGATTTTGCCCCTTAATAGTATTTTAATGAATGACATCACAGAGGAACAGATTGAAAAAAGCACCTTGTAGAAGCTGAAAATCAAGTTTATTTAAAAGAAGTTTAAAAAAAAAGAGAGAGAAAAAAAAAAGCATCATGCCTTTGTCAAAGGGTAGCAGATACTGAATAGTTCATAGCTGTTGCTGCCAGAAGGATAAAAAATAAGTTTCATACTCAGCCTTGGCTTTCAGACACAGTGATGTTCAAAGATATGCTCTTTGCTAATATTTAAAGTAGACATTCACCACAAAGATGAGTTAGGACACACCAAGCTTGATGAGATCAATTCTGTAACATTGTAATTCCATTTAAATATCTAAGCAATCTATAGAGCTGAAACAAATCATACCAGCTAAAGAGCTGCCTAAATGAAAGGTCTTTGACTCTAAAGCTGTCATTTAATGCTGCTTTAGAGAATAATGTGCTGTGGCACCAGAGGCTGGTCCAAGGCCCATTAGTACCAATCCAAACATATTCCTTCTAATACCATATTATTTTTTGAGTGTATTTTCTTCTGTCTGGTTGTGTGTAGAGCCACAATGAGCAATAATTTGTTGTGTTAGCAGTTTCAGTGCAGGCAGAAGGCATTCCTGCCTCTCACATCTTCTGAAATGCATCCATCTTCCCAGCTGATTAATTTTATTGTGAGTTTTAATGTCTTAACCAAACTTAGTCCCCTAGTGCTGCTTGTCTCTGCAAGCTGTGTTTGCAAAGCTCTCTGAGCAAAGATTTATCTGGGAAAGCTAATTCTTGTTTTCCGAATCTGACAGAAAAATGAGAACCTAAAAGTTTCAAGCTCTTGTCACTACTTTTTAAAGAGCCAGTTGCTTAATATTAAAAGAAGTGGTTACTCTGTTCATTGCAACTGAGTACAAAGACCTGACTCAGCAAAATAGAGTTCAGTAGGGAAATAGCTTCCCTACTCAAAATACTGTTAAAAATAAAGTGGCAAGACCATGCTGAGTACTTTAAAATACTTAATATGAAAAAAAAATCTACATGGGAAAGATGTAAATGATAAGAAAGACATTTAAGTCATCTTTTTACAGAATCAAATGCAGAATTGTGTGTCCAGAGATAGTCAGTTCCAGTAAACTCATTTGATAGCTCAGTATTGGGAAATCTTTAGTAATTTTCTGTTTGGAGGCAGAAGAAATAAGAAAACTGCACTCTCAGCTTTTTTTAGTGATGCTAGATCCATAAAGCTGCATTTTAACACAGATGGTACAGAGCTGGAAATAGAGTCTCACATTTCTTTCTAATAATAACTATCATTCATAGGGAATTATATCTCCCAGGGTACTTCTCTACTTCTCACATACACACATTTACATATAAATACGCACACATATATATATAAAAAGCATTTCTGTACATAAAAAAGCCCATTTAAGACAGAGTGTTCAGTGTCTCCTTCAGAGAGCTTGCCTGGAGTTGCATGCCACGCTTCAGGACAGAGCACGTGGTGCTCCGCCTCAGGGATTTATTTCAACTTCCATGGCAATCTACTGTGAAATTATGATTTTTCAGTGCTCAGTGGCTGTTCTTGGCAGGAAATGAGTTTTATGAATGCTAATGATATATGATTGGAGCACACTAGACAGCTCTTTCCCCTCCAGTGCAGAAGAAGGTTCATCAAGTCTGTGCCAGCATCACACATCTCCTTCCCCGCTCCACACCACAGGTTTTGGAGGAAGTTCCAGTGTCTGTGTGGGATGAGTCACCTATGGAGCCTTCTGCGACAGAAACAACTTCCTCCACCCCAAATGCATCAGTGGATTTCTCTTTGAAATAGCAGGGTGAACTACAGTGTTGGGAGGGTAGGAGGCAGCAGCCAACTTGGGTTTGTGGTTCCTCTTTGAAGGTAGGCATGATGGCAGTGAACAATGCTACTGCAAGTTTCCTCACCTGTCCCAGTACAGCCATCCCAGACAGACAGACACGAGTGCAGGATGGATCCTGTGTCAGCACCACACATATGCAAGGTGCTGTCCTGCTTGTCTGTGGCCAGGAGTATCCTGGGCTACAAAGTCAGACCTTAGGAGAAGGTCTCAGCACCAAAATACAGTTAAGTAAAGGGCATCTAATCATCTCTGTTTCCACCTCAGGCAGAAAATCTGCCACAGTATACAGACATCCTGGACTATTAGGATCCTACCTGAAAAGGGATGGTATTGGATTCAAATGAAAGCACCAAGATAGCAACTTTGTCTAGTTTTTCACCTCACAGCCTCTTATCTGCAGCTAAAGTGATGCCAGCAGAGTACAAGTATACACCAGATGAACAGGTGAGAAACTTGGGATTGTGACAGGAAGACCTTGACCTTAGATGCCAATGTTGTTACATTTGGCTGGGATCACCTATCATCTGCTTTGCCCAGACTCTTGTGAATGCACCCTCGGGGGAAAAAGCAAATTGTGAATTGAGCCAGGAAGGAGGAAAAGGTAGGGGACAAAAAAATCAAAGCCTGGCAGCATCCTATGGCTAAAGTTCTGTTCAGTCTAGTGGTACTGATCATACACTTATTAATCTTATCTTGCAAAGTTTACCTGTGTTTTGACTGTGTATTCATTAAGTCTTGACGTAAAAAGAGATATCCATTTTCCTTTCTCTTCTTTAATTTTATTAAGTTATTAGAATAAGGCTCACCCTCAGAAATTACTCATGGGAAAAAATACTCATGTTGAACCATATCATCTCTGCAGATCTTCTCATAGGACATTAAGATTCAGTTAGGGGATCCTTTTATTCTCATAAGTGGTTTTGCAAACTAAGGAGCCACACTAATCAGTGGCACAACCACCATGTCTGAGGCACTAGTGTGGGAAGATCAGGAATTAGGGTGTCAAGTATGTCAAGTAGCCTTCAGGACAGACAGATGAAGGTGAATCTGATCTACATCCTTTACTCCCTGATCCTTGGGACTGATACTCTGTCCCAAAGGCAGTATATAGCAATCTCTCAACTTCCCTTTGACTTGTAGCAATACCTGAAAGCATTAAGTGGATCACTGAAATGTGGCACATCCCAGGTACCTCTGCCCAGATAAAGAGTTTTATGTTTTGGAGAGAAAGTTTGAGAAGGAAGGCTGGCATCAGCTCAGAGATATTACATTCCACTCCAATAATCCCTCCTTTGTTCCTAGCTGGTTTGCTTTTTAACTACTTCTGTGTAATACCTCTTGATTTATGACTTCACACGTGCTCCTCAGCTTGCAGACCAGTGATCTAGGCCAGCAATGGTGTGATTCTTCATCCCACTGGTCTAGTTGTGACCAGTGCATGTCTCCCTTAATATTGAAAAAAGATTGGATTCTGCAGTCCATCTTTGCCTTCCTATCCCCACTACACACATAAAGTGAGAGGATAAATATTGCTTCACATTATACATGTGTATATGCTTGTGTACACATGACATTTCTAAGGTTGCTTGGGGCTCCTGTGTTATGAATCCTGTCCCAAAGGCAGGATGTGCTGCTGTGACAGCAAGCAGCAGGACTGACACCTGATGTGACATTCCCTGTTAGCATGTGTGGTCAAAAGAAGGGCTTTTACTTTCAAATGGTCTGACAATCATCTCCTCTGCTTGAATTCTGTTTTGTTCCTCAGAACAACAACGACAAACACATGAACTTCTCATTTACTCCTTGTTGTGCACAAATCCTCTTGGACCAGCAGATTCTAATAGCAGGGATTAATCCTCTTGAAAACTATATATTTTAATGACTTTCCGGGTTTATGTAAGCCACTGGAGTTTTGACAAATTTAACATCTATGTGACAGCAGAGTACATTTCTCTGTCTGTTCAAGTCAGGGCTAAAAGACAACTATCATTGAGTTAAATGACACAGAATTTGGGATTACATTGCTCACATTTTTTTAAATCAACCTTTAATCTCTGGTTCTGACTTCAAAGATTCTGGACCACTGTATAAAACTGCATGTTTTCTTTGTCTGATACTGATTTTAATTGCAGCTATTTGGTATCAGGCTGTTTACATACCCTGTCTGCCTAAGGATGAGAGATTGATGATAACTAGTAGATGATACATATTCCAGCTGTTGGAATGGTGCAGTGCTTGAAAGCTAATTACAAAAAGGAAATAGAATGCAAGTAAGAAAATACTTAATTTAAGATGCTGCTAAAAGGTCACAGTCATTAAATTCAAACTGAACCAACCTAAGCCATGATTTTATCATGCTCCTTTTCCCCATCTCGACAAAAAACCTTAGTATACAAACTTTATCCTTTTATTGTTAAATGACATTTTTATCCTTGACTACACAGTGATTTAACTTTGAATTGCCATGCTTGTTGGTCAAGTAAAGGGTACTAAGTAAAATTTAAGCCCTGTGTAATTGAAACCATCAAATTACATAGCCATGGAAATGGGATTTAGAATGGAAATGGCAGCTGACACTCAACGGAGGCAAATGGGTTGGAGTAACAATTATGTACCTGATTTTTACTGATTCAGGTGATTCATTTAGGCAGAAGTGGCCAGCACTGTTATTTTGAAAATGTAAAGGTCAAATATCTTATTTACAAAACCACATTCCCTGGTTATTGCATATATTGCTTTAAGTGTAAGTAATAAACCTGAAACTATTTTAGGACTGATCAAGTTAAAGTAAATTTCATATTAAAACATGCTGAAACACAGCTACAGAATAAATAATAAGCCCCTGAAGGAAATTTAAATATAAAGTGATTAATACCTTAAACTGATGAACAACCCAGTTTTATACAAAGCATGCTCATGAATCAGGCACCTATGCTTGCAATCAATCCATGTGGGTGGGCCTTGCAGCTGGAGAACACTTAGCTGACATCTCCAGGTCTTTGTGTGGGAGTAAATGTCCATACACACCCTGATATGGATGCCACTGCAGAACAGGGACTAACCTTTTAGCCCTTTTCAGTTAGTCACATCCTAGCTAGAAAATGCCAAGTAGGTCAAATATCATTTACCTCAGTGTTTCTGGAGAGGTTCTTCCAAGTACAAGACAAATCTATAAAAAATAAGCATGACTTTACTTGTATTCTTAGTACTTCTTATTTTGAACACATTTTATTTAGCAGGTGTTTGTTTTATCACTTCTTTTAATTACATATTTTTAGTAAGGAATACTGAGAAAGCTGGAGAGTTCAAAACAAGAATCTTGGAGAATAAAGTCTTGTCCTTAAAAGCAATTCCTACTGGAAGAAAATATGACGATTGAGAGGTCAGTGGTGCTAGGGTAAGCACAAGAGCAGTCAAAAGCTATTTAAAGTAATGTTTCCTTTGATCTGCCCAGCTTTTCCATACATAAAGAAATCCAGTGGGGTGCTAAAGGCTTTGCTAATCTTCCTAATGATATGCTGAGGATGCTTAAGGTTTGAGGTTAAAGAATCCTTTCAGTGCAGCTTGACTTGTGAGCTTTTTGAAACAAAGAGCTGACCTTCCTCTCAAAGATATTTGCAAAGCATCTGTTCACATCAGCAAATGTGTGGGCAACTGCATGTATGAGCTTGGGCTAGAAAAGTCATGTAAAAAGAGAACCTTTAGATTAGCTCTGCCATTAGCAGTCCTGACCAGGGCAGTGTTATTTTAGGGTTCCCACAGGGCTTTATGAACAAAGTATGTTAAGAACAAGGATGGTTTAAAAGCCTTGAGGAAAAGAGGAAATCAAAGAGCCGAGTTGGTCAAAAACTTTGACAAGTATCATCAGACAAGTTGGTGGGCATAGGACAGATGGTCTTGGGAAGACTCAGGCTCCTCATTCTAACATCTAATATTTAGGTCAACCTTTAATATTACCATGGTGTTCACTTGAAAATCACAGACAAAGTCAGGCGTGAGAGCAGAGTCAATGTTTGACTAAAGAGCCTGAAAGTAAACTTGGGAGGCATTAGTCATGAAAGTAAAGACTCATCCAGGAAAAAAAAAAAAAAGAGAGGGAGAGAGACATATAATCCATATTGGCATAACTGAGGTCTGAGGCAATTGATTTTTTCCTGGTGTTCAGTGTTCTGCTCCTGAGCAGAGCAAACAGAGCCTGTCTAGATACTTCAAACCGTTTGAGGTTCAGAAAGTAAGACATCTACCAACCTAGTACTGTAAGTTAAGTAGCTAATTAGCTATGCTGAGACTATGTCCAATACATAGAAACACTTCACCTAGTTTGGCAGCCATGGCAACTTTCTTTCCAAAAAGCAGAGCTCTTTGTGTTGTCACACAGGCAGGGCTCTTCAGCTAGCAGCCCACAGGGAATATGTAGCTCCTAAAGGATAACTAAGGGGCCTATAAAGTGTCACAGACTCTTCCCATGTGCAAGGTGATGTTGTTATCATGTGAGTAGAGATGAGAACTGGGTCAACAGTTGCCAGGGCTGTGCAATTGTGGGATGCTTTCATGCCAGGATAGCATCGGAAATGGTCAGTACCAACAAAGGGAGCACACGACAGGGTAGAACCAGGACATGTGTTGCAATGGGAATCAGACACTGCTGTTGGGCACTGAAACCAAAGAGGCAAAACAATCCAGGTGGTTGGTAGGAAACAGATATCAAGACTGAAGGCTGGAGAACAGCATCATAAAGAAAAAGGGCTGGGGTCAGTTCTGCAGCTGGCTGAAGGCAGAGCAAATGCCTTCACAAAAGCTGGCTGAGGCAGCTCATTGACTCCCAGCTTTTCTCCAAGCAGTATTTTGGACTGGAAGTTAGTTTAAAGAAAAC
>VWZO01011170.1:17624-57515 GCA_013396975.1 Bucco capensis | reverse complement strand
AAAAAAGGAGAGGTTTGGGCCTCTCCTCTCCCTTAAAGTTGAGCATCTTGAGCCATTTGGGGTGTTGGACTAGTAACTCTCCCTGTGAGGTGATCAGAAGACCAGCTCTGGTTTTGCAGGACTCTGTCTGTTCCGCTTTCAATCTCAACCCAAGAATTCCTGAATCCAATTCCAGGATCCAGTCTCCGAGTCTGATTCCTGTCTGTCAGCTGGTGAGTCCTTCTGTTACAGCATCAGTGGCGACAGTGATGTATTTGCCATCAAAGGGGATTTAGGTGTTGTATTGGTTTTGTATAAATTTGTATATATTTTATTTTATTGGGGTTTTTTTCATTAAATTAGAGTAAGTTTTCATTTCCAATCCACAAGTCTTTCTCTCAATTACAGAATCACACAATTCCAGAATTCCTTTTTCCTTTATGGAGTAGGGGAAAAGCAGCTAACAGAGAGCATCTGTCACTGGATTAGTGGTTGGCCCAGTCCTAACCCTTGACACACACAAAGCAAAATACCTTTACCATGAGAAATTCCCCACTTCAGAAAACCATACATTTTAGTGGCTCGGGTAAGAGCACATTTGTGGGAGGTAGAGGGTTGAGTCACCTCAACCAAAGGAAAAAATATTCCTGGGGTTTTACATTACAGGTAAGGATTTTAATCAGTGGTCTATGGGCAAAGACTTAAATAGGAGTTTTGAAGCACTGCTTTGAAATTTAGGTGTCCTGGGTTTGTTACTGTTGTTATTTAGTTGGTTTTATCTCATTTAGGGATGTGAGTCATTGCATTCCTGAGGAAAGTTGCAGTATTTTCATTTGAAAAACAGTGTGACATCCTGCTTTCAGCTGGCCTATTTTTAGATCTGATTGCACACAATAAAAAACATTTTTTCTTCTGTGAAAACAGATTATATTTGAGCACATCTACCTGGAACTGGCAGGCAGAAAATCCCAAGAAGCCCACTATGGCTTAATGCTGAGGTAGGTACCAGCCTTCTCTATGAAGTTAATGTTCAGTTTCTGTGCAGAATCAAAGATGTAGGTGCTTTGAAAACTTCACTGGCTGAAACCAAACACATGGAAAAATTAAACAAAATAAAATCTTACTTGGGTTTTGAGGGTCCAGACTTTGGGTATGTAAATCAGTCAGTCCCTACTGTGAATTTGGTAAATGCACCTATGTGAAATTTGACATATCCAGATTCAGAGTTTATTCCACTAACATTTTGAGTATCTGCTACTCAAAATATGTACTTAGGAGTTTTAGCAAAAATAGATTACTCTTTGTTTGCTGCTCGGGGAAACACTTTCTAATGAGCCCCTTTAGAGAGGGCAGAGTGACTTCTCTTAAAACCACATTATGTGCTGGTAAAGAGTAAACATCCTTCCCCTTTTAGGCATCAGGGCTGGTGGCTTTACCTTTTGCATGTATCATCCACTGGATAAAATAGAGGCGAGGAAGTTCAGTGAGAGTCCCCGAAACACTAAAAAAAGACATGAAAGACCAGCTCTTATTCAGGGCACACCATTTTTGCTTCACATTACACAGGTTTCTAAGGGCTAGCTCCATGTAAACAGTCACAGAGGCTAAATAGGGCAGCTAAGTCAAAAGGTGAGATCATGGAAACCACTAATCTTTTATTGCCTCACCTCAGAGGCCTCTTAACTACATGTGGCTGACACTTTCTGGCTTTAAACTTTCCCCTGGTTTTGAGCCCTTCTGCAAACCCAGAATTGCCTCAGGCCTGACTATGCCAAGCAGCCTGGCACGTTGTCTGCTCCACTGAGTCCCCAAAGGTACACACTCCCCACTTCATCCTAGGACAGCAGGAAAACTTTCCCAGATGATGTCCAGCACAAGCAGATACATTAGACTGCTTATAAAAAACCAATGTGGTGCCTGTCACTCTCTTTATCTCTCTTATTAGAGACAAAAAAAAGTCACATTGTTACTTTAAAAAATAAAGCATTAGAGCTCTTCTGTTTATGGTAGATCACTGGATGACCCTATCTCCTGGTTCTAAGTCATGACCAAAAGCCATGCTGGAGATCACTGTGAGTTGCAGTTCCTTCACACTACTGAAGCTGTATGATTATCACAGTGCTTACTTTTTTTGTGTTTGAAGGAAGTGGAATGCAGAGACTTGGAAATACGAAATCATAATGTTACAAGCAGATAGAAGTAGTGATTTGAGCTCCTTAATGCCTAACACTAAAGGTCTAACTTGAAGGAGACTTAAGTGCACAAATAGGTGAACCTGTACCCACAGACACAGGTTGGTTGGAAGGTGAAAAACTTTCTTTTAACTTCTAAATCCCATCCAGACAGTGCTGCTTTTGTGACACTGGGAAAGCCTCAAGAAACTTTTCCAAGCTCTTCACATCATTGATAAATGCTACTGGAAGATCTTTAATTGTGCTCAGTATCTAGCAGTTCACTTTGTCTTAAAGAGTGAAGTATCTATAAAAAAATGGATCCTGAACATTAAAATTTGCCTGTTTCTGTGCAGTTAATTAACAATGTGTTAAGAAATTAAATGACCTACCTCACTGTCAAGGTTTAGGGCTGGGCTGACCACTAATCCAGGTGCTCTCTATTACTACTTTTTCTCCCATTCCAGAAAGGAAAAAGGAAATTAACAGAGAGAGATTTGTAGATTGGAAATGAAAACTTAAACTACTTTAATAATAACAATAAAATGAAATATGTATACAAAACCAATACCACACCCAAACCCCTCTTGATGGCAACTACCTTACCATCACCATTGATGCTGTAGCAGCAGGACTCAGCAGCAGACAGGAATCAGATTCAGAGGCTGAATCCTGGAATTGGATTCAGGAATTCTTGGATTGAGATCAAAGGCAGAATGGACAGAGTCCTGTAGCAGCAGAGCTGGGCTTCTGATCCTTTCCAGGAGAGTTACTACTCCACCACCTCAGATAGCTTAGGTGCTCAATCCTCTCTTTTTTTTTGTATTTGGTGTTGATTAAGCTATTTAGCACCTAATTGTGCACCTGCCTTGCTTGGGTCTTAGGCTTTATGCAAGAAACCCCAAAGCCCAAGCTTGGTGTGAGAGTTTCAGGAACCAATCCTCAATGTTATACCAAATAGGACATATATGGAATGGGATACCTTGTTCTGACTCAAACTGGGATGTAGAGGTAAGTTTTACATTTGTAAAATATTACAATTACAGTTTATTAACACTTGAACTTCCTGGTCATTCCTGCCATCAGAGGCACCTTCTATGGATCACATAATTTCAGAGTAAGAACCACCACCCATGTAGTGGTACTAGAAATAGGACTTTCTTATTTATTTAAACCACAAGGAATACTCTGAAATACTTCTTTCTGCTATCTATGCCAAAAGCTAAGTTCATAACTGAGGGTCCAAAGGCAGGCTTATAATATTATCCTGCACATTGTCCCAATGGTAGATTGCTGTCTTCTTCACAAGTTTCTGCTACTGAGTGTCTATGTCCACTAGTCAATGTCATCACTTTGGCCAGGTCTCACTTCCTCTGATGAGCACATGGAGGTCTATACTGTCCATGTGCCTGCTTTCTCAGACACAGCAGTTCACCACCACCCAGAACTGTTTGGAAATGTTTATTTGTGTGGATGTCTATGAACATAGAGATAAGTGTGTGGGTGCATGTTTATATATTTAACTATGCAGGAGTAAACTTTCTGGATGGAAGCTGATAAGGGTCAGATGAAAGTAAGTACTGAAATTACTGCTAAAATAGTAAGTCCTTTTTGAATCCTCACAAAACCAGGCTTTCACTGACACTGTCAAAGCATGTAACTAGGGGATGGATATATATATATATACAGCTAGATACCCTCACTATGGAATAAACAATGTGAATTGGGCCAAATCTTGATGCTGTTTGCATAAAGAAAAACATTTTATTGAATTCAAATAGTTGCAGGTTTCCACCAGACAGAAAATAACAAGGAAAGAAACATAGCTGGAACAACACAACAAGTATATTTATTATTGTAACATAACATGTGAAGTGTGACAACAATGGCCTGTGCATACAGAGAATTGAACAGAAGAGAAAAGTTAAGAGGGTTTTATACTTATGAGGATATATGGTTATGTGGTCAGATGGGAGGGTGGAATGCCAGGAAGCTGTTGGCATCTAACACCAGATGAGGATCTGAATCACTCTGGGCCAGTCACAAGAGCTCCTTGTGTTCATGGAAACCAAAAGGAGCCAGGCAGAACCTCACTGGAAACCAACACTACATCTAAGAAATGTTTTCCAGGTCAGGCCATGAACATACAGATTCCTCTGGAAAATACCTAACAACACATTTACTCTGAAGATACAATTTCAAAACCCTCCAAAGAAAGAGAGTTTCTGTAAAAGTAGTCTGATGCTGCTGTGAGCAGTTTGAGAGTAGCCCCTCAAAAAGCTCTCTATCCCCAGTAATCATAAATTCCAAATTCCCATGAGACTGACCCTTTAGAGATGCTGGAAATAAAATGGCTATTTTCAGAGCTTGTCTATATTTTCTAAAGCCCTGGACTGCAGTAGAGACCAGAAGAGGTAAGAAAATCCTGTGGATGAGCATTTAGTTCTACAGAAATCAATGGCCTATCTTGGCTCAAGTTCTGTGGTGCAAGATTTCTTCCTGTACTTTCAGATATGTAAGACTATATTGCATGAATGAAATTAGAAATTGCTTCACTGAGTTCTGGTAATAATAATAGCAAACTGATGTAAGTTTGAGAAGACACAAATTGGAATGATTCATAGCTTCAAGCAATATTGATCTTCCACTTTAGCTGTTGGCCACTAATCATGTGCTGTTGCTTAATTCTTTGTGTATTTATGGTAGTGGCATTGGCTGTTTTTAAGTGCTGTGTGTTTTTATGCTCTTAAGTAATATAGATTTACAGTTTATTTACACTGGGAAGTTTGGGGAATGTATAAATCTAAGCTGTGTAATGTGGAACAACTCTTGTGTATCCGTTGAGTACGCACTTAAGCTTCCTCCTGAAAACCTCTGCCTATGCAATTAGGGATTTTGTTTTCTGTAGAGTACACAGTATCTGCCAAATCTACTCAAATTCTAGGTCTTTGGGGTCAAAAAAAAAAGGCTCTCATTTCTCTGCTCCATCCATCTGTTTTTTTGCAAGTCAGTGCTGTTTTGTAGCACTGGGTCAGTAGGGTGGAGAAAAACAGTTGAGAGCTGTAAGCCAAACAGCTGTTGCACAAAAGAGAGTGCTGCAGAGCCAGGCTGGTAAACAGTGGTGGATGGCAAAGGTAACCCTTCTCATAGGAAAGCTACCACTGGAACACAGGTGGGGAGGCAGGTCCTCTTCCTGAGGCCAAAGGATGCACTTCCCAAGGACAAAGAGAGGTTCCTGTACAGGGTTGATGCAGTAAACACTTCAAACAAAGGGGTTGCACATAAAAATGAAAATGGCACTTCCCAAAAGAGCAGATAGAAAAGTAAATGTGAAAAAGTCCTTGAAAGAGATAATGCAAAGTGATGTAAAGGGGAGTTTGTATGCACATGGCAGTTGACAGGTGAAAGCTGATTTCCATTTGGGTTTCTGTTTTGCAACAGCTGTGACAGGAAGTTCCAGTAGAATAAAAAGAGGAAAAAAAAAATCACAGAAACCACATCAGGAGTGTTGAGACGTGGGCAGGACAGTGTCTGTCACAGAAACAAAAGCAATACTTGTATGTTTGCAAAGGGCAACTGTTGACAGACATGACAAGAACTGTAAGAGGGTTCTTTGATTTGAGCTGCAGACAGCCTGACAGCTTTCAAGGCCTACGAGACAGGTTCAGACCCTTTTTGATATAAAGGGTCTCCTGAGTGAAAACAAATCTAGTTTGAGGCATCAAGGAGTGCTCCAGGCAGAGGGGAGCTGAGGAGGTCCTTTAGAGGCAGGTCAAGACTTCTCCAACCCCAGATGAATCAAGTGGTATTGCAGAAGAATGGCTTACAGCAGCAAGGGCAATACTGAGTATCACCAGTCAAAAACTGAGGATAAACCAAATAAAACGTAACCCACTTCAAAACAGGGGGAGATAAAGGGAGACCAGGAGGAGCATGGTCAGCCTCCAGGCCTCTTTCCTCACCCAAAACCTCTTTACTTGAAAGCAAGATGACCAAAAAAGGCAGGTACAAAATTGAACTGGGAGTACTGGTGATGGAAAGCCCTCTCCATAGCCTGATACCTGGGCTACACCATGAGCAATCTTGTATGTTGCAGTGCTGCTTTAAAGATCAGTTGTAAAACAGTACAAGAAACAGCAAACCAGTTTTAATTGCCTAGGGTGACATACAATTATATTTAAACACTGTGGAGGGCTCTGGCTGGGTGTTTCTCACTCCTGTTGCATGTCTGCAGTCTCCAGTTTCAGGGCTACAATCATCTAGTTTATATTTCTGCTTGTCAGACATCAGCCTGAGTGTGTGCCCTGGCATCAGATGCCAGAGAGGGACAGATATAAATACAAAGATGGAAATTTCCCAAATGCATTCGTCATAAGGTCAGGCAAGTGAAGAGAAGCTTGATCCAGTTAATAATTAATAGCAGATTTTTGAAGTAGGAAAACTCATCTTGTTTGTTATAATTCATTGTTACAAAATGTGATTATATTCTGCTTGATTTATGGGGGAAAGCCTCAGAGCTCTGCTTATTTTTGGGTGCCAGATGACTCACTTTTGTTATCCTTCGCAATAATTTGTGATATAATGAAAAATTTGTTATGATTTATACCACTGAGTTTATGCCTTCATTGTAAATAAACACTGTTCATTTTGTGCCATTAAGTCTTGAAAGCTGAACCAAGAAATAAATCTTTTAAGATGCAGTTTAAAAGCTAGTGAAGATCAAAAATGGTAAATAACATGACAATCTTTTTGGAAAGGATGTAAGTCTTCATGCTTCTAGAACATAAGATAACCTCTAATTAATGGAGGCTAGTAAGAATTATTTCCTGTCAGCAAGTTGTTTCCTAATTGCCTTCTGTAAGGCTTCCTGCACTTTTCTTTGAAGCAGCTGGTATGCTTCTGCAGGATAAAATCAATAAAGCCCTGACCCACTCTTATAGCTCTGTGAATGTTTTCTTTTTATGGGAACTTTTCACCCACTCCAGAGCCAGGTTCATCTGGCTTTGTTTGTAAGGTAAAAACTGTCAAATCCCAAGGCAGAAGAAATGACTTGCTTTCTTTAGTGATGTCTTCTTGTGACAGGAATAACAAACCTCAGATCCTTCAGCTCATGTGTTGGCATGCAGGGAGGAAGGTAAAATCTTTTCTTTTTCTCAGTAACTTTCTCTTGAAAAGCAGTTACTTGTCTTGTTAATACAAACACACGATCCATGTGTACTGTACCTTTCTAATGGAGTGAAATAAAGAGCCTCTGGCTTGTGAGGGTGGCTGGGTCAGACAAATCTAAGCCAAACCACCATCTGAGCTTTGGAGCTGTATTTACTAAGCTTTCCCCTTTGCCCTTGCCCTCTATTCTCTTGCTTATGATTTTCCCTTAGCAGTTCCACTTGTCTTCATTGAAACTACTCTTGGACTAAAATCTCATTTCAGCTATGTAACTGGAGGTCCCTAAAATAACCTAGTGATTTCAGTCACTGAGTTCAAAGATAAAAGGTAGAGAATTGCCCTCTGGAATTGCCTTTGCCCTTTTGCCTTTTATGCTAAGAAGCTAAGGGATTGGCACAGGCTTAGGTTGGTTTAGCTTAACTTTAAGCTAATTGAAAGTTGGTGTAGTGAATCACATCTTGTGTATCTAATGTGTCATTGGGAAGAAGAGGTTTTAATCTCTAGGTGGTAGTCTAAGATAATAACATATTCTTTTTTTTTAACATAGAAATTAAGCTGGGAAAGGGAACATTTCTAATGAATGATAAAACTGGATATATAGACCTTGTTTTGGAAGATGATTCCTCATGTAGGCCCAGGATCTGAGACAATAAAAGAAGACTTCACTGGACGTGAATTAGCTGTTTTGGTCCTCTAGGCAATCCAACAGTGGGACACTTTACTGAGCTGTATTTGCAATTCCCTCCCTTCCCTCCTTCCATCAGTATCAAAGCATGAATTATATTGTCTTTTTTATTATTGTTTGAACATGCACCAGGAAAATTAATCTGTTCATGCTTCAGAACCCTATGACTTCTAAAGGTGGCACTGATCATCAGTTACTAGCTGTGAATAAAGCCTTCAAACTTTATTCTAACCATTACAGAACTAATTATAGTTTCCTTCAGCAAAATGCTCTTAAACTATAATTATCCATAAGATTATATGTTGGCAGTTACACAAGAAATTGTATTACAAGATTCTATCAGGGGGCTGAGCTCAAACTACTGGCCCCAGTTGATCCAATTTGTTGAGAAGAAAACGTACAATAGTTAGGATTAACACTGAGCAAACCAGCTATGTATTCTCCCCAGCCCCAATACCTGCAGAAAGCTCATTTCATATTCAGGAGGCACTATTCAATTTACAGTGTTGCTCTGAATTCTCAGCTGATGGAAGCACATGTTGATCTGCTGAATATTGATTTCCATCAGCTCAGGTTTTGGCTCACAACATCTCATCCCTTTGTGTTTTGTGTGAGGTGCACTGTTAACTACCATGGAACAGGAAAATACCTCTAATGCACATCTGATTTATTTTTAAAAGGAAAACAGGGGTTTTTGGAGGATAGTTGTAATAAAATAGACACTATTGCCTATGCCCTTATGAATGTTTGTTGTTTACTCCATCGTTTTGTATGCATGAAATACACATAGTTCAGGGTTGTATCACAGCTTGCCAGAAATAAACCTGTGTTGGAGAGATGATGATGTCTCAGCTTTGTAGGGTGCACCCTTGTATTAATTTCCTGTTTCTGGTAGTCAACAATGCTGACACTTCAGGGGAGAAAGTGATCCCTGGTGCAACTGCAATGACCCTTATGAAATTACCCCATGCTACTGAGTAGCAAGAGAAACAGGACTGGAAATTTGGAACAACTTCAGACTTTAGAATATATGGAGGGTTGGGGGTTAGAGGAGACATTTTGTTATCATCCTCTGTAAATTCACACTCCCTGTGTACCATCAAATAGTTTCTAGAATACAAAATACACAAGCAGCATAAAAACCTCTTATTCTTGCTTATGTGAATATGATTTTATGTGACACAAGCCATTGCTCTTTCAATTGAATTTTGTTATTTGCCTCTAGAATCTAGTGGCTTGGCTGCATGACACTGGCTTCCAGCTAAAACAATTTACTCCCCAATTACTTTAACAGACAACATTTCAAGCAATTAAAAGAATTAACTATGTATTTTCATACTGTTTAAAAATACATCTGTGAAGAACTTTAAAAAACTGTGGTGTAATATTCTAAAATTCACCTTGTGTCTTCTTAGGTATCAGCTGGGAAAACTATTAGAAAGTTCCATTAAATATTTTAAGCTCCCACACCTACCTATAAATCCAGTTACCAGAACAGCAAATGCATTTAAATGGAAGACTACCTTCTTTCTTCCATAAAACAGTATTGTGAGATTTTTCTTCTCTGCTAAATAATCCATATTTGCATCACTGCTTGGTTGAAAATATCTATCTATTCTGCACATATTCCTGTTGGATTCCATGTACCTGATGCTGCTGCAGTAGCAGCAGAGGATTTGTGTTTAGCCATGCCTTCCCTCAGCTCTGCAGAGCACATCCCTTTATTCCTTTGGGGAGAATTCAGAACTAAAACTGCACGTGCTGAGGGGTTGCTTGGAATTAAATCACACTTTTCATATGCATAGAACAGGGGTAGAAAAGGGCATGGTTCTGTGGAAGTAGACTTAGTTACATAGCAATGAGGCACAACAAAGCACTGAAGCTCTAAGTCAGGATCAGTAATAAGTGTGCAATATACAATTGAGTGTAAGAACTGCTTCAGTTTAAGAGCAAATTAAGAAGTTTAAGAAAAGTAAATTCATGACTGTGAGGAGGACTTTCATTTAGGAAGCAATTACTGATATTCTCACATTCCTACATGCTAAGAACCTGAAGGGATTACAATTTTCTGTCTACATGTGCCCATATTGTGCTTTTTAATAAGACCAAGCATCATTGTTTGCTCTTTTCCACAAAGTCTTTTTCTGAGCTTGTGGCTTGAAGAGTTCTTGGTACTTCCAGATTTTCATGGATTATATAAGATAAATCACAAAGAGCAGTGATGAACTCAGGCCTAGGATCACACAGATGTTGTCATGACCTCACTTGCATCTATTTAAAGTAAATCTTTGGGTTCTGTGGGATTCTGAAAATGTGTCAGTTTTACTTCTAACTACACAGTAGGTGAAGCAAGCTTTACATAGGCAGTATTCACTCAGTTTTGATAGAGTTTCTACAGGTTTACTATCAGAGGAAGTGAATAAATACACTAAATGTAAAAATCTAGCTACAAAAGGAATTCACTGAGTGACCAAGTCTTCTCTCCTTCATGAAAGTGCAGTATAAAAATGAATTCAAAAAGTATTTTCATATATCTCTACATACACACATATGAAAAGAAGGAGAGAAACGAGAGGATTCTTTGTTGTGTAGTCAAACTTCCCTTTACAACCATGACAGTTATTAATTACTATTAATCCTGCAATTTTCCTGCAACAATAGCCACCCTTTTTACTCTCACATTAGGATTGAACTGAAGATTCTATGGAGCTGTAAGCCTGAGCTTCTCTGGTTAGACCTAAAGCTCAGTACCTGGAGCTGTGAATACTCACATCCCTTGTAGAGTGAGCAAGGAAAGGGCATGGCAAGAGCTGAAATCTGGGATCACAGGGTTAGCTCTTGGGGAAGCTTTACACATAAGCAGTGGGACAGTGCCATAGTGAGCCCAGAACCAGATTGTCAAAAGGCACCAAAGAAAATCTCTGAATATTTTGGAAAATCTAGTCACTTGAGCACATCAGTGCAGTGCATTCATTCAGGTCACTCTCTTTCATGTGAATCCTCCCTCTTCTCCAGAGACTTTCACAAACATTTCCAAGCTTAATATCCAAATATGAAAAAAATGAGAACAAACTCAGCATTGAATGCGACTAAAAGAAAAGGAAATAGCTCATTTAAGGAGGTTTCAAAGGATGATTCAGACTGACATAAATCTCAATGAAAGGATAAAAATAATTACAGGTAATTAATGCTAAACTATCTAAAGCTAAGGAATATAGTTAGCCTTGAGCACTCAGTTCTTCCTGCTGCAGATAATATAGTGCAAGCTCTAATGTAGCTCATGGAGCTTCTTTTCCACTTGTAATTATTTTTAATGTTGATATTTCTTTTTGCCACTGGGGAAAGAGTGCTGACTGATAGCATAACCAAGCAAAACTCTCTAAAGCATAGAAGCATTTCTGTAGTGTTATTCCCAGAGTTAAAATGGCAAGAGGCTTTTGACAAATGGCATAAATCATTCTGCCGCTGGATAGATCGATAGAAAATTAGCAAGATGCAAACAGGGCTAGATTCCATATTTTTTCTAGCTGTCTGTGACTCAGTGGCATTCCTCAGCCATGGGTTTATTTATGATGGTGTCAAAAGCCTAGCTTTCAAGTGGTTATTCCTTATATTGGTGTTATGGCAAAAGTGATGCTCTAATTTCCAAGATTTAACTCTTTATGAAGATCTATTTCATACCAATACCTTCCAGAGTACTTTAAAAGACATTTCTTTCTTTCTAATGATTCCACTGAACACACTAATACAAGTGTTGGAAAGATAAATAGAATATTGTGCCATTGACAAGATGGACCACCATCTGGATAGACTGGATTGAGAGTATGGATTTTGTTAAATGATGCATTTTGATAGTTCAGAAAGAAAAGGACTATTTCTTCAGTCAGATCCTCCTCCATATATTTGTTTCTTTGGATTACAGGAGCTGCAAGCTAATGTCCACAGGTAGATTCCCCCTCACCATTTAGAGGGTTTTCATAAGCCCTATTTTACAGGGGGGAAAAAAAAAAAAAAGGAAGATGGAAAGCAACAAATTATCAGAATTTTAAACCACAACTGGAAAAAAGTCAAACCCTACTGTATGAGTGCAAGATCTGGGACTTGTTCTTCATGTAAATTAATAATACAGAAGATCTTACATGACTAGGCCTGGTCCTTTCCTGTCATTTTCTTCATCCCATTCTGTGATACTTCTCTTCTTCTCCTTCTATTAAAGCAGAATTCTTAATAAAACAACCTCTTAATTCAGCTGCCTATATCCAGATATATGTATCCTTAGTTACCCATTTAGTGAAGTTAATTATTTTTGGTAAAGTAAAATGATAGAAATGATACTAGGGAAACACCTTCTCTATCTTACCATGAAATAAACCCAAACACCTCAATGATAAGCATGCCAGCCCCTGGAGATAGATATTCAGCCACAGTGTACCACAATGAAGAGTGTTACTGAGGAAAGGTAGATCCCATTTGATGGTGAATTAAACCTAAAGGGAAGTTTGACTGGAAAAGGAACAAAGTCAGTCTTAAATTTTTGAGGAGAGCTTGTTTTGAAATTATTTGCTTCTATATTCCACAAAATGAATGGACAAGCTTCTACTGCCTGCAGAGGTGGGTCTAGGTGTCATGAGAATATCCCCTTGTCCAAATGACAGGTGGCACAGACAGTGAATTGCCTAAAGCCAAGAAATGGGAATATAGTTTTCCCACTTAAAAACATGCCTGGTGCTCAGGTTTCATTTGTTTTTATGGCTGGAAGGTCTGATGGCAGTCAGGCAAGTCCCAGCCTGCTAGGCATTTACAGGTGTGCTCCACTACTCCCCTTTACCTCACAGTCCCTTCTCCAGCCCCCAGCATGAAATGGAGCCAGAGTTTCTCTGAAGGATGTGTTTGATGGTTTTGTATCAGGTAGTGGTTGGTCTGGAAGACCCTGTGCTCCCACAACTGCTTCTTGCCATGAGATGGAGCTGAAGGTTTTGCTGCCCACTGGAGAGTGCAGCCCGGGGGCTTCTGCTGCCTCCTCACAGCCCTGCTGACCCACACATCGCAGTTCTCCTCCTCACAAACAACCTGAGGGCAGAGGTGTTTGAGCAGCTTCATTTCCCCCACTTCTGCTTAGGACTGTGACCTGAAAGGCCTGAGAGTGTTGCTCAGGGAGAAAGGCTGTGTCCTGTCCCCTGCACACAGCAAGAGCAGCAGGGTGCAGAGCCTCCATGCTAACCTGCTGTGACCAATTGTCCATGACTGCTTTACCTCTGAACCATGATACTACCAAGGGTTCCTGAGTAGGACACAAACCCGATGTGCAAATCCCTGGGCTGCAGTTCATAGAATCATAGAATCATAGAATGGGCAGGTTGGAAGGGACCCTAAAGATCATCCAGTTCCAACCTCCCTGCACTGAGCAGGGATGCCAATCACTAGACCAGGTCACCCAGGGCCACATCCAGCCTGGCCTTGAACACTGCCAGGGATGGGGCATCCACAACCTCTCTGGGCAACCTGTGCCAGTGCCTAACCACTCTCCGGGTAAAGAACTTCCTTCTAATCTCCAATCTAAATTTCCCCTCCTTCAGTTTATATCCATTCCCCCTTGACCTATCACAGTCTGACCTCCTAAAAAGTCTCTCCCCTTCTGTCCTATAATCTCCCTTTAGGTACTGGAAAACTGCTCAAGTGGGGATGATCTTGATTCTGACTCTGCAGGCTGAGCAGAAGATAAAAGGCAAGTGATGCCCGAGATTGCTCAGCTCCAGGGAAGTAATTTCTATTCCCAGCTAGGGAATGCTTTTGAAGAGCTCCACAGGGAGTCAGGAGTATGCTTGCCATTGGCAATCAACAGTATTAGCCCTAGCAGGGCAGATCTGAAAGGCCACCCCAAACCATGCTATTCCTTGCACTGAGACACAGCAGGAAAAGCCTGCTGCCTTTAGACAGTCATCAAATTCCCAGCTCTGGAATGGGGCCAATATTCACCATGTTGCTGGGAGAGATGGTAGAGGTTTGTTCCCGATTCCCAGCAAAGGAAAATGGTATGAGAAAGTTCTCATACGTCATTCTTTCAGAGCAGAAGCTATATAATTAGGCATATCCATTAAGCTGGCCACTAAATATTAAGTAATGAACTCCATCTCTCTTAAGACCAGTACTTCACACAGCAAAATTAATGGGAATGTGAAACTAGCCTTTGCCTGACAGAAGCAGCCATTTTACAGATGTGAGCTGGCAATTAGGAGAGCAGTCACACATCTTTTCTCTCAGCCTGTGGAAGTCAATAGAGAAACTAGTACTTTGATCAAATAAAAGTCAATATCCATTTATAAATTTAGTCTTCACATTCGAAAATGCAAGTTAGATAAAGATGTTTCTCTTGCTTTGCTGTGAATATGAGGTTTTAAAGCCTGCCTGCAGTAGAATTTAGGCAGAAGCTGAGCAAAATACAAAACCTCAAAATATGCAAATAAATCAATCATTCCTGTGTTATATATCTCCCTAAATAGGATCCAAAAATAATTCTGGCTGTAGTTTCCAGCATTGCATAAACCAAATACCCTGCAGCACAATTGGACTGACTTGAATTACAAAGTAAAACAAATACACACTAGGATGTGCCTTTTGTTGCTGTTATTTTACTTTTCTTTTGGCCTTTAAAAAGTTATATTATAACTCATAATACTTGATAAGTGAAAATCAGAAATGTCATTTAAAAGAGTGAAGTGATTTCATTTTTACTGTAGATTTCTAACATAGCTTTATGGAGATGTTCTCACCTATCCCAGTTACTTTCCCCCTCTCAAATATTTAAGCAAGGATAGGGCATGCCTGAGAGAAATATGTGAGAGCTTTTTTTAAAAAAAAGAATTTAACCTCTGACTTTTACAAGCAGAGACTCGATTTCTAGATACAAGTTCTTTGCCTGCTTTTCAGTAAATTTTGCTTTACAGTCATTTTGAAAGCTGTACCCAAGCCTTTATTGTGCATGACACTTGGAGTTCTTTTTTATTGACTCAGGCTGCCTCTTGCCAAATTTGGAGTGTTGGAAGCAAGGCTGCTGGCATGGGGAGAAATGCATAAAGAATAACATTACTTTGGGTGGAAATAAAAGAAATGAAACAAAATAAACTTTTCCCTTTTTATGGTCATGTTTACTTCACTGACAGTAACAACAGAATTAAGCTAAGCTTGCTGTCATGGGAAGATGCAGGTATTTTCATGCATCCAATACTTTTATTAGCTACAGGAGTCTTATGATTCAGCCTCATACTCCTGGATGGGGATAACAGAAAGAGCTTTATCTCAGAACCCCTTATTTCTCAGACTGCTCCTCTACATTGAATTCCTCACAGTTGTTTCCTTTGCATGCATGACCTTGGTTTTCCCTCTTTTAACCCCTATTGTAGAGGAACATGAGTATATGAGCTTAACCCCTTGGTCTCAAACTAAACCACTGACCGCCAAGCAAAATCTTCCTTACATTGAGAGCTTCCCTGCACATTTAGTTGCTCCCATGCACATATACCTTCAGGAGACTTAGGTCTTGTGAGGGAGGAAGGAAGGAGGACAGCTGGGATAAGGGAGGTCTGATGACTGGGCTGCATCAAGAGAAGCGTGGCCAGCAGCAGATCCAGAGAGGTGATTTTGCCACTTTACTCTGCTCTGGTGAGACCTCCTCTGGAATACTGTGTCCAGTTCTGGAGCCCTCAATACAGAAAGGACATGGAGCTGATGGAGCAGGTCCAGAGGAGGGCCACAAAAATGATCAGGGGGCTGGAACACCTCTCCTATGAGGACAGGCTGAGGGAGCTGGGATTGTTCAGCCTGGAGAAGAGAAGACTTCGGGGGGACCTAATAGTGACTTTCCAGTACTTAAAGGGAACTTACAAGAAGGCTAGAGAGGGCCTGTTTACAAAGGCCTAGAATGAAAGGACAAAGAGCAATGGTTTTAAACTGGAGAGTAGATTTAAACTGGACATTAGGAAGAAGTTCCTCACCATAAGGGTGGTGGAACACTGGCACAGGTTGCCCAGGGAGGTGGTTGAGGCCCCATCCCTGGAGGCATTCAAGGCAAGGCTTGACAGGGCTCTGGGCAACCTGACCTAGTTGGGGATGTCCCTGCCCAGTGCAGGGGGGTTGGACTAGATGACCTCCAGAGGTCCCTTCCAACCCTAACCATTCTATGATTCTATGACTTCCCAGCAATGCCAGCAACCTCAGCCTGTGTTTGCTGAGTTTTTCATAGCGTGGCCTGAGGTTTGCAAATGCACCAAACCGCAAAGCCACAGTTCAGTTTGCAAAGGCCAGAGCCCAAGATTTAATATTTACAGTCACAGAAACAAATCTTTTACACATTTCTTCTATGCCTTTGCTTGGCTTAGGAAAAAAAAAAACAACAAACCCAAACATCAGCTTTCAAGGCAAAATTCAGGCAAATTCATCAAGTCTCACCTGTGTTTGTATTGAAATTAAATCAGACTATGAGTTTCACATTGTTCTGAAGCAAAATCAGAGCAATCTGTGGTTTACTCATTAAGAGCCATGAATTCACCCCAAGTCCTGGTGTTACAGTGTGTAACCAGTGCAGTGGTTCCCTACACCTGTGTCCATGTTAGCAATACCTCAACTAGCTGGTTTAAAGCTCACATGGGGAGCTTAGTCCTATTTACACTGTCATAGTATGTGCTGCTTTAGAATCAAACAGATTAAAAAGGTCAGGTCAGTTCTTAGACACATCGAAGTCCATCTTCATTGTTTTTAGCACCTTCAAATATACTCAGTCTGGTAAACATAAAAAGGAACAACACAATAAGAAATACACAGTGTATATATATATATACTGTGTCCAGTTCTGGAGCCCTCAATACAGAAAGGACATGGAGCTGAAGGAGCAGGTCCAGAGGAGGCCACGAGAATGCTCAGGGGCTGGAACACCTCTGCTCTGAGGACAGGCTGAGGGAGCTGGGATTGTTCAGCCTGGAGAAGAGAAGGCTTCAGGGGGACCTAATAGTGACTTTCCAGTACCTAAAGGGAACTTACAAGAAGGCTGCAGAGGACTTATTTACAAAGGCTTATAGTGAAAGGGCAAGGGGCAATGGTTTTTAATTGGAGATGAGTTGATTTAGACTTGACACTAGGAAAAAGTTCCTTACCACAAGGGTGGTGAAACACTGGACCAGGTTGCCCAGGGAGGTGGTTGAGTTCCCATCCCTGGAGGCATTCCAGGTGAGGCTTGACAGGGCTCTGGGCAAGCTGCTCTAGTTGGGGATGTCCCTGCCCACTGCAGGGGGGTTGGACTAGATGAGCTCCAGTGGTCCCTTCCAACCCAAATGATTCTGTGTTACAGTGTTTTTCTTTTGAAGTCATTATCCTTTGTGTGTCTAGGGAGTGTTTCCTATCTAAAGAAATGCCTGTACATTCTTACAAATAAGTGTACCTGGACCAATTATTCAAGATGAAGCTGTCTCTATGGTTAAGATATTTTTGGTATACAGGTCAGTAGAAAAGGAGTTCCCTCAAGTAACTCTGCACTAAACCATCCAGTCTAGCCACATCCTGCCAGAAGAAGTTTTAAGAGGCTAAAATAAAAATAATTTTTGACAGTGACCACTCCTCTCCTTGAAAAGTCTCATCTATTGTTCAGAATGACATTTTCTTTGGGCCAACAGTTCAGGAGCAGTCTCCACTCCCCCTCCCCTCACACATACACTTCTTGGGGTGAGCAGGACAAGCAGAAATAGTTGCTGTGGAGCTTGAAAGCATCCTGATGGTACCCATAAATTTAAAACTGTTATGCCCTTCCCAGGCTGTGCAAAGAAAGATGCTAGTCAATCTGTCAAGGCAGAACCCATTCATCTGAGTAAACAACAGGTACAGCAACCTCACTGTAGAGCTAATAAACCTATGGCTCAGCAGTGGCCACAGAACATCAAGAACAGGGTTAGAGAGACTTTTTCTCTGATAGCAGAAAAAGCACCTTACACTGAACTAATTAGACTTGGTTAATGGTTTCTGAAGTGCAATATTTATGATGAGTAGATAAAAATACAATTGTGTTCCCTGGATAAAAAACAAGAGGGTTTAGGAGGAGTCATATTCTTTAGCTGGGCACTTTAGCTGAATACTTACTATTAACATGGAACTGTTTCTTGCTTATTGAGAATCAGATCCAGTAGAGTCTGGAAGTGCTACTGAAGTAAAACTGCTTGAGCAGTGAAGAGAGGGCAAGAGGGCATTGCATGCCCTGAGCTCTTTGCAGGACCTTTTATGGACACTGCTGATGCTCTGAGAGTAGCTGACCATGCCCTCAGGTCAGAGATGAAGATGACAGCATGCTAGCTGAGAAAAGCACCAGGGAGAAAGTCTGCCCAAATGCACACAAAGAGAAGTTTTCTTGTCCTTTTGTAGCAGTGGAGGGTAAGAATGACTGTCATATCTTTTACCAGGAGATATTAGCATATGTCATCTCAGCTTTCTTTGCCATGAAGGGTAAGAAAAATAATAAGGCAGCGAGATAGGACAAAAACCCAGTCAGAAAAGAAGAAATGCAATGGAATGAAACCTAATGGGACTTCTGCCTAACAGAAGTCTTTTCAGTTCTCTTGTGTGGGATTTCATGCTTCAGCAGTGTGGTACTGTCTGCACTGGCTTCTGCTATGCTATATTATGTGGAGATTGTGAGGGTTCATCCAGGAGTAAATCCTGGACTAACAAAGTCTAAAAAGTAATATAAAAGTTTATTTGATAATAAATAACACTGCAAGGTCTAAACCTAAAGGGTTTATAGACAACAGAAATCAGAACTCCTCTGTCAGTTGTTTTAAATTGGTGAAACTAAAAATAACATCTCACAAAGAGCTACTGTTTTACCTTTTTTTTTTCTCCCCCCAAATGAAAACATTCAGTCTAAAATTAACTTGTTTTGACTAAGCAACACAAAAGCAAAACATGAAAACATTTGGCACTCCTGCCTTTAGGTGAAACTCCTATAAATATTGCCTGAGCTTATGTGTTCATTCTTCCTGGATTTGGGAGGCAAGCTCAAAGAGGTTTATCTTCTCCACCTCTGAGCAAGCTCCCACAGCAGTGGTGGAAAAACAAACTGGATGTACTGTAACACAGGCAGGCAGCCAACAGTACCTGGAAAATTAAAATAATATTTTAAAGGGGAAATACATGTAATCCATGTGCACTGTCCTAATTCACTCTGCAAGCACCACCAGGAGAGAGAGGTTAGATGGTAAAAAAAATACGTGTAGGAGAGAGTGGAAGAAAATAGTGTTTGCTATTGGGTTTGCATTATACTGAAGGATAATGTCCACCAGAATGATGTCTTAACCAAAAGCTTTTGGAGTAAGGACAACTCCTTTAGTGAGTAATGAAGTTCATGGTGTATATGTGATGCTATTGTTGACTGCTGGCACTGTAGCAGCCTCCTGGCAGGTTCAGATTCAACTAGGGTGCATTCAGCTGTCTGTGGGTCATACTGATCTTCCAAACAACAAGAGGATCTAGGTGGTAGTTCCAAGCTGAAGTGAATAGGAAGGAGTTCATGCTAAACCAAGTGGAGTTATAGGGATACTGGGTTATTTGCCCTTCAGAACATGGATGTTATGTCCTTGCTTCCTAGATATTTACTAGCCCACTGCACAAAAGCTTGAGACAAAGAAAATGGGGCAAAGGAAATGAGGTCTGATGCCTTTTGCATGACTATCATGAATCTGGATGAAAGCCTCCTAAAATCAGTGAGAGGAGATACCTCCATGGATTTTAGAGCAGGTTCCATGTGTCTATACCTTGTTTATGCTGCTGAAGTCTGCTTTTCTACATACCTATGTGATGTATGAGTATTGTCTGCAAACTACTTTTGTTTTATGGGCAGCAGTTAAATGATGTCAGGTCACTAGAGGCATGTCCATATATAAAGCTCACATCCCACATCAGGTTCTCTCCTGTGAGTGTGCACAATGCTCCTGCTGCTGGTAGACACTGTGGGGAAAAAAAGAGAACAATTTGCCCTTTCCTCATTGGTGCATTGTGATTTTTCCCTTTACCCAAATTATTTTTTTCTTTATCATTTTCTTCCTGTCTTTCCTGCTTGCTTTTTCATTCTTTTTCTCTCCTCCCTCCCTTACTCCCTCTCTTCCTTCCCTCTCTTTCTACCTCTTTTTCTCTCCCCTGCAGATCAGATTTGACTCCTTGAGACTTTAAAGAGTGGAGACAGGTTAATGTCACCTCACTGGAGTAGCATTGGAGCAGGAATATACAACCAAGAGCTTCACCCTGCAAGGTCCATAGTGCCATAAAATATGATTTACATTAACAAGATTAAGGATGACCTGTGTCTTTCAAGATTGAAATTCATACCCTTACAACTCTAGCCTTAGGATTTTGGTAGAGAAAAGACAGACTGAAAGTATAATGACTTATGTAAAGACTCCTTTGTTCATGTCAGTGACATGTAATAGCCCAAGGAAGAATGAATACTACATTATAATGAGAAATCATTTATCATATAAGACAGAGGGAAAGAGGAAATAAAGCTTCTTTAAGTAACAGAACTGTGGAAATCAAATATGTGTATATATACATGTGATTTCCTGGAAGACAAACAAGCTGTTTGCTTTTTTTTTTTTTTTATGTTATGATTTGAAAATGAGGACTAATCATTTTATGTTTTAACATCAATGAGTTCTCCTGTCTCAAGCAAATGGTTGTGATTCCTGTAACACAACTGAAATGGAAGAGTTCATTCTTAGAGACATAGCTGTGTGGAGGGTTGTTGGGGTTGTTTTTTTTTGCTAAAGGAGTGATAAGAAGTAAACTGAATAAAGCAGAGAATAAGTGAAAGTGAAGAAAGGTCTTTTGTTCTTTTGCCTAATCTTTACATTAAATCTTTTTCTCCAAGCAGCGGATGTAGCATCAGTTACAGCTCTATCTGAGTATTCTCACATTTTTGTAGAAGAGCCAAAGAATATACAGTTTATAGAGACCTCAAAACTGCTTCAGGTGAGATGACAGATACAGCAACAACTTCCTACCCTGAGTTCTCCCTCTGCTTGACAGCCAAACCAAGCAATGCAAAATGTGAAACAAAACAAAACAAAGCAAAGCAAAGCAACAGATGTATTCACAGCTGCACTTTGTATTCAAGAAGATAGCATGGCAAGAAATGTTGGCTAGTCAAGGCTAAAACTCCCACTCCATGAAATGGAAACACAGCTTCTCCCACTACATCAAGAGCAATCTTAGCTTTCATACTGTAGTTACAAAAATATTTATTATCAGCTCAAAATAATCTGAAAAAAACCCACATAAATCTTTCTTTAGAAAAAGTAGAGATTTATTCTAAATGCTAAATTTAGAGCCTTAATTTTTTCAGGCTGTAGAAGAGGAGTTGGACTCCTGATTTCCTTTCAGCTACCGTCCAGGTGAGCTTCAACTTTTGCCTTTCTTGTGGAGATATTGCTGTCACTTTCTCTCCTCTATGAAACCAGGCACTTTTTATGCTATATGAAAATTTCCTACCTTGGGGATTCCTAGTTTCTTGTCAGGTTTTGTGATGATAGGGCAATGGTTTCAAAAATGATTGGGTAGATTGATGGATGAAGTGACACACGGACATGGGACTGTAAAACCTGATTTTTAGGGAACTGGGTTAAATTTCCTTAAACAAACATTCATTCAGAGACTGGAATCCAAAGCTCCTCTCTCCCTGCTGAGTGTTTCTTTGCCTGTAGCAATTTTTTTTTTCCTTTTTTTCAAGGCATGAATCTGGAATCTACAAACATCCCAGTTTATGTTATATTCATGGCAGGGTTACTCATTTCAGGACACTCCAATACATAAAAAGAAATACTACCTCCTAATTTTATACTCAGCATAAAATTCTAGTGTAGTTAGCAGATTTGAACCCAACCTGAAATGTACCAAGAGTTCTTGTAAGAAACCAAGACACAGAACTACAAAAAAACTCCACACTGAAAGGTGAATTAGATGAGAATTTTTTAAGGTCCTCTCATTTCCATATAAACCTGCTTTTTTTGGCCCAGCTGCTGCACGACTATTAAAGCATATGGTTAAATAGGAGCACACGAGCAGCCTGCTTAAGTTGCTTACCTGCTTCCAGTGAAGAATGTGCTTTAGGAACTGTAACCTTTAAATTTAACAATACGAATGCTTTCTTAGAAGAATTCTATGACTTTGTATCTAAATAAAATGGTGTAATAGATCGGTGACAATAATAGCTATAAGGGACTTAGAAACATTGAATATTAGCTTGTTCTCAGGTGTTCTTTAATGAATTCAGGAGACATCTGTTGTCTTATCAAGTGAAGCCTCTTTCATATATAACATTTTCCTCCAGATGATAGAATCATAAAATGGGTAGAATATTTCTTCAAAGGTATTCCATAGGTTTGCACAATAGTGATTTTCATAGAATCCTAGAATGGTTTGGGTTGGAAGGGACCTCTGGAGCTCATCTAGTCCAACCCCCCTGCAGTGGCCAGGGACATCCCCAACTAGAGCAGCTTGCCCAGAGCCCTGGCAAGCCTCACCTGCAATGCCTCCAGGGATGGCAACTCAACCACCTCCCTGGGCAACCTGGGCCAGTGTTCCACCACCCTCGTGGGGAGGAACTTCTTCCTAAGATCCAGCCTAAATCCACCTTCTCCAATTTAAAACCACTGCCCCTTGTCCTTTCACTCCAGGCCTTTGCAAACAGGCCCTCTCCAGCCTTCTTGGAAGTTCCCTTTAGGTACTGGAAAGTCACTAGTAGGTCCCCCTGAAGTCTTCTCTTTTCCAGGCTAAACAACCCCAACTCTCTCAGCCTGTCCTCATAGCAGAGATGTTCCAGCCCCTGAATTATTTTGTGGCCTCACCTGGACCTGCACCAACAGATCTATGTCCTTATGCTAAGGACTCCAGAGCTGGATGCAGTCCTCCAGGTGAGGTCTCAGCAGAGCAGAGTAGAGAGGCAGAATCATCTCCCTCAAGATAGACAGATAACCTTAATTAGGACATAGTTGGGAGTTAGCCATTGAGCCACTGGCCTGGGCTCATTTTTTTAGCAGCAAGACATGGAATTTACTTATTTTCATGGCATAACTTCCTTCTATAGGGGTGTCAGTCTCATGCAAGTAAAGAGCAGATAACACTTTCAGAATGTCTCAGATTTTTCTTCTTTGATTTTTGATCAGTTTTGCAATGTAAAAGCTGTTTCTGAAGATGTGCCTGTTTCATGGAGAGGTGCTGCACATCATCCCTAACACAAATATGGATTCAGTGCTTTTCAAGGAGGTGCAAAAGAGTCATTTTTCACCTACAGTCTGCAAACAGTGTTAGGTAAACCTTTCAGTAGTGGGAACAGCTATCACTGAGATGTTCCAGTGATTGAAAATGACTCAAAGCCTCCACACCAGTTAAGAAGAAATGTTTAATCACCTTAAGCAAGCAGGCTCTGTGGAGGCAGAAATGGCATGGCTATTTTATGGAAGGAGTTAAATGAGACCATCTAGGCAACAAGACAGTGTCCTCTGACAACTGGGGTATAAAGTACTTCTTGTCTCACTGTCATTTTATTTGTCTACTGGCTTAATTTCTCTCTGGCTGGTATAAAAGACCACCCACCATGTGGCACATGGCCATTATTTTTGTGGAAACTATGATAATGTCAATGTATTGTGGTTCTGTCACTGGCTTCTCAGCAGGAGTGGAGAACTGTCTTGTTCTCATAGAGCTTGATCCAAAGCTTACTGAAGATGATGGGAATAGCTTTGTTGACTTCAATAGGTTTTGGAGCAAGCTGTTAAGGAAAACAGTGAAGGGCAAGCCTACAGAACTCTGGACTTGCAGCACAGATAGGTTGAAGGTTTTTGCTAAACCAAATAACCATTTTAATTTAATCTCCACTAGAAAAAACTAAATGATTGCCATATGGTGAAAATATGTTAAGCTTCAAAGGAACAGAGACAATTAAATACAACTATGAAAAGTTTTTTTAGGTTTGAATAGTATGCCAGATTCAATATTATAAAACATACATATATAATCCTATTAAAGGCCATTTGAAAAAAGAAGGAGCCCTTTGAACAATACAACCTCTTATGTCCTATTTTTCACCTGTGTATTTACTTTCATTTTATCAAGAGAGCTATAATCAGAAAAATTGGTAAAGTTTCGTGTAGCCTTCAATGCACATCAGCTATTTCAATTTCTTCATCAACATGAACCAGCCTTTGAAGGTAAAGGAATGAAAAGTGAAGAACAAATAAATATACCCAGAAACAGTGGGTTACTCTGTAATCAAAAGTAATATCAAAACCAAAGCTTCACCAAAGACCTCATAAAGAAAATACCTTTGTTTGGAAGCTCATCCCTGACCTTTGCTAGCTAGGGCCTCACAGTAGTGATGAACTCCTATTTTTCTCACCTGGTTTCAAGCATAGCAATTTATGAACCATGTTTGTGGCTCCTTGTACTTCTCTGGCCCTGAAGGTTTGACAGACTTTCTGGGTAAAAAGAGGCAGTTTGACTCTTGCTCCTTTGCCCTGACATGGAGAACTTGTGTATTTTACAGTGTGGCATTGGCAGCACAGACAAGTAGCCTGGCAATCAGAAACACCCAAAGGCACAAAGGTTTGAGATGCAGGAGAGACCTTGGAGCAGCTGCTGGGCAGTGTGCACTCCTGCCTTGCAGCCTGGGGCTGTCCCAGTGTCCCAGCTCACATCATCATGTCTTGTTCTTTTACCACAGCTTTGCCTCCTTGCCTGCCTGCCTGCCTTTCTACACAGTGTAGAACAGCAATTGCTGTTATGTTTATGAATAATCCTGGTATAAATATCATAAACAGCTTGCCAAAGTGCACTCACACACACTAACCACATTCCCACACTTACATTCCCCTCCCTAAAATCTCTCTCTAATAAGGAGTAGCTAGGCACATGAATGTTCATGGAAAACCCTAACCCAAAGAGCAAGGAAAATGGCTATCTTTCCTCCCAGTTGCTCTTCCCAGACAATGAAGAGCTACCTTACAGTCCTAGATCTTTCAGTAACTGCTTTCTCAGCTCATGAGCCACTATCACTTTGGGTCCTGTGGTAAATGGAAGGTCATATATGATGGTAAAGAAGAGTTGTAGCACTGAGTAACAATTGGAATAGTTGCTTACAAGGTCCCTTTGAGTGCAGGGCCTTTCTAGTCTTGCATTTGTATTTCTTTTTAGCAGTAAAAATCACAAGCAAAGCATTTACCCTTTCTCCTTGATTATTTCTATTATTTATTTTCATGGGGTGAAGCAGAGAGACCTCAAAGAGAACACCATTGCCCTAATATAGCTGAACAAGATACATATACATGAGTTCTGTCCCAAAGAGTTTACAAGCTAATTTCTCATTTACATTGAAAGATTCATCTTTCCTTTACATCAACATGCAGAAATAAAAAGCATGGCAATTTTCCAAGCTGCTAGATAGGCTACTGTCTACCTAATTTCAAAGCCTTTCCCCTTTTCAACCTTTATCCCGTAATAAATAAGATAAATAGACTTCAAGATATAGCTGTACTTTCCCTATTTATCAGCTCTGTCAGTAATTCCATCACATTCCTGCCACTGCTTTTCCTCAGGTTTGAGTCTGTGTTGATTTAAGACATCTGCACAGCAGCACATCCTCTCTCCTAAGGTCAAGAGACTTAGTCCAGCTTGTCCTAGATGGGGAAAACCTGCCATTTGCAGTGGTACCCACAGTTTCTTCTAGAGGAGTTTCTATGAGGATATTTGGTGCTCTTTGGATTAAAGTGACTGCAGAAGTGCAAAAAGTTGCCATTTATTATTGCTTTTAAATAACTGCACTGACAGCTAAGAAAATCCTTCAGGAAAGAGCATCTATGCATCTCTCCCTCAGCATGCATCAAACAAAGAGCTACACTGGTTTTTTTACCCCAGCAGCACAAAAAGTCAAGTTCCTAAAAGCTCAGTCAAAACTTTGGCTTACAAACAGGACTCTAAGATTCATTTGGGTGGTCTACCTCCTACAGGATGTACAGTGCTGGCTGGTTTGTTTAGAAGAGCAAGTGCAGTCATAAAGCTTGTGTAGATGCTGTTGTTTTGGTGCTGGGTTGTTGTGTTTTTTTGATGGACTGTAAACTGAAAATTTATTTCCTTTCTTGTCACAGATCAATTCATTATTTACTTACAGGGTAGTGAGGCACTGGAATAGATTGCCCAGAGAGGTTGTGGATGCTCCATCTCTGGAAGTGTTCAAGATCAGGTTGGATGGAGCTTTCAGCAACCTGATCTAGTGGGTGGCATGTCTGCCCAGAGCAGGGGGGTTGGAAGTAGATGATCTTTAAGGTCCCTTCCAAACCAAACCATTCTATGACTTTATAAAAAAAATATTATTTCAAAGCATATAGGACATTTTGTCCAATAAAGAAAACAGTAACTTATTTTATTGTTTTCTTTGAATAAATATGAGGTCAATATAGTCTCCTCTTTTGACACTATTAGACACACATATTTACATAATAAACTGCACCAGCTTCAGTGGGAAAAATACAGAATAACATGGAAGAGACCATAAGCCTATAAGACTGAATTAAATATGATCTTTTGCTAGTGCTGCTTACAACTAAATACCAACAGCCAGTCATTGCTCTACCTCAATGATGTGGTGAGTCTTAAATGCAGGAAGCTTGAGTCTGAGAGGCTCTGCAGTTTGCATCACTACTGACAGCAGAGTAGAGGGAATTTCACACTTACAGCTACACTAGCAGTCTGGATTGCTATAAACATTACAAAACAATCCACTAGCTTTACAATTCTATTTTTCTAATCTTGCATTCTATCACAAGATTACATCAGCATCACTGTTTAAACTGTTTATTGACACCTGCCTTGATGCATGAGGACTTTTTGCACAAGGACTGATGCTTTTGTCTGTGTTTGGTATTCTGTGTGTCACGTTAAACAGAGAGGGGAAAGCTGAATATCCACAGGTAATATAAGTGTCTTAAGGTAAACTTAATCAGGAGCTATATCAGCTAGGTGTTGCAACCATACTCTTATGTGTTTCATACCATTAGGTTTTCTTACTCAAAGAAAGCTTGTAAGCTTGAATTCTCCACAGGCAGTAAGTAAGGTCATGTTTTCCAGAGTGGTAAAATAAAAGCTACCCTTTTTTATATTGTCATTTGTGATTAATAAGATTAAGTTGTATTCATTCAAGAATACTCAGTCTTCAAGAGCTGTAGCTGGCAAATCTCTGGACAAAATATCACCATTTTCTTGCATATAAAAAATATCAGTGACCACAATTGTATTGAACAGTTTTCTACAAGGGTTAAAGAAGCTCTAACAAACAGTGGTTAAACTCATAACACCTTATTAATTAGCTCCTTCTGTGGATGGTCATAGAACAAATAAGGGTAAAAACTCAAGGGTTTCACAGTTAGCTAACTTGATAGCAAAACTGAAAATCAGTGGAGCATGATTTTGGGGGAATTTCATGTCTGTCTTGTCTAGTTCCCATTTAGCTTCACTAGCTGCTTAGAATAAGAAAACAACACCAAGTGTTTCTACATAAAGTATGTAAACTACTGACCTAACTATATGAAACAATCTCTCAGGGAATTAGCAGATTAGAGGGGGAAAAGAAAAAAAACAAGCAAAAATTAACATTAGCAGCTAAAAAAGGATGGCAATTAGTGGCAAAGACTAAATAAAGCCAAGTAAGAAGAAGGAAATGTGCTGACATCCTGGACTACTACTATTACTTCTCACAGGCTCCACTGTTGGTGGGAAACTCCTGCATTTGCTTATTAATGCACTCTCCAGAAACATAAATAATACAAGCAGTAAACACTGAAATCCATTGTTTCTGTGGGGATCAAAACATCTAAGAAAAGGCCCCAAAGTAGCTCCTTTTTTTTTCATCCTTTTACAAAGGCTGTGAATAGTTTACCTTCACTTTTGAGAAGGGAAACAGAAGAAAAAACTAATTATAAAAATGGTTCAATGACTGGTTAATTTCAGAGCTGGTCTCTAAACAAAGAGTCCTTACTAAGATGATGTTCTCCATGGCTGGAGCAATAAACTGGAGCTCCAAGTAACAAGACCTGTAACCTTTACAGAGCTTATGCTGTCTTGAGGTAACCAGAAATTGTAGACAGATACAGATTGTATCTTGTTTTAGAGTGGAAAACAGACATAGAAATAAAAGTAGAAGCCAAGATTACTAACTTCAGTGAGAGGTTGGGAGGCTGAATTAGGATTGAGGGTCCCTCTCCTCAGGCTATGGTGTGTGTTAATCTTAATTGCTATCAGTAGTTCCCTGTTTCAGAAAGGATAAAACAGAAAGGTCCTTATACCTGTAGCAAGGATAATCAAGGTAAGGTTGGATCCTTCACAGGCAGAGCAGGACAGTTCAACCTGGAAAAGAGATCTCTAAATGGTAGTATGAAAGAGTATATCTGCAGTAGGCTGGACAGTCACTGTTATTCTCTGATCATGAAGTTAAACAAGCAGGTAGCAAGTTAAAAGGGAATGGTTCTCTACACAGTGTGCAGTAGAAGCCCTTGCACCAGGCTGTCAGAAGTCTTCATGAGTTAACAAAGTGGATGCTGAAATTAGGAGAAGAAAATTCAGAGGAGGAGCTAGATTTGATTTCTGAGAAGTCTCTAGGCATCACATTGTTGGAAGTTAGGAAAGTACTTCTAAGAAGTACTATCACAGCCTTGCTCTAGCCATTAAGTCATTTAGCCATTGTTGGAGACAAGGTACTGAGTTAACTAGACTTTTAACCTGCTACAGCTGTTCTTGTGCTAGGTTAGATTCCCTTCAGTCTTGTAACCACCACCTCAATTGCCTGCATAAAGAACAGACATTAAATTAATTTGACATAGCATCTATTTTTTAAACTGAAATTGAGCAGCTGTAGATATGGGGCACCATAAAACAGTACTCTGGGATTTGCTGTTGGGTATTCTTCACACAGCAATGATCACAGAACTAGCTGCAAAAATGTGTTGTAAGAGAGAGGCTGTAATATCCAGACATAGGAACACAGTTTGGAAAATGAGCCACATAGATCATCAGTTTCAGTCCCCTAATATTCTACGGTCTATGTCATATAATCCCTTTTATAAACTGTTCAGGCTTCATTATGGTTAAATTTATTGGCCTCCATTTTTCCTGGAAAGTCTTTCCAGAACTTCACAGCTCTGCTGATTAGAAACCTTCTAATTTCCAAGTGAAATTTAATATGACAAGTTTATACTGTTCAGGAGAAGTATTCCAGTTGCTCTCCACACATACATCATGCAGCAAATACCAACAAGGGAAAAGAGCAGTTCAAGTTAAAAACAATAATAGCACCAAAGTGTTTCTGGCCAAGCAGTTTCCTCCAATTTTCAATGCAGATCCCACAGCAACCTTTAATTCTTTGGTAATAAGCTACTACTGAGGGAACTCAATCTGTTCTGATCAGCTCTGGTTTATATCTACAAATGCATATTAACCTCTTTCCAGTGACTGAATCACTAGGCCTGTCATAACTCTAATGAACAGATTTCTCTCTAAGGGTGTTGATAATCTTAAAGTGCTCACTTGTTTTTCCTGCCTTGAATTACACTGTAACTGTAAGCACATCTCCAGAGAGTTTATCTATGGAGATTGAACCAGAGACCTCTGGATCTGAAAACCATGAGTGTTTCCATTTGCAGCTTAAGGAGCAGCTGTATTAGCTCAAAGGGAAAGTGCATTCATGCTTCTATATATGTGACCTTCTAGAGAGGTTCAGCCTGCAAATTTGTTGGTGAAGTTGCCCCAAGACATGGTTACTTGGCCACAGTTGTGCAACTTCTATTTTTAAGCATCACTGAGGTTGGAAAAGACCTCTAAGATCAATCATCAAGTCCAGCCATCAACCTACCCCCAACATGCCAGTAAACCATGTTCCTAAGAACCATTAAAGGAGTGGAGCATCTGCCCTCTGAGGACAGGCTGAGAGAGCTGGGTCTCTTCAGCCTGGACAAGAGGAGACTGAGAGGAGACCTCATTCATGTTTGTAAATATGTTAAGGGTGAGTGTCAGGAGGAGAGAGCCAGGCTCTGCTCAATGGCATCCAATGGTAGGACAAGAGGGAATGGGAGCAAGTTGGACCACAGGAGGTTTAGTATTAACTCGAGGAGAAACTTGTTTGCAGTTCAGGTGCCAGAGCACTGGCCCAGGCTGCCCAGGAGCCTGTGGAGTCTCCTTGTCTGGAGCCATTCCAGAGGTGCCTGGACACATTGCTGTGTGAGCTGGTCTAGGTGATGCTGCTCTGGCAAGGGGGTTGCACTAGATGATCTTTCTAGGTGCCTTCCAACCCCTGACATACTGGGATACTGTGAACCACATCTGTAAGTTTATTGAACACTTCATGGTTACTCCACCACCTCCCTGGGCAGCCTGTTTCAATGCCTAACAATTCTTTCAGTGAAGAAATTCTTTCCTAACATCCAATCTAAACCTCTCCTAGTGCATCTTGAGAACATTTCCTCTTGTCCTCTCACTGGTAACCTGGGAGAAGAGACTGACCTCCTCACTGCAATCTCTTTTCAGGTAGTTGTAGGGAGTTTTTGGTTTGATTCAAGTCAGCCACATTTTGTGGGATGAGGACTGTGCCTTCCATGTATGGCACACAGCCCTGTAAGGTCTTTGACTAGACCAAAACCTTTTATCACTACAAAAATATAAATGTAAGTGGTGTTTGCAGTTCATTTGCTTGGATTTAAAAACCATATCTTTGTTGTAGGCACTTTTGATGCCCCTCCAAGCACAGCAAGGAGAGGTGGGGGGCTCCACAAAGCAGAGGGCAGTGCATAGCAGCCTATCATCAGCAATTTCCTAGCAATAACTAGGAATAAATGACTTTTAATGATAGTTCCTAACATTTACAAAACACCCAAAATCTTTGCATGTGTTACTGCAAATAAACCCCCAGGCTACAGAACTTTTTCAGACCAAGAGAGAAGAGAATATTTATCATTTTCTCACCTTGTTTTTAATTCCATTTCTAGTAATGATTAAAGACAGACAATTTTGGAGGTAATACACATTTCAGTACCACTTTGGAACAGAATTATTGGGGAGGAGAATAACAAGCTACAGAAACTAAGAAAACACAGTTGGTATCTATATCCTATCTCACAGCAATCACTTTTCTTCTCTCACGTGCTTTCAAATCTCACTTTCTACCATTTGTACTTCATTTGTGTCCCAAAGATCTATCAGCTCTTCAAACCCATTCTCCTTTGGTTTGCTCTTGCCAGTGATGTCCAGACTCAGTGCTATAGGACATGCAACCAGGCTATGAGAGATTACCCTAAAAACAGGTTTTTTGGATTATGCTGACATAACATCAACCAAGCAACCCCTCTCCTGGTTATCAAAAGATATGAAAAGAGGGTGACCAGGGCCAATGATAGACCTCTCCCTCCTCCTCAGCTGTGCTGAAGACTGCTCAGTTGCCAGTGAAGCTCTGGCACATCACTCTTCTAGTGTCACAGGGAAGGTAAGCAGGTGTCCTGTGCATTTCACCTTATCTGACAGCTCACAAACCCCTTGGGCATAGGGAGGGTCTTCCCTTTTATTGTTGTGTAAAAGCAGCACATCACTTTACAATTTCATCCAACAGTAGAGGCTACTAACCTCATTGTTTCCCACTTTGACACAAAAAGAGATGGTACCTACAGGAATGGTTGCTCTAAGTGACTTTCCAGCTCCTCTTAGAGAGAAATTTCCTAGGCTCAGACCCCGATCCTAAGGGAAGTAGATTAGAGCAGTGACTTTCATTAGCTATGCTAAGGGAATAAGAGTAGGCAAGTGCTACCAATTATATTTCAACACAAAGCAGCACCCACTTAAGCACAAGCTAAAGGCCACCACTCCATTGTTAACAGGGGTGTTCTCCCAGAAAAGCTTTGAACACACTGGGAACATTAAAGAGAAGATGTCTCGCATGTGCAATTACTCAACACATCTTTAAAACTGCAAACACTTGTTCACATGTGGTGAAAATTAGAGCTGGGAGCACTTGGGGGAAAAAAAAAACAACATCCCACCTGGCAGGCACACACTTTTTTGCTTTGGAGTTTTATAGGAGCTCTCAGAGCTTGTTGCTCCAGTGAGAGCAGAACCAAAGTCAATGGAGGAAACTGTGAGAGAAGAAAAAGAAAATACAGAGAAAAGTGCTATTTTTGTCCTAAGCTCAAGAAGGTTTTGACTCTCCCAGTCTGGTCTCCCCTCATTAAAAAGGAAAGAAAAAATGCATCTTTAAGTCTAAATATAAATAATGACCGGTTTTTGGCTTCTTTCTCTACTGGCCTGAAATGACAAGGAATTTACAAGGTTTTCCACCCTATCCTATAGGTGGGTTTGCTCAGCAGCTTCCAGCAGGTCTGAGCTGAATTTCTTCTGTTTCATGTCAGTATTGGTTGTGAACTCCACCAGTCACAAAGAGCCAATAGCCACCCTTAGCAAGGACCATAGGTAGTGGCTACCAAACAGCACCTGTAGCTCACATTCAGAATATTATTTCCATAGAATAAAACCCTCAATAAATTAACCAAGGAGCTTAGACAAGAACACAATCTTATAATAGATCCTCCAGACTATCTTTAAAGACATCAAGAACCAGAATTATCTAATAATTTGCCTAGGACACTCTGCCATGCCAAATAGCTATTACCATAACTATTCTGAGTTTCATCAGTGTTCCCCACTATATATCTCCTGTTACCATCTCAGAGAATACTTATTCCCTAATACTATCTTATCTCTCTGTCTCTTAAAAGGGAAACATCAGGACACCAAAGGGCATGGAAAAAACAAATGGACATTTGGCTGTTGCAATTGTCCTTTTCCCAGCTCAGCTTTAGAAACATGGGCTTAGGAGTCCTAGCAGACACCTAAAGGAAGAGCTCACCAAGAACAGGAAACTACCTTTACTCCATCAAAGGAAGAGATCTTTATTTCAGTGACTATTTCAACTGGAAATATATTTTGGAACTGGACACAGAGTTATTTAAATAGTTATGAAAATGAAGACTTCCATTTTCCTGTAGCAAAACAAAAAGTGAAACTGTTCATGAGGAAATAATACATTTGATCCCTTTTTCTAGCTGGTGTTCCATATCCATTGCCTTAAACAGAGGGTCTATTCTATTCCAGTGTTAGCAGCCAGATGTTTTCTGTAGCAAGGCATTAGTCAGGTAGAGGCACCAAGCTCCAGCTTTGGCAGACACTTCCACCTTAGTGATGCACACATTACAGAGTGAACTTCTTCCCCTCATCACTTCCATATAAATACTCTGACAAATTCATAGTGCATCCAGTTCAGCTGGATTTACAACCACCTACAAAAATGACACTTGTAGAAGCCTCTTAAGCTTTTTGAAAACTTTGTAAGGAAGTAAAAAGCTCTATGGAGCTTAGCTGAGATGAAGACAGGCATTTTGAGCCAAAAAGCATGGAAAGTGTTGACAGTTTAAAGGAAGAAGGAAGTTGGAGAACAGATGAGATTTGAGTAATATTCTTTTGGTCCATCCAGAGACCTGTTACAATTACCCCTTAACTTTTCCTTGGGGACTTTTTATAGTCTAGATAGTAATGTCTGTCTACTATTGGTCTTCCTTTCTCTCTTCTAATGACAGAATACTGATAGCCAGACATCATTCCAAACACATTTACTTGTAATATAATAATGTTGGAATAACATCTGTGGCAGATAGAGGTAATTTGACAGGTTATGCTAGCCAGAGAAACTAAAAGTACTGTTCCTGTTTAACATTTCCACTTTGCAGTGGCATAGGCAATAACCACAGTGATAGGAAAGCTCTAACAGCTACCTTCAAACTCCACAATTTGGATATTGGGACTAATAAAGTGGCAAAAAGTTAAGCTCTGTCCTGTTACTTCTCCACAGTCTGCCACTCTTTAACACCTGGTACAGCACACTTAGCTGCCTAAAAGGCAGATCCTGAGGCTTTTTGAAGGACAGCATGACACAAATACTTGTCCCATGTGCAAGTGCACTTGTAGTAGTAAAATGAGGCTATACTAGGTTCTTGAGAAACAGCAAGTCCCAATCTCTTTTAATCTAGTTGTCAGTATAGAAAGAAGAGCTTTAAGCTCTTTACTGTGGAAATGTCAAGAGTGATGACATACAGAGGGAGTCATGTTACTTCCCCTGAGACTTGTTTGTAATGCCAATTTACCAAATAATGTGCAATTACATTGAATTTGGTCATACACAAAACGTGTGGGTATATTGCCAACATCTGTTGTTAGTATTAAGAAAAACCTTGCACTGCTGAATGCTAAATGTCAGTTAAAACGAAGCCCTTGTAGTATTGAAAAACTTAAATAAGAAAATGGGTGCAATTCAGAACTTCTGCCAACAGACAAGGGCCCTCTGTGTTTGTTTCTTCATTCATTCTACAAGTTTTGAATGTAAATAGGTCACAAGATTTGATGTATGAAATTCCAGGAGAAATCCTATACCTAACCAGTAATATTTTTATTTCCATGTGACATTTGAAGGTTGTGGCTCAGAACTTAATATCAGGCATGCTGAAAGATTTTGGAAGTCTAACTCTACAAAACAAATGGCACCAAAAAAAAAAAAAGAAAGAAAGAAAATTGTTCTTTTGTCTTTGTAAGAATCTTAGAAATGGATCTTTCAAATAAAAACCAGGGAAATCTCTGCATCAATAGTGGTCATACTTCATTGCTTGTATTTCTCTTTTGTTCTTCTATATCACTCTTTGCAAACAGCAACTCTTTATGGATGCTCTTCTAGCAGATCGAATCAATTTCTGGTATAAGACACTACAGATATTCCTTCTAACTGTGACAGTTAAGTTGTTGATTACCCAAGTTGTCTTTTAGGTGTCCTTAGCTTCCAAAAAATTCTGGGGGGGGGGGAAAAAGCAACATGGTACATTTTATTGAACACAACATGGGACTAGCATCCAGAATGTCCCTCTAAAAGCAGGGTATGTATGCCCTACAATTCCTTGCAGGAAAAGGAGATGTGTATAAGAGATGCTGGCAGAGCTGGTTGCATCAGCTGCTGTGTGCCCAGCAATCCTTTCTCTCTTTCCTAGGATGTGAGCTGCTACACATACTCCCTACAACAAGCAGGATGGGCTAAGGATGGCTAGGCTGGGGCTTGCCTTGTGGTTTTATCCTTGCCTTGGTTATGCAGGAAGACGCTGTACCTCTTGGCACACTATAAATTGATCCCTGGCATCCATAAACTGAAATTAGAGGATTATCCATGATTTACTGCCAATGAACAGAGCACTCCAGATACTTCTTGTTGGTTCAGGACAATTATAGCAGGAAGTGATAGTTGTTTTTCTAACAGTGACAGCAATCTACCCAGTGGGCCAGGGAGCCAAAATCACTGCTACTATTGCAAAATACAGAAAGGACATGGAGCTGATGGAGTGAGTCCAGAGGAGGCCACGAGAATGATCAGGGGCTGGAACACCTCTGCTATGAGGACAGGCTGAGGGAGCTGGGATTGTTCAGCCTGGAGAAGAGAAGGCTTCGGGGGGACCTACTAGTGACCTTCCAGTACCTAAAGGGAACTTCCAAGCAGGCTGCAGAGGGCCTGTTTGCAAAGGCCTGCAGTGAAAGGACAAGGGGCAATGGTTTTAAATTGGAGAAGAGTAGATTTAAACTGGACATTAGAAAAAAGTTCCTCAGCACAAGGGTGGTGGAACACTGGACCAGGTTGCCCAGGGAGGTGGTTGAGTTGCCATTCCTGGAGGCATTCCAGGTGAGGCTTGCCAGGGCTCTGGGCAAGCTGCTCTAGTTGGGGATGTCCCTGGCCACTGCAGGGGGGTTGGACTAGATGAGCTCCAGAGGTCCCTTCCAACCCTAACCATTCTAGGATTCTATGAAAATCACTATTGTGCAAACCTATGGAATACCTTTGAAAAAATATTCAACCATTTAAAAATAAAAGTATTGTAAGGAGGTTTTGAAATTATATTTCCACTATTTAAAAAAAAAAAAAGTCTTTTTTTCAAGTATTTATTCAAACCTGGAATACTTCAGTTCATGAGTTCAGAATTGCTGCCGGCATCCTCTCTGAGCACCTCTGTGCTGGTGCATTTCANCTAAAAGCAGGGTATGTATGCCCTACAATTCCTTGCAGGAAAAGGAGATGTGTATAAGAGATGCTGGCAGAGCTGGTTGCATCAGCTGCTGTGTGCCCAGCAATCCTTTCTCTCTTTCCTAGGACGTGAGCTGCTACACATACTCCCTACAACAAGCAGGATGGGCTAAGGATGGCTAGGCTGGGGCTTGCCTTGTGGTTTTATCCTTGCCTTGGTTATGCAGGAAGACGCTGTACCTCTTGGCACACTATAAATTGATCCCTGGCATCCATAAACTGAAATTAGAGGATTATCCATGATTTACTGCCAATGAACAGAGCACTCCAGATACTTCGTGTTGGTTCAGGACAATTATAGCAGGAAGTGATAGTTGTTTTTCTAACAGTGACAGCAATCTACCCAGTGGGCCAGGGAGCCAAANTAAAAAAAAAAAAAGTCTTTTTTTCAAGTATTTATTCAAACCTGGAATACTTCAGTTCATGAGTTCAGAATTGCTGCCGGCATCCTCTCTGAGCACCTCTGTGCTGGTGCATTTCATTCCCACTGTTCATCCTGAGGCAGCAAAATGATTGTCTGTCTCCCTAAACCACATCCCTGCAAAGGTACAGCTCCTGGGTTGAAATGCACACTGCTCTGGGGCTGGAAGGCAACCACACAAGTTATTATGATAGAATGAAATGGAGTCTGGAGCAGGGGGAAACACACCAGCAGCAGGAAAAAGACCCACTGTGCAAACGTGGTTCATGAAGTCAAAGAGAAATGAATCATTCTCAAACAGTAGACATCTAAAAGTTGGATGGAACAATTTCTAAATATTAGTCAGACCAAAAACAACACACTGCCAAAATAGTGAGGGTATATAAGAAACCAACAAAAGCCAGGAAATTCAAAGCTGAGGCTAAAATTCCACTCCTAATTTAGGACTGTTTTCTTTTTGAAAGAATACTGTTCAGCTTGGTTGGGGCCGTTTAAGGTTGTTGTCTTAAGGTTTTACAACATACACACAAGTTGAAACGTTTGCTTTTCCCCCTGCAAATGAAACTCTTGGGTTTTGTATTTTAGGTGTGTTACTTACATAACTCAGTTTCATCACAGACCAAATCTGCATTATGCCAGGTTGCAAAAAGACTAAATAGACTCCTGATCCCTGAAGTTTATAGTCAAGATAACAATAGGTGGCTGCTGAAAGCAGAAGGAAGAGAACCAGACATAACAGTGTTGTTGCAGTAATGATGCATTGGCTGCACAGTTGCCTGCAAATGGGATTTAAATGCCAGTAGTGATCCTCAAGAGGGGCAAGAAGACATGCAGGTAGGTTATAGCAGCAATCTCCCTTGGAGGCATGGGTTTTGTCCTGCTCTTGCAGGGGGTTTAGACTAGATGATCTCCAGAGGTCCCTTCCAACCCCTAACATTCTGTGATAGCAGCAGACATGTAACCTTCCTTTGAAGAAAGATAAGGTCATTCTTGCTAGCATAGGCTCAGGGTTTAGTAGAAATAGGTACTAAATCATACACTGTAAACTCCAGAGGGGCACTTACACATTGGTCCAGATGGGGGGAAAGAAAACAGTTCAACTATTCTCCATTCCTCTCTTTGCTCCTGAGCTGGAGTAGAGGAATTTTGTTTGTATTCACTTTACAGTCTCCAGGCTGCTTTGTATTTACATAAGGCCAGACACAGGCATGTTTACTCTTGTTGAGTCCTACATTAGCTTGCAAACAATCCAAATGAATTCAGCAGGGCTGCTGTGAACAGCATGAATTAACAGCAGCAAAACCTGACTCCAGCAGGATGTCTTGGAGATCCAACTATAAAAAATGGTTTCTCTTTCTTTTTTCTTTCTCCCCAGACTTAATCACCACCTGATACTGTCACACCAGAAGCTGGTTTTTCATGAAGCCCAAGGATGCTTTTTGTCCTTGCATCATTACAATATCAAATCCCTGAAATGCAGAGAATGGCTGAGTGGGACAACTGACCACAGCAGCATCTAAGCATACCCCTGGGCAGCATTCTCTGCTCAAAAGGGCTACAAAAACCTGCATGAATGGATCCTTCCTTCCTTCCTGGGCACAGACACTGCTTCCAGTAGTGCTCACCTGGTCCCTGAAGCTCCCTTCTGGTCCAGCTGCTGGCTGAGGCAGTTTGCTTTCTCTGAGCATGGAGGAAGGTGCTGGCAAGCTGTAAGCTGCCTGCCACTGAGACAGTAAGGTTAATATATCAAATATAGCCATCTCTATATTGCCTTTGGGTTTGTTTTTTATCTTCCCAAGTAGGAAGTTATTGAAGCATAAATTTTAAGAAAACAACTTTTGCATCACTGCTCCATACCTGACATTTTTAATAGATGGAATTGACAATGACATTGTAAAACATCAGCTCTCTGACAATTTAGAGAAGAAATTGAGAGTTTGCAATTAGGTTTTGGTTTTTTCATTTTTTTTTTCATTTAATTATGGGAAAGTTTCAGAATAAAAGAATATATGATGTGTCCTGGGGCTACTTGCATATTTTGCTCTCGAGTTACCTCTAATTTAGTTGTTGAAATGCAAGAAGAGAGCTCCTGCTTATAGCAACATGAAATGTCTGTCTTCATCTGTCATTCATCTGACTCAGCTCCACAGAACAAGAAGCACTTTTATTCAGGTGTGTTTATGATGAGTAAATTTGACCAGATGTTAAGTCTCCTTTGTATTTTGAAGAGTTTTATGGCTCACATTAGTCAGCTGGAAAAGGGCAGGTCATCTATATTCCCCTGCACATTTGTTCAGGTTCAAGCTTCCCCAAAGGTGCACAGGGCTGTATGAAAATATATAGAGAAAGAAGAAATGAACTCTTGCAAATGTGACAATGTACAGCACAGAACTGAATAAATTGTTCTGATTTACAGGATGAATTCTGTAAATATTGAAGGTTATGAGACTTCAAGTTTAAGGGTAAGAACAAACTTCTCCCACTCCCTTAGCCATAGGAAGATTAGAACAATAATTGAGAGCATATGCTCTTCCCTGCAGAAACACTTCTGATGATGCACATAGGTGAGAAGAGAGCCATTGGCTTTTCACACGCACTAGAACACTAACATTGCCATATTTGAAGGCTCAGCTCTCTAGATGTCATTATTAAAGAATATTAGAACACACATCTCTAAGGGAGTCAGAATAAATCACTGATATCACAAAAATAGTTTCAGAATTTCTAGGCAACACAAAAATTTGAGCTACAACTTTCAGAGGAATTTTGACACCCAGGTGCTCTAAAAATGATTGAAAGCCCTGAAATTTCTTCTTTACTTCTGAGCTTGAATGCTTCTTTGCTCTGGGAGAATTGGCACAATGGAGCTCAGAGAGTACCCGACCTACTCCAACCACCCAAAGGAGAAATGTAAAGCCTTTACCTCAACTCAACCCTTGCCTATGACTGTTGCAGGCCTATGAGTAGGTTTAACCTGGTTGGGAGTGGATGTCTCCATGCCACATGTGCCAGCTTATGAGGTAGGAAAGAAAGTCTCCTTGTTCCTCCCTCCTGCAACAAACTTCGAATCATAGAATCTCTGAGGTTGGGATAGACCTTCAAGACAATCAAGTCCAACTCTTGAGCCAACACTCCCATACCATTAAACCATGTTGTGAAGGGGCAAGATGTCATCCAGAAGGACCTGGACAAGCTGGAGAGGTGGGCCCAGGTGAAATTCATGAGTTTCAACAAGACCAAGTGCAGG
>VWZO01011170.1:0-17489 GCA_013396975.1 Bucco capensis | reverse complement strand
CCCTGCCCAGTGCAGGGGGGTTGGACTAGATGACCTCCAGAGGTTCCTTCCAACCCTAACCATTCTATGATTCTATGATTCTATGTATTATTCATGATTGCAAGTGACCTTTAGGAATATTTTGTCTAGTAAATGGAAAAGAAATCAATTCTAGTACAACAATCCAATGACTCTGGGAGAAATTTTCCCCTTGGCAGTAGAACTGGTGATGATATGGAGAAAGCTGAAAGAAGATTAAGTTTTAACTTGAAGCATTGCATTAGTTACCCATTCTGCGGAAACATTTTGACAATTTAATCATAGTTTCTTTTCCCTTTAATCTTAGAAAAGTTGATTCTCAAATTAGGGCTTTATTGTTCTCTTTTTGTCTGCTGTTAAAGAAAAGTTATGCAAATTACAGGGTCTTAAAAGCTTGGTAGATCCAAGGTTATTACTACTAGACAAAAAGCAAAGCTAGTATCCTTAGTTGCTCTCACATAGGCATCAAGAACTTTTGAACCTGAGGAGAGTGAGAACAAAGAATTAAGAAACAGTGAGCTAATCTCTGAAAACACATCAAGGATGCGTTATCAAATGCAGTTGTCTAATCATCTCACATTTCTCTGGATTTTCTGAGATGGTACTAGATGGTCTCTAGTTGTTTCCTCATGCAAAGGAATCGTTTCTGGGAGGGTCTAGTGGTCAGAAGCAGCAACAACTATCCCTTTCTCTTCCAGGTGCTCTAAGGCAGACTCTGAAAATAGGGGTTTCAAATCCATCAGAAAAGCAGTAACAAAGACCAAAGACTAACGAAAATCAGTGTCCTTTGTCATCTGATTCAGACATCTGGAGAAGTATTTAGCTATTACACTATGTCTTACGTCAACAGCCAGAGGGCTGAGCATCAGAACATCACCTGCATTAATACTGCAGGCATTTGGGAATCCCTGTCAGTCAGACACAAGCTGGTACTGCTCTTATCCCTGTTATCCACAACATTACCTTGCTCAGAAATACAGGGAAGTTCCCCATGCATAGCACTGTTTTCCAGACTGCCACCTCTGAATCCCAATCTCAGGCCTCCTAACTCTAGTAAACAGGTTGCAACATTCTTCTTTTTTATGTTTATTCCAAGAGGGAGTAAATCTCTTCAAAGAAAACAAAAAAATAATCATTACCACCAAACTGGAATTTGCTGGTCTTATTGCTCTTGATTTTCTATACTTTGCATGAAGGTTTGAGATCTATGATGGCTGTAAAACACAACAAAGGTGACCTGGCACAGGATCCACTCACCAATCTGCACAGTGTAGCTATAACACTGAGAACACTTTTTTTTTTTAATACCATAATTCTATTACTTAAAGAACATGCTTTGAAATGATGCCAGGAAATCACATTAAATCCCTAAAATGAATAAAATGAGCGAGGCAGAGCTGTAGCTCTTAAGTGTGCAGCCTCAAGATGAAAGCACTGAAACCTTGGACCCTTTTGAGACTGCTTGCCTCCAGTCTCCGTGTGAGGGATCATGGATAAAAGTGCTTTCCTTATTCCCACTGGTCTGTAACTTGTTGCAAAAGGAGAATAACTTGTGATGTGGTTCAGCACAAATGCTTATGAGATGGCTGTGGGTCATTTTGAGGTCGTGGATTTGCTGAGGTAGTTTCACGTTCATTAGAAGTGTAACTCACAGATTTAGATGTTAAAAGAATAGAATGAAGTTTATGGATGGAATTTATTGGAGGCATTCAAGTTTATAGATGGAATTTGTTAGAGACATTCACATAAAACCAATACCAAGGGAAGCTACTGGATGCAGCAAACTCAGACATTAGTTTTATGCCTTGTTAGAAGTATAAAACCCACATATGATTGGGTAAGTATCCACATAAGGTAAAAGAAAAGTGTAGATGTGAAGCATTCAGATGATGCACTAGAATACTCTGGACCAAGACACACTTTCTAGATATTTATTATTATTGGTCAGAAAGGTGGAGAACATCTAGATTAAAACCATTCTGCTCAAAGGAAGATAAACTACACAGGTTTCATGTAACTTCCTCTTTGTGTGGCTGGTATAATAGTGGTTCATGCACAGTCCACACTTTATAATGCATTGTATATAGACTTTGTGCTGAGTAGTGAGGGTGCTCTGACATGTGCTCTGCATGGAGAATTGTTCTCCAGCTGGTCAGACTTAGCCAGTTCATACTGTGGCTCACTTATAAGACACATATACTGGGGCTTCCTTTACATGGAACCCAACATATTGGGAAGAAAATGGTCTGTACCCACATGTCCCTCTGACACGAGGTCAGGACACATCAGGATGTACAACAGGTCTACGGAGCACAACAGCCAGAAAAATCCTTCTACTCAAGACAAGATTAAATCTGCAGCAAACTAAACTAATCAACAAATTCCTACACTGATCAAATTAGCAAACTAGATGACAGAATAATTTAGACTGGAATGTGCACACCAACAGGGAGATAACAGTTCACTGACATTTCCACAGTGTTTGATACTCAAGCTCTGCAAAACCTGAAACCATCCAAGTTTGCATTGCTCTTTCCAATGATCACAGACAAGCACTAAACTAAGTCACTTTGTATTCATTTGGAGTATAACACAGACACTGTGACATCTGTCATGAATGCAAAAAAAGCAAACTACATCACTTACTCCCATTAGATATTTATAACTCCTACAGGGCTGATATTGTGTGAGTGAGAGTGATAATAATTTGCGACGTAAACTGACATGAATGCTAACATATGTGCAAAATCCCAGATCCTTAACAGTAACACATTTATGAATGGATCAAAATAGGAAAGAGAGAAAAAAAAACAACCAAACAACCCACCATAGCATGCCTGATTTTCCTGAGATGTGGCTAAACACAGAGCTGTTGACTCTTGAGTAGCTGTTCTGGGACACTGCTGTCTCACAGGACTCACGATGAATAGCATAGCCATAAGAAAGTAATGAGTGTGTGCATGTCAGTTCAGCTCTTTTCCCAGTAGTGTCTGCTGGGAAATGTTTACAGAAAGGGAAAATAAGTCAATTATTTACAGATTATAAATATATCATTTGATAAAACCACAAAGCATTTCAGTGCTGGCCTGATGTGGTGTTTCTCTCCTGTGTTGCACACAGACTGGGGGTTAGTATCTGAGCACACAGTACCAGTGTGATTCCTATTACCTGGATTTTCCAAACCTTCAACAGTACTAGGTCCTAAACGTTTGGTCATACTTTCTAGGAAAACTAGATCCTAAATATTTGGTCATACTTTCTAAGAAAACTAGGGACAAAATGGGAGGTTGTCAGTAGCTACACAGGCTTCAGTGTTTTATTCCAACAGAACTGCAATTTGAATCTCTTCCTTTGAGAAGCCCTCAAGAATGAAAAGCACAGCTGACAGTTTTGTGGAAGTTCCTTCTGTGGTTGATCAGCAATACTATTTCTAAAGTAACATTATAGAAAGATAAACTTCTAATAATTGTCTGTAAGACTGAATTCTGGAAAGCTACTAGTGAAATCAGAGGAAAAACTTTGAATAGCTTGAGCTGACTTTAGAATGACAATGATTTTGCCACCACTTTAAACTCCTGTCCATGTGCCATTCATTTAGAGTGCAAATAACACTCATATGCCAAAGAGCCTATTTGTGTTCTATTCTTTTACAGCAGACTTCTGTGCAATCATTAATTTTTAAGTGTTCATTAATGAAATATATCCTTGTGTGAAGTTAATAAACTGATTAATAGCTGACATAATGAGAATTCTGGCAAGACAAGAAAATATCAGAAGGGGGAATTTGACAAGTTAATGATCTATTAAAGTAAATCCTGGGTCAGTTTAGATCCTGCATGGTTCATTACTGTATAATAAATTTAATTGATAACCATAAAAACTTAGGAGGATCCAAGAGAGCTTTTGGTTAAATTCACTGGGTAGACATGAAGATGTTTCTCTTAGTTTTTTTAGTTGTATCTTATGGTAATAAAACTTCCTATTGTTAAAAATATTGAAGTACACAAGTAAAAGAAAACCACTACCTTTTAAACTAGTAGCTGGCTGGGTGTGTTGCATAAACAGTCACATATGCATGCTCAAGGACCCCCCAAAAAAGACCCATTATGTCAGTGATTATGGTAAAAACAATAGCATAATGAGACTTGATACATAAAACATAATTGCACATGGGAAAATAAATTGTGGTGTTTGGGATAGAGAGAAAAGGTGAGATAACTTCTCTAGATGAAGTCTTGGCTGGTGGGTTGCTGTATGCTATACTAACCTGCACCCACAGATTGCTGCCTATGCACTTAATGGGCTGAAGGTGTAGTTCAGGCTGGGACTTCAATTTGATCATGTAGCTTTTCCCACTGGGATCTCAACTGGAGAATGTGTTTATGTTTCCAAATAGTATTCACACAGCTCAGAGATTGCTGAGTAAGCAGCAACTATGTCTATCTGAAAATGGCAGTAACACAGCTGAACTCTGCAGTGCATGAGGTGGGCAGACAGCCTCAATCCCACTGTCCTTGCTCAGTGGTGAAGTGCATTTTGGAGAGGTACTGAGGTGTGTATAAAATGCTAATGCAAGTTCATGCATGTCTAGCCTGACAGGAACAGAGATACAATTGCCTTGAGATCTCTTGTCCTTGCATGCATTTTCAAATTCCTCTCTTTTTTTGCAAAGCTCCAAGTTTTGGAAAGGTTTCCCAGGTCCAGGACTCAGAGAGGTCCTGAGCTGTCACCATCAAACATCTGCTATAGGTGTATTGCTGCTGCAGTAAAGTTTAATCAAAACTGTAATCCCAAACACTGCTACTTAAACAACACAAAAGAGCAGAATTTTTTTACAGCTCCAGATTGTTCTCATGGACATTGAGTTAACATTATTAATTCCATACTTGTTTAAATTCCTTTTCTTTCCATGACCATATTAAATTTACATATTTACAAATCAGGATGCTTTTTCTTTTAGGTACAAGCCTTATCCAGCATCTAGAAAGAGTTAACCAAAAGGATCCTGAATCTGTGGAGCATAGATTTAACATATTGGTTCTGTTACAGGAGACATCCAGTAGGACTGAAAGATAACTAAGAGGACCTAATTTTAAACATTCCCCTTTCTTTTAAGAGATGCTGCTTGACACAGAATCATAGAATGGTTAGGGTTGGAAGGGACCTCTGGAGCTCATCTAGTCCAACCCCCCTGCAGTGGGCAGGGACATCCCCAACTAGAGCAGGTTGCCCAGAGCCCTGGCAAGCCTTGCCTTGAATGCCTCCAGGGATGGGAACTCAACCACCTCCCTGGGCAACCTGGGCCAGTGTTCCACCACCCTTGTGCTGAGGAACTTCTTCCTAATGTCCAGTTTAAATCTACTTCTCTCCAATTTAAAACCATTGCCCCTTGTCCTTTCACTGCAGGCCTTTGCAAACAGGTCCTCTCCAGCCTTCTTGGAAGTTCCCTTTAGGTACTGGAAAGTCACTAGTAGGTCCCCCCAAAGTCTCCTCCTCTCCAGGCTGAACAATCCCAGCTCCCTCAGCCTGAATTGTAAGACTACCTACAAAGGCTCAGTTTGGAAAAGGAATCCAACATATTATTTAACAAGTGAGCTCTGAATAACAGGAAAACATAAGACAAGATTTTAAGGATTTTGTCCATGGGGGGGTCTGAGGCTGCTGGGGCAAGGGGCTCTGGGCAGGCAGACTGCTGCAAAAACAGCCTGTGGAAAGCTAGAGTTTCAAGTAGCTTCAGCAAGAAATAGTAACACAACAGAGAAAACAGCCTTAGCCAAAGAGAAAGGAGGAAAATCAGCAGTCAAATCTTACACCCACATAATTGCTTAGGAAATGATCAAGGAAGATGTGAAGCTGGGGACCAAAGCTGGTCCCCAGCTCCATTCATCTGCCCCATGCCCTCACGACTGTTTTTTCCTCTTGGTACACGTGTGCGTTACTGTGAGGTCCGCCAAAAGTCTCTGAAAGGCTCATTCAGCCCTCAGCAAGGAAACCTTGGCTCAGGGCCACGTGGCTGCTTTTGCAGGAAAAGAAAAGCATAAGCTCTCCTGGAAGGCTGCAGTAGACCTATAGAGAGCTCAAACTGAAATTTCAGCTCCAAGTCCCAAAATGGATGTTTTGAATACAGACTGAGAACACCACACTCCTAAATAATGCTAATGCACTGAATTATGAGGTTTAAAGTGGATATTAGGAAGAATTTCTTCACCCAAAGGGTTATCAGGCATTGGAAGAGCCTGCCCAGGGAGTTGATGGAATCACCATCCCTGGAAGAGTTCAAAAACTACATAGATATTGTGCTTTGGGACATGGTTTACTGGTTGACACGATAGTGTTAGGTGGAGAGTTGGACTCAATGGTCTCAGAGTCTTCTCCAACCAAAATGATTCTATGATTCTAGGAGGGAAGATTAATTAAATTATTACAACTTCTGATTATTTTTTTTATTTGTTATACATAGAGTGAATTACAAATCACATCTACTTGTTGTCTGAGGATGAAAATTCTCTCTCTACTCCCTAAAGCTTATCTCACCTCTGCACAATGCATTATGTTGGAGGTGGGAGAGATCTAAGCAGCAAATGAGTGGAAGTGCAGTTCTACCTAACAGTGCACCAGGAATCACATCCAAGCTAGTGGAAGAACTGCTGCAGTGTTCTGCAATTATAGGAAAGAAAACAAGATGAGATGAAATAGGACTTTCTATAGCAGGATGTTTGCTCAGACCTGGACCTACCACTACAATCTCAAGTGATTATACTGAAACACAGCCACAAGGATAAGAATACAAGAAGTATATAACATATATATATATATATATACTACACAGTATATAATTTTTCCAATCTTGAAATAAAATTGCTCAGAATGATAGAATACATTCTGATCCAAAAAAAACCCTTCTTCAAGTTCAAAAATTGTATGAAATACTAGTGTTTAATAAGTAACATCTACAATCAGCATGCTTAAAATTCCTAGGTATGATCATAAGTTTTGCATTATGATGAATGAATAAAGATATTACTAGTGGCATATAACACTCATCAGTTCAGTGTGTTCTCTTGTACTGCTTCTCCTCATAAAGAAGTGGCAAAAAACCTACTTTTAGTATATAAATAAAACTATGATTTTTATACCTATAAAGAGATTCTGAAATGTATCTTTCAGAATATTACATATATGTAAGAGGGTTACTTTCCTGCACATATCCTGGTTGATACAAGCACACAACCACACAGCAGAGCCTTTGTTATATTTTCAGCAAGAGCTGTTTATATCTCAAGACACCTCACTAGGTAGCACTTTGTTGCTCTTTTCCCAGCCTCTCATGAAGCACTAAATACTTTGCAACTTCTATATAACCTCCTTACCTATATATGCACACACTATATGTTTTATAGATGCATATAAAATCACAAAGAAATCTCTCTTCTACCAGTATAAATTACTGTGACACCCTTATGATCACCCTACAGTGAAGATTTTGCATTAAACTAGGCAACAAAATTACAGAATAAAGCCTGAAGTGATGCAGAGGTTTCATGCTGCTCTCAATACCACCAGAATTTCACTGAATGTCTAGCTTTTTTAATTGGTGTAAGTTAGATCAGCTTTGACCCATTTCTTTTTTTCCTTTTCAGCAATTTGTATTCAGTACAAGTTGTGCTAAAATAAACCCAAAAAGTATAATGATTGCTTTAATATATTATTTCCAAAGCTGAAATTTTGGGAGAAGAAAATGAGCCAAGGAGAAAACAACTTTTTCCTCTTTTTTTTGTTCTACTATATAAGGTGCATTAATTTAGCTTGCCTTGGTTAAACATAACCTCCTACAGTTCCAACAGAGTCAATCAGCCTGTTGATTTTTAACAATGGGCATTTTGCATGGTTTCTTCCCTTAAAACGGTGAGATTGGTATTCAAAAGTCAAAGGGGAGCAAACACTAATTGCTGTAAGAATTCTGGCAAACAGTAATAACCCTCTATTGAAAAATTCCCTATTAAAAATAATTTACCAATTAGAAAGGTACGTTTGAAAAGAAATGCCTAAAGATAATGATAGGTTTAGTACCACTTTCATTACTTTCCATTAACTTCTCCTGAACACAAGTAGTGTATAATTATTCTAACCTTTTACACTCTTTTGATCTTATAATCCAAACCCTTTCAAAAGCCAGAGTATCTTCACCAAAGGTGGAAAGCAGGTGAGGAGATGTGTGGTGATGGAATCTATCATCTCTCCCCCTTTCCTACTCCATTGCTGTTCACAGGAGCAAGAACTCCAGGCTGGCATGCTCAGCTGCTCTGCTCCTCTGTCATGACCATGAAAAGCATGGGGATAACTTGCTCTTGGTTTATCTGTAACACAGGAGACTTTGCTCTTGTTTTTTTTCCCTTTCCAATCTATGCCAGCACTTCTCTGGAAGCTGCTCAGGTGGCATCAGCAGATATCCTCCCTGCTCTTCCCACAGATGCTCTGCACAGGTACCTAATTCGGAACTAGCTGGAGNACACTATTCCTGACACAGGCCAAGATGCCATTGGCCTTCCGTGCTGCCTGAGCACACTGCTGGCTCATGTTCAGCCGGCTATCAACCAGTACTCCTAGGTCCCTCTCCGCTGAGCCACTCTCCAGCCACTCATCTCCCAGCCTGTAGCGCTGCATGGGGTTGTTGTGGCCAAAGTGTAAGACCCTGCACTTGGCTTGGTTGAAGTGCACATCTTAATTTATTCTCTTTGTTGCTGCCCAAATAGAATAAAGGTTTCTCAATGCTTTATTTCCCATGGGTGTTCTCATGATAAACATGTTAAAGATACTACAGCAGTAAGAACAACAACAGTGCTTATGTTAACATTTCTGTCTGTGTAAGAATTCACGTGGAGGGTTCACACACTTGAAGGAACCTGACAAAAAAGAAACTATTTATGAATTTTTTTTCCTATTTTTCCCCAAAATGAAGTGCGCATTGAAAGCACAGAATGGTTGTGTTGTTATGACACTGTGTTCATACAGTGTTTACACTAGTGAAGTATTGGAAATGTTTCCAGAGTGTAAGATCACTATTCATTATGTAGTCAAGCTCAGCTGCCAAAATTCCATTTCACAATTATTTACCTACTTCTGGGGCCTAAGAAGTGAAATCAAAAGGAAAATTAGACCTTCCCTCAACAGAAACTTGCTTTAAAAAAAAAAGGTGGTGTTACAAATACTCACAGACATCATCAAGCAGTGGAGTATCTAAACTAGTGGGGAGATTGCAATATGATAAAGTGTTTGATAGTATCTGCTGGATCTTCTCCCAAAGGCTGTTTCCAGGAGATAATCTGTAACATCTCACCAGGTTCTTGATACAGCTGTCCTTAATGTGTACAGAAGTCCATTTCCTCTATGTTAAAAAAAATTTGTTGGTTCTTTGTTGAAAGAATGTCTTACTGCTTTCCCTCTCCAACAGAATATATTAAGCACAGAGAAAGTGTGTAAGGCTACAGCAATTCTCATTTAATTCTGGCATTGGAGGCTTAGTGGACTGGTAAACCCACCAATGCTCCCACTGACCACCTGGGCAGCCTTAGCTGACTACACACTCATACATCCTACAGGACTAATCTTCTCCAAGAAGCTATGGAAGGATACAGAACAGCCTTCTTCTATCAAACACTCAGCCTGTTGTATCCCTGGAGCAGCCAACCTCACTTTGGCCCATAAGATCCACTCTTTATATCCCTTGACTTCAATGAAATAAGAAGGCTTATTGTATAAAAGAGTGTTAAACATACCTTTCTTTCCAACTATGCTTATATGAAAGATGAAAAGAAGTACTGCCAGCTCTTAGATAATTGCCCATTTATGAGCCTTCAGCCCCTTTTTAAATAGGAATTTAGCCATTATCAAAGGTCAGCTTTCAGACTCTCCACTGAGAAGTTTATAAAATGCCTATAAAGCCAAATTTTAGTTTGTGCTAAATCTATGTTAGGCAAATGTAATAAGAAACATTTTGAACAGTCATTCACTGCTGGGTTCCAGATGATTTTCTTATGAGACTAATGCAAAAGAAAAAAAAAATTATTGCCTCTTAAAATCTTTTTTTGGGCACGTCATTCTTGCTGGTATTTAGGTCTTTTATTGAGAGAAGGTTAATCTAAATCATTTAGCAAATGTGGATCATGACTATTTTCACTGTATCACTGTTTTTTTATTGGGAAAATACTTATCTAGAGTCCACTATGGTAAATCATCACTGTACCACGTGAGAAGCAATGCCTCCAAACAGAAGATTATTAAACTATCAGAAACAACATCACGAGAGAACTGTGAAGGCCAAAGGGCACAGAGTGACTATTCATTTTAATGGTATTTGGGTGTCTAAACTCCCAAGTTGGCTTTAAAAACCTGAAGCCAGAAAGCTGCAGAGAGATCAGACTAGCACACAGCTTGTAACAGGGAGAGAGGAGTCTGAGCAGCAGGCTCTGATCTGAGCTTCTCTCAAGTCTGTTGTTCAAATTCAGTTCCAAGGTTTTTGCTTTGGTGCCTACACAGGGTTGTTTTTTATTGTTGTTGTTGTTTTGGGGGGTTTCTTTGGGGGGGGGGGTTGTGGTTTATTGTTGTTTTTGTTTGAGGGTTTCTTTTGCATTTAGTTGCTCTTCCTGTCAATATATTGTAATTTGGGCATGTTTTGCAGTTCTCTGGCACATACAAGCTCACCATGTATATGGTTGTGTTTCAGTGGGGGTTGCTATGATGCAACCAGCATTTTGAAATTGGTTTTATTAAGACATCCACTCAGTGAAATATAAGACGGACAAAAATTCTTCTGAAATATAGCAATATAGGCAGCATCCAAAGGGAAAAATAATAGCTGTTTCCTAGAAACTGGAGAACCCTGGCTCCACTGGAACAGCAGGATAAACATTTGAAACTGGGAATTAATGAGAGGGTACGAATCCAGACCAATACACATGACAACAATCAAAAGTAACAAGGCTCACAGGAGCACTGGAAAGGGCAATGGGCAGAACAAAGTGCCGGAAGAGCATCCAGCTGTGATGCCAAAGCCCCCAAAGCCAAGCAGATAGAGCCACAATGCTGTGGCCAGGAGAAACAGGAAAATCCATACAATAGGTTGTGGATATACAATGTGCTGAGAAAGCATTTGCAACATATTTCCATTCATTGAAAATATTCTACATGTAGTGGGAGAGCCAACAGTTCTGGAAAAATTTCCAGGACCTCTAACCGTGGAGTGCCCATAAGCACAGGAGCCTTTGGAGACCCTGGATGTGGCTGCTGTGCTGCTGACTGTACCCTTCCTGAGCATTTCATTTTAGAAGTTCAGGCTCTAATTATCCCCCATCCTCTTTCCTCCAAGTAGTGTAAAATCTGCCTATATGGTTGGGAAGTAATACAATTTCACATTTTTCTATAGCATTTTATATGTCCCAGGCACTGAGAAGACATTGATTCAGCCTGACAGGGCTGCACTGAAGTGGGTGGGTAATTATTATTCTCATTCCCCTTGCAAAATATCAGAGAATTAAGGAGACTTATCCTTGGGGAATATCCAAGCCAGAGTGAGAACTCAGGGCTGTGGGGAAAGGGATCTGGGCAAATGAGCTCTAGGAATGAGCAGGACATGAGGAAGGAGAGGGGCTCAGGAGAGTGTGAGCTTTGCTGGAAGGGCTGAAATATTTGTCTAGATACAGCAATTTAAGAATAACTTCAAACTTCTGATTTCTCTTTCCTCTCTTTTATGACTCACACAAAGCTAATTGCATGGTGATGTTCTGTTACTATACAGTTGTGGGACTCTTTAGTGGTGTCTTTAAAAACAACAACAACACAGAAATGTGTGTAGGACCTGGAAAACCCTGTAAGCTATAAAGTTCACAAAAGTACTCCTTTATGTGAGTGAGGTCTGCTCATAACTTGATGAATGTATTGCCAGATTGAAAAGGAAAAAATCTTTAGTATGGCAAAACCCATGAAGGTTCATATGACTCAAATTAAATTCAGATAATAACCATACTTGGCTCAGTGGTGTTTGGAAAGAGAGTTTGAAATTCTCCTCAGAGACATTTCTTAGCTTAACTTTAAATGAGAGCTGTGATTGACTACTCCTTTCAAAGAGGAAGAAAAAGAGTTCAAGATATTTAAATGCTCTTGCCCCTTTCAAAGTTTATATCCTTTTAAAATGATATTTATAGATAAAAGGAGGGCATGAGAGCAAGGAAGATATACATCTGCACAAAAATGCTCAAGTGTCTGTGTAACACACTCTATAAATATACACATTATAAATAAAGATGTATTACTCTGTGTGTCTGTGGACAAGGTATTATATTTTACCTTTATTTACCCAACCATTTGAGCAGGCAAATTCCTGAGCACATACAGAGGCACTGCATCACTGGAATTTGATTATTTGCCCTTGCCCAGATAATAAAAATCTTTTGAAAGCCATAGCAAAATACTAAAATCTGATTTTAAGCACTATCACTTGCTAGTCAATTCACATTTCATTGCAGTGGTAGCAACACTAATCTGTTTTCTGTAATTAAGGTCTGGCAGCTGAGAAGAGCACAGTGGGAAGGAAGAGCCAAACCAACATGATGCTATAAACACACTCCCACCAGCCCAGTATAACTTAGAGCAACCTCCAAGAAGCTGAAATTTATGTAGGCAACAACAGTTTCACTAAGATCAGAAAGCAGAGACATGCCATGTGATTGATCAGCCACTTCCACCACTGATATTCCCCTCTTGAAGTTCTCCACAAAAAAGTTGGACTACCTAAGGATTTTGAGGTGAGGGAAATCTTCAGCCCTCCAGTTTGACAGCCTCAAAGCTGTTTTGTGGTAGAGGCAAGCCTTTAAAATTTGCTTCCAGTATTAAAATGCACCACTGGCACCAAATTGCTCTCAGATCACAATGCCTGTTGTAGTTACAAAGGGTTTAGTAATAGTGAGAAAAACAAATAACTTACAATAGAAGTCATTGTTTGTCCACAATCCCATGATTTTCCTGTTTTACATGCATGGAAATGCAGAGTTTCCCTTACTACATTTCACCAGACCCTGCCAAAGTCATTTATAAGCAAGTAAATTAAAACAAACCATGAATAAGAAAATAATTCCTTTACAAACAAAGGCAATTGTGTTCAAACTTATATATATGTGTGTGTGTTGTGCATTTCTCATGCCACACATCCAGTATTTGTGCATTTTTTGGATCTCTTTTTATTTTTACTAAACAATCTTTCCTCAACCCTCAAAAGGTACAGATGTGTTTCAGCATCTGTCCTTGGTTTCTCTATAGTGTAATCCTAATGGATGAGTGTGTGTATGAATGCCCTATCATCAACTCATTAAACTGTACCTTCTAGATTATTGAAGTATACTTAAAAATTATGTTCTACCCTTAGTACCTGGGTACAACACCACTAAGCAATGTGTTTTCCCTTTCCAGGAGATGTTTTCTGATGTGTTACTAACCATTTTGTGAAGTTACTGATTAGATCAACCTGTTAGAAAGAAACCAGTTCTATATTGGTCCTGTCAAGAGGCAGAATCTGTTCTTTTTACCCAATAAATTTCAATTTGCTTCTCATATTCTTTCCTAAAATACCTTTTTATCAGTGATTCATCTTGCACTATTCAGCTTAATGTTGAAGGAAAGAAGAAAGGAAGAAATAAAGGACATGTGCCAACATGATGGAGGTAATAAGGGACACATGCAAGGAAAATGTATTTGAGTTATGGTGAAATTGAACTCTCAGTTCTTCCTCCAGATGCATTTGGAAGCAGCAAGACCTGTATATGTGGGTGTTTGAAGGTAGGCTCTAGTCACCACGACCAGAAACTGCTGAAGGGAAGTGACAATGGGGCACAAGGGTTTGAGAATGTACAGAGCCCAGAGCAAAAATTCACTTCTTCAGTGAACTCCAGCAGTGATGGACTTGAATCATCCTGCTCTAACTGCTTCATGTTCAGGTATGCTTTCTGTCAACTATAACTGATGGTCCTACACACCTGTGAAGGACATGACCACTGTAACACAGAGGAGAAGTAGCAAGCAAGCCCTTAAGCAGACACTATGACAGCAGATCATCATGACTTTCTCCAGATGGAGCTTNCACAAGGGATTTTCAGACTGTGCCTGGAGTAAATTGTTTATGTCTGTGTTTTCAAGTCAAACCCACCTCTCAGGGATCTGCAGCCCTCAGAAATAACAAAAGCAGCAGCATGCTGTGATATGGAAGTGGCAAAGATCTGTGAAAGAGCAGTGGTTGTAGAAGGCTGTGTTCAGAAAAGAAGAAAGGATGGTGCCACCAGAGACATATGACTGCATTGAGCAGAGAAGCTGGCTAGGAACAGGACTGAGGGAAGGTGGAGAAAAAGAGAGATTATTTGAAAGTGGCTTGGAAAATATAAACCTGAAACCCAACCACAGGCAGGATAAAAGGAACACGAGGCTTTGGGAGACAGAAGGAAAAGAAAGGTTCTGACAGCACAGAGCTTGCCAGGCAAGAGGACTAAGCAAGCCCTGAGAGCTGCAGTGGTGCCGTCAGCATCATTGTCAGGCCTTTCTCAGCTTCAAATTGTTCCTCAGGCATCTTCCATGAACTCTTACACTGATGGTTTCCCAAAATACCAAACTGCCTTATTTCTCCTAAAAATAAAATTTTCTCTCCTAAAAATTACATGCATGGTCTGATTCAATTACAAGTTCCTTTACATGACAGCTTCTTTGTGTTTTATCTATAGCTCTGAAGAGCCTGTGACAAACTACTGTGCATGCAATACTGCTACTTTTCTGATAAACTTACTCATGCCCCTCTTTTTTTCTGATGAGTTTCTGCTAATTAAATGTACTCCTTAAGCTTATATTTATAATCCTCATTAAAGCAAGGAGCTTAATTTTAGTTCCAATAAGATTTAAACATGTTTGATTCTCAATAAGAACAGATTCAAGCACCTGCTTCAGTCTGTTGTGCTGGAGCTGGACTGCAACTCCTAATTGTGAAAGGACACAAGGGTGGAAGGACAGTTTTTTGGCTCACTGGTCAGTCTTTTGTTCCTCTCCAGAAAATAGAATTCTTAGGAAATATCTCAGACACACACATTACCAGCCTCTGCCTGGGTCTGTTCTATTATTCCAGAAGAAATGAAAATACAATGGAATATAAATAACGGCATTCAAGATGAAAAGAAGGTGGTGTTCATACAAAAAGAATGGCTAAAAGCAAGGAGAAAAAAATACCACACACAAAAAACCCAAACAAAACAAAACCCCCTAAAAGTAATAAAACCAAACAAAAAAACCCAAACCAACCAATCAAACAAAAACCAAAAAAAAGAAAACAACCACAAACCACACACACAAGGAATAAACCAGCCTGCAATTTACCCTTATCTGTGAAAGAGATTCTACATTTCTTTGCTAAGAAAGTTATGTAAGGCGTTTTGAGTCTGCAGCAAACCTTAACTGCAGTATCACCAACAAGAAGACAAATGAAGAACATGTCCCATTTTACAGCAGGTGTAGTAGGGGCTGAAACTCTGCTGACCAAGCACTTCTCTCTGGCTCTAGCAACACGAAGAAAATTCACTGGCAGATTGTACACTAACTAGAAGAAACCTAACAAACTTGAACATGTGATGAATCCAAGTCAATTTTCTTTATAGCCAGTAGCAATTTTTTGTTTCAACTACTGTTATGCCTCACACAGTTTGAATATTTGTTTTACATAATGTATATACAGGTTCCATTTATGCTGATTCATACTTGTGGGTGGGTTAGGACTTTCTGTAGGAGCAGAAGTAACTTAAGAGTACCTGTCATCCTGCTGTCTTCTAGGGTAGCTGGAAGCCTACAAACCTCCTAGTGAAGCTTCTCTAAGTTTCCCAGCTTTCTTGAGTCCTTTCCATGCTTTGTGCTTGCCTTCTATAATTCACTAAAAGAATATAATAGCTCTCAGCCATGATCTTGGCTCCCTTTCCCCTACCCTAGTAGAGATTAGAAATAAGTCCAATATAATAGTCTTGCATAAGCCATTGTTGGCTCTTATGCCACATATCTCCATGAGTTATTTTGGATTTCAAGCACAGCTCTGAGAGCTGTATGTAACACAGAAAAGGACTCACTGCACTATGTAATTAACTATGTCATGAACCATCTCGCTCCAGTTTTCAGCTCTTCCAAAATGTTTCTCAGTTTACAGGTTCATTATATTATCCTACATGATGTTCACTTGGACATTGAAGGCATATCAGGATGGACTTTCGTGGAGACAAGGCAGGCTGTCCTTTCCATCCTCCAACAACAATGCCTAGCAAGGTGTGGGAAAGACCCAAAAGTCTCTTTTCCTTGGACAAATGAAAAGTTAGCTGACAACCTAGAGCAGCAACTGGCAACCTCTGCAGCCATCCTCAGACTGATGCTTTGCTGTCATTAGAAGCAACATAAATCCTAAGAGTTTGGAGTTGCCATTTTTATCCCATAAGGTTTCCTTCTAAAATTCAGAATTATATTGTCCACACAACTTCCCCTGTTTGTGCTTACCTAATAGTCTTTAAACCTCTTCAACTATTTCAATCCAATCTGACAAAGGGGTACACATTCTCAAAATTTATGAATATAGATATCTAGGCTGGGGGAAATAAAATAAAATTGCATTGATGTCTCCATTGGGGAGTGGAGAGGATGCTTCCACTGCAAATCATTTTCCCTATCTGTATTACTATGACCTTGGCTTCCAAGAATAATATGTCGTAATTTTACACTGAAAAGTTACTTTTAAAGATTTAAAAGGGCAAACATATCACCTATTATCATACTCTTTCTTCTCTGTATATTTTTACATGTCTTATAAATTAATATTTCTTTGTATGTGAAACATGTCATAAGGAAGGCTATGCTTAAAAATTTTTTCCAACTGTTTGTGAAATCTATCACTTAAAACCATTGTAGTACACAGAATCTGATAAGAATACTGTTCTGATAAGCAATATTAATTGTTTATTTTTGTCTCCAGTGAAGATCTGTCATTTTGGAACCTGCCATTTTTAGTTCAACAGCTGTTGAAAACTTACATAACTCATCTAATAATCCTTTGAGCTCTTGTTTGGTCAACAAAAGAGACTTGTTAGAGAGTATAGCTGTAACTTTGTATTACTGCCTAGAAGCTAAAATGGCAAAAAAGTCGTTCTTTTGGATGTTTGATAAGATGTAAAACACATTGAGAAACAAGCTCTGTTTTCTATGGTGAGGTTCTCCTGTATCTAACACAACACCTTTCCAGAAAACCTTCAAAAAATCAATTTCAAGCATTTTCATTTATCCAGATCCTAATTTACCATATTGTTAAGTCCATTATTAATGCCATAGATTACATCAGAAGAGTTTTGGCAGTTCCTTCCTCTTTAAAATCAATATACTTTCTCTGGAATTAGAGGGTTTCCCCCCCCCCCCCCCCC
>VWZO01011168.1:3717-31301 GCA_013396975.1 Bucco capensis | reverse complement strand
TGGAGGTGCCGGAGAGGGTACAGAGGCAGGCTACCAAGCTGGTAAAGGGCTTAGAACATAAGCCTTCTGAGGAAAGAATGAGGGATCTGGGCCTGTTTAGTCTGGAAAAGAGGAGACTGAGGGGAGACCTCATTGCTCTCTATAACTACCTGAAGGGAAGTTGTAGAGAGGCAGGGACTGGTCTGTTCACCCTAGTAGAAAGTGATAGGACAAGGGGAAATGGATGTAATTTGCACCAGGGGAGGTTCAGGCTAGACATTAGGAGGAATTTCTTTACTGAAAGGGTTGTTCACCTTTGGAAAAGGCTGTCCAGGGAGGTGGTTGAGTCACCATCCCTGGAGATGTTTAAAAGATGGGTAGATGTTGCATTGGGGAACATCATTTAATAAGTTGATAGGGCTGGGACAAAGGCTGGACTCAATGATCTCCAAGGTCTCTTCCACCTGTAACTGTTTTATGGGTCTATGATTCTATGAATTGCTGTCCTGCTTCTGAGAACAGCAGTGCAGCTGAAGTCCTCACTCCCCACAGAGAGAAGCAGAGTAAAATTTGATTTTCTCTTGGGAGAATTCCCCATCCATCAGCTCACAGAGGCTTTCTGAATGATAGATTGAAATTCTCAGTCATCCTTCCTATTACACTTCCACCTGTAGAAATAACCATTTGCATAAGGAGATGTCCTGTTACCTGCAATAGTGCCAAAACTATTAGTCTCATTCTTGTAAAAGGAAACAAGGAGTTTAAATTTTTCTATAAAACCCGAATAGCTGAAATTTGTGTTGAAACCCCCTATCTGCACCTATCCCATAGATTAAGACATTATCTTAAGGTTGGAAGAGACCTCTAAGTTCATCAATTCCAACCATGTACCTATCATGACCATGCCCATATTCTCTCAATCCATAACACAGGCAGACTTTGTTCAAGCTCCCATCTAGCCAGGGCTGTTTGATGGACTAACTAGAGTAATACCTTTTTAATTTCCCTTATTTTCTATTCACTTCATGGTACCACCTAAAGGTTATTCCAGAGGATAATACCAAGGAGATTCATTAGGCAGGAGGAAGTGCTCTGTCGTTCCTAGATACTCTGAAGACAGAGAAAATCCTCTACATCCCTTTATTTCATACCTTTATTTCAATGAGCTGGCATTGCACCAGAGAGAATGCAGGCACTTTTTCCAGTTGCCTTGTCAAGAAATGTAATGATAATACTCGTCTTCCTTTCTGCAGAAACCCCTTTTTGTTAAAATTGGCATCTGTCTCGTGTCCTTGAGAGCCTGAAATACAAAGTGCAACTTAATCAGCTAGAACAGTGCTGTGCTTGCTGTGCTGAATGCACTCCAAAGGATTCCACAGTGTAACAAATGGTCAGATGGTGTGTGGACTGACTCAATTCTCCTCAGGAGCACAGTATTTTGCCAACTTCTGCATTATATTGTGTTAAGAATAACAATATTTCAGAGTTGTTATTTTCTTTTTATCTCCCAAGTCTATCCATTTAACTGTTCTTATGTCAGAATACACCATAGTGTAACTATTTCTAGTAGCTTGGTGTTATGCTGTCATTTTTCTTTGCAGACTCATAAACAGTTGTCCCATGAGGTAAAATACATATACATATATATATATATTCTTTAAAGTTCTTAGGAATTTGAAACGTGCATCTTTGAAACACAGTAGCTTCTCCCACAAGCATGCCATAATGCATCTCACTATGTCAGAACAACCACCATCTTCAAGTGAATCAAACAGACTACACATTCCTCAGCAGTGTGTGCTCCCAGGAGAAAATTTCTGGGACAGGACCACATGGACTGTCCTGAGGATGCTTATTATTACATCTTTTAGTAAGGTGAGTTCTTCCCCCAGAACAAATGGGAATATAACAGCAAATGTATATAACTCTAAATAGCAAAGTAAGACTGCTGTATCTGGGAAAGACTAAGGGTATTTTGGAGGTGGAAAAATCACATGCTGAGATTATTCAATAAATGTGAAGATAACAGAATGTCAGTTGTAAACTGGACAGAGCTTCAGATGGATCCAGTAAGGTGCATGGCCTCCATACCCTCAAGGAAGTCGACTCCTCGCAGTCTTTGCATCATTTGCAAATTTGCTTGCTATACCTTTAAGTCCTGCCTCCAGAATATTTATGAATATGTTGAAGAGCACTGGGCCAAGGATGGAGCCCTGTGGAACCTCACTAGTGACTGGTCACCAGCCTAATGTAACCCCACTCACCACAACTCTTTGTGCCTGACCTGTGAGCCAGTTGCTCATCCATCACATACATGTTTATCCAGCTGTATGCTGGACATTTTGTCCAAAAAGATACTGTGAGAGACAGTATCAAATTCTTTACTAAAATCCACTAAGATTACATCAACTGCCTTTCCTTGATCAAGTAGATGGGTTACCTCATCATAAAAGGAAATTAGGTTTGACAAGCAGGTCTTCTCCATAAAACTGTTCTGGCTGTGACTGATGACTGTGTTGCCCTCGAGGTGTTTTTCAGTGCCTCCCAGAATGATCTTTTCCATAATTTTACCAGGCACTGAAGTAAGACTGACAAAGACTGACTTTCAAAGTCTCCTTTTTAAAAAAAATTACAATATAGACTGTACATGCAGTGCCTGTCCTTACTGTCTCACCTCTCTCTAGGTCCACCCTCTGCCTTCAAGACTGTTCTGCTTGTATGAATTAGCCCTGTAATATCTCTTTTAGTGGAACCAACTCGATGTACTGTAATTTCCTTCTCCAAAGGTCCCCTCTTCTGTCCAGGATTGTGACCTGCCCTTGCATGCCTATGCAAGACTTTCTCCATTCTTCTTTTTTTTACATCAAAACTCAAACTTTCTCAAGATAAGCGGGCATTCTCAATGGACACTTACCCACTCATCATTGAGGAGGTAACAGCAGCCTGAACAGCTAAGCACTCAGGAAAGAGAAGCAGCGTCAAAGCCAATTAAAAATAGTTCATGAAGCTGAGATACCAGGAAGCAGGTGAGTTGCCCCAGAAAGTTTGAATGGGTTCACACTTCGGAGAAGCTCTAAGTATTTTCCCTGCCATTTGAATTTTAATCTATAGGGACCTAACCTCTTCAGATTAGATGCAAAATACAGTTCTTTCTGAGAAATCAACACACACATACAAAGCCCTGAAGAACTGAGCTGAGATCAAAACACGTCTTACTTTGAGATTCCTCTGGTGAACTTGAATCCTAGTCTTGAAGGTGAAATCCATCTTCTGAGTCCACAGAGCTTTCTGTTCCCCTGGAACCCCTTACAATGTCCATAAAGATTTCTGCTCTTAACCTTCTTGTGTTGTAAAAAGCACAGCCACATTCCTCATAACTATTTGATGTCTTATATAAAATCCTTTAAAAAAAAATCCCAAGATAGCATCAAAAGAAAAAGTTTCCCACACTTGTCTTTAAATGCCATGCTTATTTAGTATCGACAAGAATGTAGAGTCACTGCTGTTTGAATCTTGGACTCTCAGACTACCATTGGAGGTGCATAACCTAAAATCTGCCAGTTGTTTGAAAAATAGTAATAAAAAAAATTGACTCCATAGGGAAAATGTGTCAAGAGTAAAAGGGAGCTAGGGTGAATTTTGGACAGAGTCCAAAAACAATTGTAGGAAACAAGCTGTTTTTGGTTGTTGTTTTTTTTCCTACAGCCTTCTGACATGTTTTCTTCAGCTTTGCCACAAAGTTGTTTTTTTCTCAGGAGAAATATGTGTGTTTATATGTGTGTACATGTGAGCTATGGTAGACCTAGAAATTTTAGACATAGGCAAAACTGACGTGCATGGGAGGGAGAAGATGTAGGACTTTTCTTGTAAAAAAAATTAAGCTATTTCAAATAATTTATCTTTTAACTACGTCAACTTGTAGCTCCTGGAAATTCCAATTTAATTTTATTTTATTGTTCCCAACACACATATGTCCACATGTGCTCATATGTAGTCAATATATAATGTACATGTATATTCTAAGGAATAATTTATTTCCATTTGTTCAAGTCAGTGTATAAACTATATGACAGGTCTGATTTTCAAGATGAGTAATTTCTTCCTTTGAGATATAGGTATGTCATAACACATTAATGTCCTATTGACAGCTGCAAAATATAGAGACAATCAAAAGACCAGGCCAAGAGGCCTAGATAAAAGAGCAAGGAAAACTATAATATATATCGGGTACTGAATTCTCTCAATTACCATTGACTACAGCAGTGCCTAAAATAATGCAGAAAGCAAAGACTTTTTCATTATTATCTTTCTCATAAATAAAGAATATTTTACTTTTGAATTCCACTGTAGTGAAAATCCATTTATTGCATTACAAGTTCATACTTTTTGGTAACACTGCTAAGCAATCTGTTTGCTAGTATTATATGTATCTTAAGAATTAGCTTAAGAGGCAGACTATAAAGAGATTTTACCATCCCTCCTTCTTTTTGAATGTATCTCATTTCTGTTGGTAGCAGCAATATCAGTTTGTAGCCTATAGACCTATGATAGGATAAGCACCTAGGAATTGCTGTTTAGAGTTAGGTCCAGAGGGCTAATTCAGGACTGAAGTCAAAGCATGTACTCTTCAAATACATGAGCCCTCAGGAATGATCTTGTCATAGCAAATGACCCTAGCATTAAAAATTAATCTGATTATTTTTCTCTTTTTGTGAGGTAATGAGGAAAAGATTGAAAAGTATTGATAAAAATATGAGAAGAAGGAAAGCATTGGAAATATAAAAAAGGAAAAAATATGACAATTATGATTCAAACCTTTAGAGACAGGAACATGAGAAAGAAGGAAGAAGAAAATAAACCAATAAGTGAAATCCAGAAACATAAAGAAACAACATTGTTGAATTAATCACAAAACTCCCAGAAAATTCCCTCTCAATGGAAATGTTATTTTTTTCCTTGCTTATTTTCTCTCCATGGACATGTCAAGGAAAAAGTACTGGCCTTAAACTGCTTCAGTCTAACTGGCAATGTTCTTCACTGGTTATTAAGTATCTTATGCAGATGAAGATACTGATGTCTTCATGTTGCTGTCAGATCAAATTGATATTGACGAAGGCTAAATTCAATGGAAATTAATGGAGGCCACATTTAAACCAATGGAGAGAGGCAGACTCCTTACCGGAGATGATTTAAAACTGCCACCAGTTTAGGTGCTCTGAAACACAACCTGGAATAGTCCCTCTGTTCTCCATTGACTACTGTGGAAGATTAGGTTTTGTATATATACATTTAAGACTACAGTGTCATTTGTGGATGAGCTGCTGTGCTTGTGTTGATAAAACTCATCCTTAAGGCCAGATTATTCTAATGCAACTCAGTTAAATGTATACAACTATAACTCCTTATTCAGTGTATATTACATGATGTTATCAGCCTGTGTGGATCTGTCATACGTTTTTACAGCTCTGACTTGAAGACAGCCATTTCAAACTCTGAAAAAACTTTTTTCTTTTTTTCTTTTCCTGCTTTCTGTGTTCTAGATCCATGATTTGTCATGATTATCATAGCCCTGTATATACATCACAACATTTTAATCACCGTTAGGTTATCTTGCCAATCTTTTCTTAAAGGCAATGGGCAGTTAGCATATAAATCTGCATGTACTCCTTCAGAAAACTTCTTTATTGATTAACATTTACATAGCTAAGAGGTCTATGTTCAAAACTACTATGTCAAACATACATAGTGTTAATGAGAAAATACATCTCTCCTCACATCAGTGAAATTTTTCCCACTTTTGCAAAGTGGAATTCACTTAAACAACAAAAATATTTAAATAAGCTTAATTTTACCTGCTAAAATATTTTTTCTTTCCCCTGAGGTGAATTAAAACAGCAACTGAATATTAGTCAAATTTCAGACTTTCCGTGCCAGTGATTATGAGGAGAAATATAAAAAGAAAGAGAATACATAATGACTTTCAAATTGTTAATAGAAGGGCAGAAATTGCACCTTGATGAAAGATACTCTCTTATGTTGTTTATTGACTCTACTACACAATAAAAAGACCTCATGAAATTTTTACTAGGTTAAATTCTGCCAACTCCATTTTTGCAATGTGCATCCTCTACTTGATTTGGTTTTTTTGTAAGACTTAGAGGAATTCGTGCTTTTGTGTGGATTTCAAGCCCTGTTGTCATTTTCAATGATGAGAAAGTTATGGAAAAAAATGACACACAAACCTTTTAGAAATGGTTGGATTTGTTTTGAAATTTGGGGATTTTGAGTTTCCTCTTTGCTCATTTGCACTTCCTTCTGTTTGTGCAATTAAACTGAACTCTTTGTAAAAGACAACTACTGGTTACCCCAGCTGTCCCTTCTTAATTCTCCCAGGCTGTAGCTATCAAACTTTCTGACCAGAAGAGTCCAGCTACAAGTCTGTGAATCAGACTATAAACTGCAGACAGTAATATTACTCTCAACTATAACGAGAGATCTGCTGATGGCAGTGGAGAAATGTCAAGGCTAAAATATGGTCAGAGACTCCACTTTGATTCCAGGCATTTGTTAATCACTTATATTGCTACATATAGAAGTTCCTTTCCTTTTCTTTCCCTGCCTTACCTTTTTCTTTGACTTCTTATATGTCCTCCTTGCTTAATTTCCTCCCGGCATTCCATTAGTTTTCAGTAATTTCTATTTATTACCCCTATCTCACCTTTCATCAGCTGAAGAAATGAGCAGAAAAACAGTTAATATTGACATTAAAATGGTTTTCAACAGGCTGAATCAACAGGCATAGGGCCGTGAAGGCATCTCCACCTCAGAAAACCTACACACAAGTCAGATCTACCCATACTTGATATCTGTGATACCTCAGAAGAGGAGCAGGGGCCCATATAACTATATTATCATATGAACTGTACAAATTAACCACAGTGAGAGGCAGTTTATATGAATCTAGGTAAGGTGCTATAGTACTACTGAAGTGTAAGTGCCCAACTCCTATTCAGTTATCCTGTTCATCCCCAGGTTTTTTGTACATAAGAATTATCATAATTTTATGATCAGGTCTTGGTAGCTTTCATTCAGGTGTTATTCCTGATCTTGTGCTAAATTTTTAACTCATCTGAATTGACACTGCATTTAAAAATATGGTCTTATTGTGGCTTATACACTTAGACCATCATTCTTCATAGTTCTGCAAACCTAAGCACAGATTTTGCTTTGTTTTAAGTGATAGCTGGGTCCAAACTTATGAATTTCAATTAAAGTTTAAAATTTCACAGTGGAAAATCATTGGGTTTACAGGAGGATCAGCTGTTTTCTTTTTTTTTTTTTTTTAAGGAAGGAAAGCTAGTATCTTTTCTTGATAGCACTTCAACTTGCATCCTTTTAATTTTGTAAAATATCTAGAGATGGCTAGATGTTGCATTGGGGGGCATTATTTAACAGGTTGATAGGGCTAGGACAAAGGCTGGACTCGATGATCTGCAAGGTCTCTTCCAGCTGTAACTGTTCTACGATTCTATGATTACATAATATTTTATATTGTTTGTTAGGCCAAAAGCTGAATGCCATTGAAAATAATGGGGAAACAAAAGTCTTTAGGCAAGTAGAACACAGACTGAGTCTCATAATTAGGCAAAGGTTATTTGTCGCTTTTGAATAGCTTTTAAACTATAATTTCATTTTCTTGACTGTGGTGATGACTGTCCAGGAAATCTTACAGTGGAGTCAATTCTTACTTGTCTGTTAGGACACAGGACTTAAAGTATAAAGGAAGATTTTCAAAGAAACAGAGCTGAATAGTGCTAGTCTTTTCTGAGTAGAAAAATAAGGACTGAATGTTATTATCACCAAAAGTTATGATCCAGTTGGAAATAATATTCTATTTCCCGAATTGTTACTGCTCATGAATCCTACTTTGAATAAATAACTGAAATTAGAAATTTTCATGGAAATTATTCCTCACTCAGCATATATTTTGTAACTCTTCTGCATTTTTTTTGCACATGGAGAAAGCTCTTCTCTTAGTCAATACAGGTTTAATCCTAGAGTTGTTTCCATAAGGGAAAGAATGTCTGTCAATGTGAATTCCTTTTATTGGAACCAGGGATCGGAAACTGGACCAGCTGGATTTGAAAGCTAAGTCTTCCTGTGCCAGTCTTTTCTCTTGTGTCTTGGGCTGTCCTTCATCTCACCTTAGTTTACACAGCTTTTACAAATATGCTCACCTTAAGTTGATCTGCACTTTCTTGAGTTTTTTAAAGAGGGAGCTGATGCTGCACAGACTACATTCAGTGGTTCTTTGTTTACATGATTACTCCTCCATCTTTGATAAGATCGATTCAGACGATCAATAATGACTTTGAGGGAGAGGTGCTGTCATACCAACAGGTTTTTAATACACAGGAAGACCCAATACAACCAAGTACATAAGCACACGTCAAAATTTAAGCCACGATGACTTTCTCTGGCTTTACTTTAATTATTGGTGGTTAGGGATATTTTAAGTTCTTTGCTGAGTCAAGATTGTTCTGTATTGTAAAATAAGGTAGTTAGCACAAAGTGTATCAATGCTGTCTGAGCTGCTGAGAGCAAGTCATTTGTGAGGAGTAGGAAGTAAGGCTTAGATCCACAAAATGGAATGAAAAGAAAAAAACTGAGAATAATAATGGAAAAAACAGCCTTAAAAAGATGTGACAGCCATGACATTCATTCATAAAAATGTAAAGAAATCAAAAAAGTGAAGGTCACCAATCCATCCTTTCTTCATCAATTGTGCTCATGGCCTATTGAATGTAAAGATCCCCTGCTGTTCTTGAACACTGGGCAGAGAAATACAATGTGTGATCGACAACTGTTAGGCCCTGGTAGGGAGAATTAAGGACAAAGTGTTATTCAGTACTGAATTTTTCTGATTTCTGGGGTGAAATTAAAACCTTAACAGAGTCAGTATGTAATTCCCAGAAGCAGAGGCCATTCCTACTGTGACTGAAGCCAAAAATGCATCCATGATTTAATGAAAGTTTCATAAGGGATTCAGTTTTGATCCCATTTACACTGACCTTGTAAAACTGGAATAGCTTCACTGAGGGCATAATGATCAATATCTGTAGAGAAGACTACTGGAAACAACACAAGCCTACAGTCTTTGATGTCAGTGTCTAAATGCCTTGAGAAAAAAAGAAAAATAAAACATCACTGGGAGTGAGATGTCATACTTACCAAAAAGCATACGAAATCTCCTTATGAAATTTTTCCTATTAAAGCAGACACTTAAATATATACTCCAAGTGTATTCTTGAAAAAAATATTGCATCATACCTGCATACATGTCCTAAGAACTAAGCTAGATTGTGCANGTTATAATTTCCAGTTCAGTTTTCTTTTTTTTTCACCTCCCTCTCTTCTCAGTGGAGCAACATGTGGGGAGTAGGCTAAGACAGCCTGAACTAATTCATCTTGTGACCTTTTAGTGCCTTCAGAGCAAAATGATTTAACAGCACTTAGTCTGTCAAAAAACTGAAGCTTTTTACTAACTGTATATTAAGCCAGTTTTTATGGAGCATTAGCAGAAGTTCTTCCAGTTTACAAAATGAGGTGGTATCTGGGTTTTTTTTCCTCCCTGTCTTCCATGAATTCCTGTTACTCAGTAACAGATTTTTGTATTTAAAGGAGGCAGGGATACAACCCCAGGCAATGCTACAGGCTTGGGGATGAGTGGCTGGAAAGCTGCCCAGCAGAAAAGCACCTGGGGGTGCTNATGTGTATATATGGTGCTCCAGGACATGCTCTAGTGCCAGGCACAGAGGGCAGGTCTTTTTGGGTTTTTTGTTTGTTTGTTCTGGGTTTTTTGTTGTTGTTATTTTGGTTTTGTTTTGTTTTCTCTGTGTGTGTGAGTTTTGTTTGGTTTTTNCCCCTGACATACTGTGATACTGTGAAAAAAAAAAGGGGGGGAGGGGAGAGAAAAGAGGGAGTAAAAAGAGAGAAGAAAATTGGTCTGCAAGTTGATAAAAGCCCATCTGCCTGCTTTTGACAAGGCACTGTCATTCTTCACAGCTTCATGTCCTGTAGACATTTAGAGGGTTATAATTTCCANTAGTTTGGAGAAGAGGAGGCTGGAGGGGGACCTCATTGCCCTCTACAACTACCCAAAAGAAGGTTGTAGAGAGGTGGTTGTTGGCCTCTTCTCCTTAGTAACTAATGACAGAACCGGGGGAAGGCTCTGAAGTTGCACCAGGGTAGGTTTAGATTGGATATTAGGAAGAAATTCTTTACAGAAAGAGTGTTGAGGCACTGGAACAGCCTTCCCAGGAAGGTGGTTGAGTCACCATCCCTGGAAGTATTTAAGAATATATGTGTATATATGGTGCTCCAGGACATGCTCTAGTGCCAGGCACAGAGGGCAGGTCTTTTTGGGGTTTTTGTTTGTTTGTTCTGGGTTTTTTGTTGTTGTTATTTTGGTTTTGTTTTGTTTTCTCTGTGTGTGTGAGTTTTGTTTGGTTTTTTTGTTTTGTTTTTTTGGTTGGACTCAGTGATCTGAGAGGTCCTTTCCAACCACGAATATTCTCTGATTCTGTATAGATTTTTTTCACCTGATTTAGACACCTGAAGTTTAATAACTTCTTTCCTTCAAAAGATCACCAGTTGAAAATAATTGTTGTTTGTTTCAAGACCCTCACTCAGATTTCACTGAAGTTAAAAGTAATTGTGACGCACTGGTGGCATTTAACTCCTGTCCTTCTGTTCCTTTATACATTCCTTTGCATAAAAAGGTGTCTTTGTTCTTTCTGCTCGTGACCTGGCTTTCAATCTAATTCCCTCTCATAAGTACACCTTACTATTTCCTTTACTATTTCCTCCAGAGATGTCTAATCAACTGTGTGATATCCTCTCTTTGGCCCTATGCTGCCCATGGTGCACATTGTACTGAAGTAACTGATAACAGGATCCCAAATAAGTGTTTGTGCTGTTCTGGATAGCAATAAACAAACAGGTAGCCATTTAGTGCTCTAATTAATTTAGACAATTGCCAAATATCACCAAATCTTGGGTTTATAGAGAAGCTTCAAGATCTTTGGATGCTGGATAACGTGAGTGTAAGCAATACACACACAAAGCAAGTTTACTTTATCCTGGATAACTTCCCTATTTTGGATCAGATTCATCCATGAAACAAAATAAAAAAAAAAAACCACACAGCCAAACACAAACAAAACAAACAAAACCCACAAAAATACCCTTTAGTCAGGTGTAGCTTAGTAAGATACTTCAGTGAACTTGATTTTGCTGGCAGTGGCAAGTAAAGAATCATTATTGAAGCTATAATGAAAGACTAGTTTCATCCATAATGATATAGACCACCTTTTTTTCATAACAGCAACAAACCACCAAATAATTTGTTTTCTAGATGTAAAGACATCAGTTTCCACTAAAAAGCAAGGAAACAAACAAGAGAGAAAAAAAATCTTTGTAACTACTGTTAGGTAAACCTTCCTTCCTACAGCATCTCTATCCCTCTTTCTGTGTGCATCTCAGATTTTTATCATTATTATTACTATTGTCTTAATGTAGTCCTTAAATATATCCTTTAATTTTTTTTATAAAAACACAGAAATAACAACTTGAACTACCATCAGAGAACTCAATTTAGGTGAGGTGATGCACAGATAACTAGAGGCCATGACTTAAGATAGACAGCACCAACTTTATAACATTTCTCATGCAGCATTAGAGTCTCTTTTTGGTTTATGTAACATTCCTTGCTTATATGTGACATTTTGAGCTTCTAATACGATAAGAGCCTCTTTTTATTTTTTTTCCTTCCACTCTGCTCCCAGATTTTTCTAGATTTGTAAGTATCTAGTGACTGACATGGGAGTTTTATTCTTCTATTTTTTTCTCCAGGTGTTTTCTATCATCATTTATCAATAATTCTGAAGGTTTCTGAATGCAAACTTGTAATTATTATTCTCAGCAGAGATTTTTTTTTTTTTTAATTGAGTGGAAAATTGGTGTGAAATTTCCTGGAGTGATTGGTTTTATTCCTTTTGCATCTTATATGCAGTTTTGCTTGTATTTATTGCAAGTAGTTGTGACTAGTAAATCAGCAGAATTTGGCAGGGGGATTGGACTAAATGATCTTTCTAGGTCCCTTCCAACCCCTAATCTATACTGTGATACTATGATACTGTGGCTGTTACTAATGCTTTATCATGTATCACATATATTAACACAAATATTATCCCATTATTCTTAAGGTCTACATCTACGAAATGCATCCCTGACCTCAATTAAGGCATGAAGGTACTACAGTAACAGTAAAATCAGAAAGGCACCTTGTTACATTTGTGTAACTAAAATGTAGACAAAATCCACATCTACACATCTCATTTCTCTTCAGAGACAATAAAAGGAAGAGGCAATTGTGGAAAGTGGTTTATATCATATTAAGGTAGATGTCTATGACAGCCTAGATGAATTGCGCCTTGAGAGAGTCTACTCTTCATCACGGAGAGAAAGGGAGACAAAACTACAGCTGTGGCTAACTACTGAGAAATGCAGACCTATGTCACAAAGCTTATATTTTACATGAGATAGTACCAATTGTTCAGCATTCTTAGTCTTATTTTTCTTTCAATATCATTCAAACACCAAGAATAACTTTTGTCATAGTCATTACAATAAAATCTTCTTAAACAGGGCAAAAAGTAGATTCTTCTAAATGGCAGCAAAGTTCAGTGTGACAGCAAGTCTTGATTCATATTTGGAAATACAAGAAAATACATTTCAGAAAGAAAGGATGCAGAAGCCAAGCCCAGGACTCATCTCATGTTTTGCTACGCAATAAACAAACCCATCTTTTTTCCCTTTACTTTTCATTGAAATTGAATGACACAGTAATCAGAATCTGGGAACAGACCAAATTATTCCTTTCCCTCGCCCCCCCCAATCCAAGAAGAATTCAAAAGAGCAAGCAAGCTTCATTTTAAATAAGCAGATCTGACAATATTCTTTTCAATAACTGTCTGTGGATGGAAGTTAACAGAGTCATTGGGCCAAATATATGCATGTGTAATTCCAATTACACTACAGTCATGTTTAATATAAAACCAACAACTTTGATTCAGCCCAGGTGTTATAGGGTATGTGAATTGCCAGAGGTATCTGTCTTTTTCCCTTCACCCCCCCAACTGTTAATGCATTTGTTTGTTTGTAAATTCTTGGTTGGTAGTAGCCCTTTCCATCAGCTAAGCTGCGTAGCCGCACGGGTAGGAGCAGAGCCGGTGGTGGCAGGTCAGCACAGTGACCCGCACCCCCACCTGGTGGTGCCTGCCCAGCATGGAGCCATGCAGAGCTGCAGGGGGCAGCCCCTGGTGAGCGCGGAGGCAGGGGACCACCAGTGCCAGACACACCCACACTCCACCAGTTTCCAGGCAGCTGCAGATCCAGGAGTGGAGCGGCAAGCAGCAGCAACAGCCTGCGGCACCTGCAAGCTCCCCTGGAGCAGTGAACAGTGCCAATTTACACCGAGGAGCAGCTGCAGGTGTGATAGAAAAACCAGCAACGCAGCAACGATGCATCCACAGCACGCCGGAGGAGGAGCTTCCGCAACAAGGACTGCCGGGAACCTGTGGTGTCTTGTGGGAAGAAGGAGAGGGAGGAAGCATGGCTATCCTCCATCTTTGCCGGGCCACCTCNTAGGAACATGGGTATCACTCCCCACCTTTTAGTGTGGGCAATGAGTTTAATGCTCCCTCTGCTGTCAGCACAGTTATCACACCAGGAGCCACAGGAGACCCCAAGTGATTTTCAGACTGTGCCTGGGAAGGGTTTGTACCCCCCTATATTTTCACTGTTTTATATTTTTCTATATTAAAAAAGTTATTCTTTACAACTCACTCCCAGTGTGCAGTGATTTCTTTCCTTTTGGGGAAGGGGGAGGCTCTTAAAGGTGCTTCCTTCTGAGTTTGTACTTTCAAACCAGGACACCGGGAAACAAGCTTGCTAATTTTGGTGTAAGAATGAATTAGATGAATGTTCCACATTATGTCATTTCTGTACAGTTACGCCATCCTTGCCCTTTCCTTACTACAGTCAAGATTTAATTAAAATTAAATTAAAATAAAAATTAAATTAAGAGGGTGTTTCTGAGGTATTAAACAATATTGGGACATCCTTGTCATGTTTGCTTTGAAATCAGGGAATAAGTGCAAGATTCTTTTTTAGTCAAATGAATTTACTTGATGATCATTAAATACTACTCTCAAAAGGTAAAAGCATCTGAGGGAATTTTCTTTAACTTTTGTGAATAACTATTTATATGGAATTTATTAGCACAAGGTTACTGTGAATGAAACGTTTTGTAAACTTAGTTGTTTTGCTCCATACTATTATGAGGATTTTACTTAAAAAAAAATGTTGATAACATACTCTTTTTTTTCTTCAGTTTATTTAAAAAGAGGTCATAATTTATTAATTACCTAACATTGTTACCCAAAGTTAGGTATACACACTTTCATATGGCACCCATAAATGGAACTGAGTCATTTCTCAGAACTCTCAAATTCAATCCAGACACCTTTAGTGACCATTTCAAGAAACTGGACTACTTAGATTCAAATGAACTTGTGGGAATCCATAATTGAAAACATTAGTTATTCCTTAAACTTATCACTTGAGCTATACATTCTTTTAACAGAATCTGTGGGCAAAGTCTGTTCAGGTCACAGGATGAAAACAGTGTGTTTGCTCTCTCTAGCAGCCTGAATGCAAAGCAGAATCTCCAGCTTCTTGTCTTAATATACCCTACACTTCAAATAGAATATTTTCATATGTTATTTTTTCTTCCCAATGTCCTTCCTGACTTTTTCATGCCTTGACCATTCATCTTTTGAGATGGCTTGTCTCTCAGGATGTCCCTGGATATTTCTATTCCTAGTATTCGTTCCTAAGTTCCTCGACCAAAATTAGTTCTCTAACTTACAGTTTTGGCTGTATCATCTTCATAGTTGCATTCCTTTCCCTATTGCACCAAGCTTATCGCTCATTTTAAGTTTCTGTCCCTTTCCTTTGCACTGCAAGAACACCCAAAGTACAAAAGCTGACTGCTATTAGTAATAGTCACAACAGTAATAAGATTAATAATAGAGAAATAATAACCATTTATTTTTAAATAAGTAGAATTCTGTCCACAAAACAGATCAACTTAGACAAATGTATTCCTTGTGACTTCTCAAATGCAACTTGAAAATGCTAGAATGCTAGCTTTAAATTTACATGGAGCTAACTTTTCCAGAACAAGATCAGAATTCATAGTTTATTTATATTGTGATTTTTTTTTATTTAACCTTTATTTTACAAGAAGGCCTCTTGAAATATTAATTAACTTTTTTCTTACAGAGACCTAACAAAGGTAGAGAGCAAGGTAGTACTCATACACAGCAGAAACAGAAAGAGAGGGAGGAGATGATTTCCGAGGTGGGGTGGGGAAAGGAGGGGAGAGGCGGAAGACAAAGTACGTGCAAAAAATAATCATAAATAATACAGCTGTCCTGTATATTCTGGGTGAAATAATTTCTCCTTATAATCTCCAAAATTATATCCCATTTTTCATCATTTTATAGATACATTTTAGCATTGCATTTTGTATTTCAAGGTCTAAAGCAGCATAAAAATCAATAATTAAGACTTCACCACATGCATCTAAGAAAAGTAAATGTTGCAGGCTTTCTTAGTCTGTGAGAAAGAAATTAGACTTATGGAGAGATCAAACAAAATATTTTGGGGACTAGAAGTAAGATTGTCATATTCATGATGAAATGTTACATTAAATACATTGTCTTTTTTTTATAATGCTTGTGAATACTACAGAGAGTCAAAAAGGGCATTCAGAAACTCAGTTATCCACTAGCAGCTGGAAAAAAATTCTAGTTCTTCCTGAAGCTTTATTTTAGCATTTGAATCAGATATGTAAGGAAATCTATTTTGTCAAAAGTAGACAATGACATGGTGAAATATTGTTGAGAAGACCATGGTTCTTCCTGTGTGAACCAGCTGTACTTCGAACCTGTCTGCCCACAAGGGAGATGCCTGACTGGTTCAAACTCCTGGATGGCCAGGATTGACTGTGGAAAGGGACAATCTGAATGTTCAGAATCACAGAGTTGCTGAAAAATTTCAGTTGGGAGAGACATCTGTTCTATATTCAGTCTAGTGCAATGCATAAAGAGCATCCCTCAATTTCCCATGTATCACATTGCTCAGAGACTTGTCTGGAAGATTTTTTTAATAACTTCAGGGATGGAGATATTCCAGTTCCTCTTGGGTTTTACTCCACCATTCTTCAGAATTTTTTCCTTATATTTAATAGTAGTTAGCTTTGCTAAAACTTCTGTCCATTGTCACACATCCTTTCATTGTGCATAATAAAGATCTATTTAAAAAGCTAAAACTATCTTAGAGCTGACTCTAATCTTTACTTTCTGGAAGTCACACACAAAATTTATGGAAAAATCACAGTGTTTCTTAATATTTAATCCCCAGGTTAACACCCATCATTTAATCTCCCCTCATAACTACCAGTTATTTCCAGGAAATAACTGCTCGAAGTTAAATGGAAGTGTCATGTATGCATTGTTAAAGCTTAGTAGAAAAAATAAGTACATCCTATCAGTTTGTGATTACACAGAGATTTTCAGAGGCAGGATATTTAATGGCATTAAACTGATATTCCAAGACAACTGAAATATCTGTACTACTGCATAAGTACCAGAGTAACATGATACCATATTTGGTCAACACCTCCATTTTATATCATAGCTCTATGATCATACATTCAACAGCACAACCACCCTTTACATTGTAATTGGACATCAGTATGTAACCAGAACTATACTAAGATTACAGTCTATTACATTAATAACACTGTTTCTGATAATCTTTTATCCAAAATGTTAATATCTTTGACAGTGCTTAAGAGATTATAATATTGATTCATTTCACAGGTCTATGTGTTTTGGGTGTGGGTAACTTTTTAATTAAAATTATCATTGTTTAACTAATTTAATGAGAAACGAATGCCTCAGTGTGAATTGCAAGAAAAAGTAGTGACACTAAAATTGTGTGGATCACATTTCCTAATAAAGGGAATATAAATGAACGTCAATCAGCTAAAAAATTTTCACTTTGACACAACATCCTGAGTCGACATTTATTTTCTACAAAGCAGTGTTATTGTGGTTTGGGGAGACAAAGAAACTAGTTCAGATGCATATTTATTAAAATTTTGATAGGCTGGTGTACATTTCCAAGGTAACTTAATTTGTCCTCTCACTAAGCCTGTTCTTTCATCACAGTTTTTTGAAATTGGACTAGTGATTATAGTATTTCTGATCATCAGTCATATTACACTAAATACTTCCAAGTTAGCTTCAGCTACAGCCTTATTCCCTTGCAGTATGAGGAATACAATAGTTCAGGAAGAGCGAGTGAAAAGCTCAAAAACAGGTACATGGACTATCAGTGGATTTGTATACTGACAGGATTATCTAGCATTCCTTGAGAACATGGTAGTCAGTAAGAAACAAGAAAAATGCATCTCTGTTTACAAGTGCTTAGCATATCACTTAAGAATTTTGCCCAGTGTCAGAAGATGGATCTGAACTCCTCAGATGTGTTTGTGAGGGGACCTCTGAAGATGTTGGACTTTGCTTAACATTAAGAAAGTTCAAGATAAAGGGATTTTCTTTCTTTTGTCCAGGACATAGGTGGGATGATTTCAAACCCTTTAAAGGAGATTTATACTTTCCAGTGGAAGGTGGTACCTAATTTTCTTCTGGCCTCCAGCTCTCACTGATCCTCTCTTGAAGTTGCTCTAACTCCNTTCCCTTCCCACACCTTCCTTTCCCACACCTCACTTTCCCTGTATTTGACTTTCCTTCCCCTACCCTTATTCTTTCCCTGTTTAATTGGAGAGAAAACACAGCCCATCCAGACAAGCATGTTAAAAGAGTGTAAAAGCAGCTTCTTCAATCCTTTCCACTGCCGTATTGCCTACAACACTGCCAATAACATGCTCCAGTGCTCCATAAGACTTTCACTTCCCTGTCTGACAGATGCCCAAAAGCAATACACATCCTAGATTCATCAAACTTGCACTTTAATGGAAAACTTGAACAGCAATCCCCCCAAATTTTCTATCAGCATCTTTGCCTCCACACACTCTGCAACTTCCATTTGGGAAGTTATTCTGCCTTAATGTGGTTAAGGACTCCAATACACAAACCAGTCACTGCAGAGCAAGAACTTGCAAAGCATCAGAAGTTCCCTGGTAGCTGCATACATATTCTTATCCTAAGACCCTTAAGCAAAGTTAACTTAAACCACTCTCTCTTAGAGGGTGCAAATTAACAGCTATAGAGAAGCTGGTGTCTAATTCATTCCCCCTTCAGTGTCAATGCCTGATTGCATCACTCAGTCTTTCCTTTAAGGACTGGTAGAATAACCATACAAATTCTTGTGCCACTTGGTCTCGTCTATACAGGGAGATAAGTGGAAATGATGATAAATCATGAGGAAGCATTTCCTTTCTCAGTCAGTAAGCAGGACACTCAACATAAATCTCTGGAGATAATTATTTAGCAATACCTATTAGCTGCAGAGTAAGAGGTGCTTCCATGACACTACTTTTCCCATGAATGAACAAAAAGAATCTCTGAGTTAGCTGTACCCATGATGCTAGAAACACTTTTTCCCCAACTCATATTATTGAAGCTGAGTTGACTGGGATTGAGTGTGGGTAGAGCTATCAGCCATTGGTGCTGGTGTTAGATAATGGCTAGTACATCAGCTCCAAAGCAGCAGACCTAACTTAGTATTCTGCCAACACACTCACAAAGATTAAGCTCCAGTTGAAATGTTAAGGTATTATGAATGGCCTGCAGAGAAGTGCCCATTGTATTACCTGTAGAGTAGTCAGACTTTTGAACAGATCAAGCAAAGTGAAGGAAGTGCATGTGTAGATGTGCTCTTGTGACACTCCTTCTAAGAAGAAGACCCCTTGCTGCACTGGAAGGGTGTGTATCATGATACATTGCCTTCGTGAAAATAATCTTTCTATGAAAATTGAGAGGATATAATTTATTTTTCTACCTATTAAATGATAAGGATTGTTTATTATTTCAGTCAGCTATAAAGTACATCCACTACAGGAATCAAATGGGAAACATTCAACAGAACAAAGCTGAACTTCAAGACAGATTGATTTTCTGCAGCTAAAGACAGGAGATAGATTAATTTTCAAGTGTTTGTTTCCATTTTAAAATTGATCATATTGGTCATATTTGAACTTGCTTCAAATTCACTTTCAGATATTTCTGGTAAGTAAAGTAACCTGAGCTACAACTTCATAGCAGTACAGTAGTTTTATAAATTTATCTTCCAAAACACACTGGGATATCGTCAAGGTTCAAAAATGTATTTAATTTCCGTGAATGCATGTGTGTTCAGGCCTACAAAGGCAAAACAAAATAGCTCTTCCTTCCTGCTCCCACAACTTTTTGGAAAATAAACCACAAGTAAACAAAAAACCAAAATCCAATAAAATATTTCAAAACTTCTTTGATGAAAATATTTGTTGGTTTTGCATTTATTCATTAAAATGTGTGCTGTCATTCTAATATTGCTACTATAATATTTTATGAAAATATTAAAAATCTTAATATTTTTTCATGCTGGATTAGCCCTTTGTCAATAATAACAGTAATAATTAAAAAGTCTACAAATTAGATAGCTGCCAGCACAACTCACCTTTTTCCCAGATTCTCCACTGATTTTTAGCCTGTCTATTTAAAACCAATCCTGATTTTCAGCAATAGCAGAAATTTTTCTTATCATAAGAAATCCTGTCCTGAGAAGCATATCAATGTGTGAGAATAAGATAAATGAGTCCTAAAAAGGAAGAACTTGCACACACTTCTCCAGAGAATAAACTTTAGGATGAAATTCTTTCTGATTTGACCTCTTTCAGGGGAGATTTATTTGTTTCTTTCTTTCTTTGGTTGTATTACCTCTGGGGATCAAACAACATACACAACATGTTTGTTCCCGTGTTCTTTTCTTTCACACCACCAAAAAATAACATCTAATCCAGTGAAACTGTATATTGTTACATAATGAACAAAAGTCAATGGAACTTCAGAAAGCTCACCAAAGACTTTGTTCTTTTCATTATTTTCCCTTAGAAGATACTCTAAAATTTCACAGGGGGATAGCGGCACGCATCCAAACTGCAAGCTTCTGCTAACTTTACTTCTGAGAATAAAGAAGGGTAAATGTGGAGGTGAACACAGCTCATATTACAGCCTTTTGGCACCCTTTGCAAGTTGAGAATAAACCCCACAAAATTAGGTAATATAATTGAAATAAAGATGGATGCACTTAAGTCCTGAGCTACCATGTCCATCATAAAGTAGTTACATGTACATTGTTCTGCAGGTGGTAACCAAGATAGAGTTGTTTGGGAGGCTTTTTTGTTGCTGTCGTTTGGTCGGTTTCTTCTATTTTTTTTATTGTTTCTGTTTGTTTCTTTGTTTGTTTTAAACTCATTCAAATACTGCACTTCATTTCTAAAAGTGAGCCAAAGCCAAGAATCACAGCCAATAATGACTCCACAGTAACACAGTATGACCAATGATATTTATGGGCAGCAAGAAGACCTGCATTCAGCAATATCCCAAGTCAACAAGGAATAAATGGAGAAAGCAAATTCACAAAATAAGAAAAGGAAAGACCATCCTGTGACTTAACATCAGCAGGTAGATGTTAGAATCAGTGCACTACTCATGGATAAAATAGTCTTAATTAAATTGAAAAATACTCTTGCTTTTGTGCTTTTGTGAAAACAATATATAGAGCAATTTCCTTTTAAAGACTATTACTGTGCACTACAGAGGTAATGTAAAAATTTTTGTTACATGTATATATATGCATCTACACACAGACACATATATATCATTGTGGTCATAGATAACACAGTTTATCACAACTTGATACTGAAATTCCCCATGTAATAATAGTCTGTGTTTGTGGCACAGAAAATACAGGAGGCAGATGCTTTGTTTTCTTTTATTCTTGCCAGAAATATCAGTGGAAATGCTATGAGTAAATGTAAGTTTCCCAAAGGGAAAAATAGTGTATTTTCTATGGGGTGTATTTACTTGATGAAATCACTCAGCTTTCTCTTTGATTGTTTCCTCACTCATTGCAGACCTTTAGTCCCAGGTTAAGTCAGTTGTGCTTCCAGTGAAACAGAACTTGATATACCTGTAAGGTCCCAGGAAAATCTTCTCTGTAATTAGGATTGAGGTTTTCAAATAACCTGGGATGAACCTCCTGTCACTGAATTTTTTCCAGGTTTTTCTTTAAGACTACCGCACAATAGACAGGGACACTGAGAGTTCAGTGTTTTGTTAGCATTTACATACTCTTAACATGAGGAATAAAACTCACAATCATGTATTTTAAGTATATATACTTATATATACTGTATATATACAGTATCTATAATACATAGGATCTGTAGTTTGAACTGCAGCAGAACCATGTATTTGGAACAGGTAACTCATTGTCAAGCAAAAAAGAAACAAAGTATCATGGGAGGTATTAACACTAGGTAGATGTCCCTGCTTTTAAGAGACAGTAGAACGGGGATGACACATCTAATTTTGAGGTATTAACCCTAGAAAGGAGCCTGGACAGTGGTAGTTTATTACCCTCAAATCTCTGATGTGGAGAAAGAAGGAAGAGAAAAGCTATGCGCAGCTAGATAAAATCCAGCAGAGCCCTACAATACATTTTAAAAAGTCTTCCTGACATCTTTATGTACAATTTGAAAGCATGGCTGAAATGTATAGAAATTTTAAAATCAATTAACATGTTGGGTTCTGAAGGGATGTTGTAAACTGTCCAAAGTAATAAAATCAGCAATGCATGGCATTACTTTCCCCTATGAATAGCTTGAATAAATCAGACATTTATAAAACTGAGCAGAAAATATGGCATTAATATCCCAAGAATCATGAAAAAATATAAGCTAAAAGAGAAATTGAATTTTCCTCTGAGTTTCTGAGAGAATGCTGTTGTGGATTTTATACATAATTTATAAGGGAAATTGGCCAGTTCACTCAGGTATACACTATATCAACTTTTCAGAAAGATTAAGAAAGCAGTTTTCTTTTAATTGAAATTGAACATAGGCATGGAAGAAATTGAGTTCTGCCCATGGAAGAATACGGTGATGTCACATGGCCAAAAGCATTTGCAGTATACATGGGGTTTTCTTCTACAAAGTAAACTTCTGCTTCAGTTCTCAAACAGCCACAAATTGGTTTGAACATTCACAGCTTCCTCCGTCTTCCTTGCAACAGCCAGTACACACACTTATATTTGACTTTGTGTATAGTAGGGAAAGTCTGTGCCCTACATACAGTTTGCATTTCTAAGAACATAAGAATTGACATGATAGATCAAACTAGTGATCCATCTAGTTCAATACCCTATCTCTGAATTAAGTGGCAGATGCTTCACAGAAAGGTGCAAGAAAGTGTTTAGTGGGCAATAATGGAATGACCTATCATAAAGAAAATTTTGTAGGGACCTCCAAAATCACTGAATGCAATTTCCTGCTGTCAGGCATCACATCCTAAAATGCTCTTCCTATATATAGAAAGATCAGCCTTAACTTGTTACATAAAACACAATCTTTCACCTTTCCTAGATTGTTTCAATTGCTTCGGAAAGGTGATCACTACTCCCAGGGTCTGTTACTGTCTTTGTCACTGTCTTACCATATTTTCTTTAGTAGGCCACTTAGACTCGATGTGATTAATTTCCTCAATCCATAATTAGTCTTCCTTATTACACTGGAAGAGATTTCTGATGACTACAGAGATCCTTAGCTAAAAGCCTGTAGAGGACTTAAGCGCTTATTCTAACAATAAAAATAAAAACATCATTACAGTCAACTTTCCATTAACCAGCATAATGTAAGGTAAGGACACCCTGGTGATGGAAAAACACTGATGCCTGTATCACTACAAGTAGACAAGGGAAACTTTAGCTGTATATCTAAGAGGTTGCTTGGTTTCTGACTTGCCAGTTGGTAATGGCTGTTCTTTAGCCTACTAGAAGGAGTTGTACATCTTGAGAACCTTCTGTGCGGGTCTACAAGCTGGTCAAGCTGTTCTGCTGCCAATAAACCACATCATTAAGAGAAGTAAATGGCAAATATTTCCTCTGTTGTGTGACAAACATGCCTGGAGCCCTAAGATGTTATGGCCATGCTCCAGCCAAACCTCTCCCTCCTCTTCCTTGGCTATGCCTCATGAAGACTGTAACCGTGCATCAGCATACTCTGCTATGTCCATCCATTTGAAACTTGAAGGACTGATTTTATTTGACATGAGAAGCAATCAAATCCTAAATCCTTCAAGTTTCAAATAAAAAAGCATGCAAGGTTAAAGCCAAATACATACTCTTGAATGCTGATAAACAAAAAGAGCTTATTTCTTGTTCAGAAAGAAGATATGTCACTGGGTTTTGTTGTTTTGATTTGTGTGGGTTTTTTTGTTGTTTTTTTTTTTGCATTAGCTTTCTGTAAATGTAATCTGGATGGACATAGCTAGCAGCATAACCTAAGTTTATATAAACTAAATTGTACTCAAAGTCTTTTTTTCCATTCCTAGATCCTTGTATCTCTAAAACAGAGTAAGATCTTATAGCATATTTCCTAACACTTCTCAAGTTTGACTTGAAATATTACAGTAAAAAAGCTGGTCCATCACATTACTTAAATATTCTCCCTTACATTGAAGTATCCACTAAGGATTCCAAAATTCATTTGTATGTGTGTGTATGAGGATGTATATGCATATGTATGTGTATATGTGTGTGTTTGTATATATATATATATGTACAGACACATATGAGAAAGAAAAAGTATATGTATGTAAGAAAAAAGGCACAGAGACTGGGAGGTTCAGTTTTTGAAAAATGTAATTCTCAGTGTTTAGAGGGTCAGCAAACTAGCAGAGCTAGGGTCACCCCTGAACATGGAAAACATTGCAGGATGTAGTGTAAATATGTAGGAGACCATTAAGGAGCCTGGGCACAAGTGGTGAGAAAATTTTGCAGGGAAGAAGTAAAGAATCATGCAGAAAGACTGGAAAATAATTAAAAAGAGCAGGCAAGAGGAAATGCTAATGCAGAAGCAGAAAGGAAGATAAGTTCTTTAGCTAAAAGGGGAGAATAAATCAGCACAGACAGAAAAGTAATTTTCAGTCGGTTAGGTAAGAGAGCGAAGCAGCAGAGTTTAGAGATAGTTTGATGTTTGCACAGGAATGCAGTTACAGTAGAAACAGATTCTGAAAGAAAGCTGCTGGATGGGCAGACATTTTGCTGTTTTAAGATAAGAATTAGATTAAGCAGGAGCAATCAGCATCTAGGAATAGCAGTTAGGTTGCAGCAATGATCAAGGACCATTTTTACCCTTCCCTGATGCTTCAGTCACATCTAAAAGCAATTCTCAACATTAATAGGACTCTTTCCATTGACTTCATTATGCTTTTGAGGAGGCCTTGACAGAGGTGTACAAATCTGCAGTGCCATTAAAGAGACTTGACAGAAAGATCAAGTTTTTCTACCCTAGTCCTTCATCTCAGCCCTCATCTGTAATCTGATCAATTACCCTTTCTGAATTCTTTTGTTTTAAGGATTAATTTTGACTCCTGTTTCTGAGGATGGATGACTGTAACCAGTATTTTGAACTGTGTCACAAACAGGAAAGAATAAACCTGGCAAAGCAACATTGTCCGGGGAAGATTGGTCATTTCTGCTATTCAATGAAGGAATTTACTAGTGAGATCCAGATGACTCTGTCAGACATCAATATAACCTTACACATCACCAGTACAGGATAGGAAATAAGGCAAAGAAGAGAATCCAAAGGAAATTACATATAGTTGTATAAATCAGACAGCCGTAGACCTTAGAGAAACTGCTGCCATATCGTCAGTTAAGTTTTCCCTCCAGAGAATAGTATTTAAGAATTAAATAACTGTTATGTAAAAGTCAGCAAGGCATAAGAAGAACTCATTGACCAGTTTTTCAGGTCAAAATGAGGTTTAAATGTCCCTATGTGTTTACTGGGTCATGTGTCAAGACTGTGGAAGATGTATGTTCCACCTCAGACTTCTGCATTTACTTTACAAGACTTCCAACCATTCATTCTAAGTATTTCTCAAAGACTTAGATTACTATAGGAAATAATTTACTGTTGACAACAATCTTATTTTAGGGGAAGGTTTTCCTCATTTACTGTCCTGGGTTCAGCTAGGATGTGGTTAATTTTTGCACAAAAAGCTGTGAGGGGCCACACCCAGGACAGACAATGGAATCAGCTAATGGGCTATTTGATACCATGCTGATGTCATGCCAACTATATAAGTAGGGGGGCTGGTGTGGGTGGTGGCAGCAGTTTCCAACATGTGGCAGCAATGAGGTCACCTTTTGCATCCCTTTTTTATATATTATTTCGATAGTTTTCACATTAATCCTTTTGTTTCTCTGTTCGTTGTATTGTTCTATTAAACTTTATCTCAACCCACAGGGTCTGGCATTTTGCTCACAATACTCCTTCCCATCCCAGAGGGGGAGATGATTTGGGGGGGGCAGTGTTTGAGCAGCTGCACGGGACTCAGCTGGGGCTGGGTCTAAATCATGACATTTGCATTTAGACTTCTGTGCACAAGGAGGCAGAGTCTCACTGATCATCCAGCACAGAAACCACAATGATGGATAAGTTCAAGAGTGTCTCCACATTCTACTTTTTTAGCTATTTGACAAAATCCAAGAAAAAAGTGAGTCAGAAAAGTGGATAAACTTGGATTGTTGCAGAAGGACAATTTAGGTGACTCTGGGGAACTGTACGGATCACAAGAAAATTAAGACAGAAGAAGATCTAAGGACATGAGAGAAAAGAAATAGTTCCTGTTTAGTCCAAGATACAGAGAGAGAGACAGAGACATAGAAAAGCAAACTAAAATCACAAATGTGGTGTTTACACCTTCTTCTAAATCATTAATGAGACTGCCAAATGAGAATGCACCAAACACAAATCCCTTTTATAAACACTCTCCCCTTGGCTTGCTACATTATTATTTATTACCAAAGCTTGTTTATATACCTAGGGCACTTTTACTCCATCTGACAGAATTCAAATTCAAGTCAGTTTGGATTAATTTTCTCATCACCTAATTTTATAATTAATTTTTAGAAGACAAGACTTTTGCGGGTGTTGGGTTTGGGTATTTTCCTTTTTTCTTTGTAATTCTTTCTCTCCTTTTACATGTAGGTCAAGGGGTAAGGACACTTGTATAATTGATAATAAATATGATATTCAAGTGCATTAAATGATTTTGAGATGCTGTCCCTGGTACAATGCATGTACACTGTGGAATTAGTGAGATAACTGTAACAGAATGACTGTACTAAACAATAGTGTTATTTAGGATCCATGTGCTGCTGCAAAACATAAAAATTATTCCATGTATTAAAAACTGGAGAGGACAGGAAGCTGAAAGAAGACAGGACACCGAATAGATAAGTAAGGGCTAGACAGATGCTCATGTACATAAATTATATCGTGTTGCTCAAATATGCAATGAAATATTTGGCTGCAAAATACTGCATATCATAAAGCAAAATCCTACATTTTCATATTTATTCTATATCATTTTGGACTGGTCCTCGATACCAGGTGATCACACCCAGTCAGCATGGCTTTATGAAGGGCAGGTCCTGTTTAACAAACCTGATCTCCTTCTATGACTGGGTGACCAGCTTACTGGATGAAGGAAAAGCTGTGGATGTTATTTATCTCGATTTTAGTAAAGCATTTGGCACAGTTGCCCACAGCATTCTCCTAAAGAAATTAAGTGCTCTTGGCTTGGATAGACATACGATTCATTGGGTGTAAAACTGGATAGATGGCGAGTCCAAAGAGTTGTGATCAACGGAGTTAAATCCAGTTGGCAGCCGGTCACGAGTGGGGTCCCACAAGGTTCAGTACTGGGGCCACTCCTGTATAACATCTTCATTAATGATTTGGACCAAGGGATTGAGTGTACCCTTAGTAAGTTTGCAGCCGACAGCAAGCTGGGTGGAAGTGTCAATCTGCTTGAGGGAAGGGAGGCTTTACAGAAGGATCTGGACAGGCTGGATCGCTGGGCCCAGGCCAATTCCATGAAGTTCAATAAGGCCAAATGCTGGGTGCTGCACCTTGGCCATAATAACCCCTAGCAGTGCTATAGGCTTGGCGAGGAGTGGCTGGAGAGCTGCCAGGCAGAGAGGGACCTAGGGGTGCTGATTGACAGCTGGCTGAACATGAGCCAGCAGTGTGCCCAGGTGGCCAAGAAGGCCAATGGCATCCTGGCCTGGATCAGGAACAATATTGTCAGCAGGAGCAGCTTTGATGAGGCCTCACCTCGAGTACCGCATCCAGTTTTGGGCCCCTCACTACAAGAGGGACATGGAGGTGCTGG
>VWZO01011167.1:550944-575513 GCA_013396975.1 Bucco capensis | reverse complement strand
TCTCATTCTATGACTGGGTGACCTGCCTGGTGGATCAGGGGAGGGCTATGGATGTGATCTACCTAGACTTCAGTAAGGCCTTTGACACAGTCTCCCATAGCATCCTAATCAAAAAGCTAGCAGCTCATGGCTTAGACAGGTACGCTCTTTGCTGGGTTAAAAACTGGCTAGATTATCGAGCACAGAGAGTGGTTGTGAATGATGCCACTTCTAGTTGGTGTCCAGTGACCNCCTCACTTCAGGAAGGATATTGAGGTGCTGGAGAGGGTCCAGAGGAGAGTGACGAAACTGGTGAAGGGGCTGGAGGGGAAGCCATATGAGGAAAGGCTGAGGGAGCTGGGACTGTTTAGCCTGGAGAGGAGGAGACTCAGGGGGGACCTTATCGCCCTCTACAACTACCTGAAAGGAAGTTATAGTTAGGTAGGGGTTGGGCTCTTCTCCTTGGCAGCTAGTGACAGGACAAGAGGCGATGGCTTAAAGCTGCAGCAGGGGAGGTTTAGACTGGACATTAGGAAGCACTTCCTCATGCAGAGGGTGATTGTGCACTGGAATAGGCTGCCCAGGGAGGTGGTGGAGTCACCGTCCCTGGAGGTGTTTAAGAGAAGATTGGATGTGGCACTGGGTGGCATGGTTTAGATATTGTGGTGTTATTGGGTCATAGGCTGGACTTGATGATCCTGGGGGTCTTTTCCAGCCTTGGTGATTCTGTAAAATAATGGGACAGCCAACGTGAAGGTGGCTCTTACCATGTTCCAGAAGAGTGAGTTGAAGGTGATAGAGTACAGCTGCAATGAAGCTAGAGTCGGTCACATCCACATACCTGAAGAGCTGCGCTATGGCAGTTACATCCACCTAGGGTTGGAGAGACAGTTCCTGGGGATGGGGGTTCCCAATGTGGATGCTGAATGTTGTGCCTGAATACGGATTCGGGGCGCTTCATCTCAAACCAGAGGCTTTGGTAAATCTTATCTGAACTGTTCAAGGTGTTTAAGCTGAGACACCTCCCAAGAGAGGTTCTTGCTGAGATTGTGGTACTTACTCCTTTCAGCATAGGTGAGATTTCTGAGAATAACCATTCTTTTTGGTATTTAATTTCCTGTCTATGACCATAACCTGACCTGGAAGGACACAAGCAACTGCAAAACAAACATACAAAGAGGTGAAGCTATAAAATGCTCTTACCCTAGCTTTTTAGGTCTGCTAACTTTATTCTTTTAAAGTTCTGGACAGATGAAGTTCTAGCTTAACTCCCTCTTTACACAAAGAAATGTGAGTAGTAGTGATATAAATTACTGGAGGAGAAAACCTAACTGTGGTGTTCAGTGTATTGTCAGTGCTAGGATGTAGTAGCTGTCAAAAGCAGACTTTAATGTAATCAGCTTGTCTTTGGCTTCATATACAACCCATTAATATAGCAGCTTTGACTTTTACAGTATCTTACTATGTTTAGAAAAGGAACACTTCAGTGTCTTGATCTCTTCCAGGAAAATTGCTTCATTTACAAGCTTAATTTATAAATACAGAAGTTAATTCCACAGAACTGAATCTTCACTTCATAAGAAAATACTTTGTTTATCTTATGAAACCAGTGGACAAGAAACACTCCATGTCGGAAACCTACAGCATGCAACTTTGAGTAAAGGGGTCTGTTTTCATCATGGTTAAGATAAACAAAGATCTAACTGGAGGAAACATCTCAATTCTGGAGTTGTTTTCTGTGGAAGTTACAAATTGCTTTGTTGCTGTGTAGTATAAACAGTTTTTCAAAATGCTGGTGTTGAGCTATTGATATTTATGTTCACTTCATTAATCATTTGTGGAGTAGCAAAGTTATCTAAGTTCACGGACTGCCTTCCTAAAGTGGATAATAATAAATAGCAGAGAAGAAATAACATTTAAAAATATGTTAGTGAACCTTTGGATGTGAGTAAAGATTGATTTGAAAGGGCTAGGTACATCATAAAAAGATTTCATAATGTTGGGGAAAGGATCTGGTCAAGGGTCAGATGTGCAGTGTGGGGAACAGAAAAGAAACTGTGCAAATGCAAGCTATGTGAGTGTCATGCAGAAAAATACTCCATGCTAAAATGCCAGTAGTAGATTATTTTAGTTTTGTATGCATTTGGAGAACCAAGATGAAAAGCAGGATTAGGTTGGCCTCTTGCAGTAGCAGGTAAAAAAAATGTGAAAAGCAAACCATTTTCTTAAAAGAAAAAGTACAAATCTGACCCTTCCTGTCTCTGCAATTTATGTGAACTCTGGCAGGAAAGAGCTGCAAAAGAAAAGCAACTCAAGGAGATCTAAGCTTGCTTAAGCTGAGGAAAGCAAGGTAGTTGCAGTTGCCAGGGTTAGATATAGGAGCTGATCTCTCCCACAGAGAAGCACATAAGATAGTCAAGAGGCTTTGGAAGCCTTTTTTTTTCTTCCCAGTATTTGCCTTTGTCCCTCTTGTCACATAAAGTTACAAAAGTGAACATGTTCTCCAATCACAGTGTTCAATTTCTCCATCTATACCACCTTCACTTGGTATAAGTGCAAACAGCTGTGAAAAACTAGCCAAGGAACTGGGAGTAAATGTAGATGTTTAAGGATGTTCAAGAGCTTCTGGGAAGGACAAAAATAAGGACTACATCAAGAACCAGAATAAGTAGTTTGATTTTGACCCTGAATACCTGTGCAATCCTGGAAGTTAGTAGTATGGCATGGTTATCTTATTTAAGAAGTTTCCTCAAAGATAAAATAATGTAGGTTCCCAGGAGCAGTGCCTTTAGAAGCAAAAGGCATTCAGCTGAAGATAAAAGGCTTTCTTAAACCACTAAAGCAGGGTTATGTAGTGTATTTCTGGCTGTTCTGAGTGATTGGAAGAATCCGTTTTTTCTCTAACAGTGTGTGGGAGTTACTCAGGAAAATATATAACATGAACATTTAAATTAGTGCTCAGGTGTTGGTCATCAAAACTGCAAGTTTCTGGGTTTTTTAGGACAAACTTTCTTTGTTTAAAAGATTACAGATAATGAGCTATTTGCTCACGTGCCATCTAAAATGGCTGTGATGGGAAGAAAAAGGTGAAAATGTTTTTGTGTTTATCTGATCATTTTTCCAAGAGAATAGCTTTTATTTATCAAAGGATGTCTTAGTTTCCATGTCTAAGATGCACATCATGACTTGACCTACTCCTGCTATGGGCAACCTGGGGACTAGTTTGATTTATCTGTCTTGGTTTTCTAGGGCTCTGATCACGGATTTGGCACTGGATACCATTGACAGGATGATTTTAGGAAGGTCTGGCAAAAAAGCTCTACAATAAAACACATGGCTCCACTTTTTTCTTATCACTTAACCTGGCACTGCTTTGGTTTACTTTCACTGACATCAGCTGCTGTTTTTCCTTGTATAAAACTTATGCAAGAACCGATTTGAGCTTTATGTTCAAATTGTTATGTTGCCCAAATCCGTTTACTTGAAATGGAGATTGGACTATTAAGGGAAAGAAACTCCCACCCTTCTGTTTTGACCTTCTTGTGACAACATTTTCACGATAAGCTGAAACAAAAGTATTACTATAAATTTAGAGCAGGACTATTTTTGGACTTGAAAAATTGTATAAAGTGGCAGAAATTGTTTCTTGAGTAGATCCTTTCCCCTCAACTTTTCAAAAACTTTACAGTATTGTGTGTTGTACTTTTCTTATGTCTTTGGCTGAAGGCAACTCTGTTGTGGATTCTGGCTTCTTTAAACCTGACTCTTACTCCTGTCACAATCTTGCTCGGATTGCAGACTTTTTGAGTAAGGAATGTTTTAACATGTGTCGTCAGTGTCTGCCACAATAGGGTGTTTCCTTCTGGCTGAGGAATCTGGAGCCTACCACAGTGCAAATAATAACTAGTAACAAGAACAGCAATACTCATTTACTCACCATAACTATTTGAAGGAACACTTTATAGAATCACAGAATGGTTTGGGTTGGAAGGCACCTCTGGAGGTCATCTAGTCCAACCCCCCTGCAGTGGCCAGGGACATCCCCAACTAGATCAGCTTGCCCAGAGCCCTGGCAAGCCTCACTTTGAATGCCTCCGGGGATGGGGCCCCAACCACCTCCCTGGGCAACCTGTGCCAGTGTTCCACCACCCTTGTGGTGAGGAACTTTGTTCTAATATCCAGTTTAAATCTACTCTTCTCCAATTTAAAAACACTACCCCTTGTCCTTTCACTACACGCCTTTGCAAACAGGCCCTCTACAGCCTTCTTGGAAGTTCCTTTTAGGTACTGGCAGGTCGCTAGTAGGTCCTCCTGAAGCCTTCTCTTCTCCAGGCTGAACAATCCCAGCTCCCTCAGCCTATCTTCATAGGAGAGCTGTTCCAGCCCCCTGATCATTCTCGTGGCCCTCCTCTGGACCTGCNCTTATCCACTGAACAGTCCACCCATCAAATCCATAGCTCTCTAACTTGGCCAGTAGAATGTTATGGGGGACCGTGTCAAAGGTCTTGCAGAAGTCCAGATAGATCACATCCACAGGTCATCCCTGTGGCCAGAAAGTACTAAATCCTAGCCTTGGGCAACCCCAAGGCACCATCCTTAGTGCCAGAAGTGTTACATTGTGCATAGGAAAGCTGAATACATGAGGCATGTCAGAGAGGGAGGAATGGAAAATCTGTTGCCAGAGAATGAGATTAAATATTTATGAATACTTTTTGTCTTTTAATTTATACAACAAAGGTGTGGTATAGGATTAGAATAAGTAAATACAATGCCATATTTGTAAATATTGTACAAAAAAAGTTAACAAGTCTACTTGCAGACTTTGTCTTTTTAGAGAGATAATGATCATTTATTTTATGTTGTGTTAATCACTGGTTCAGATCAATTCAACAGACACACTGTAAATGCTTCATTTTTTAAGGTGAAAAAAAATATTTTGCTCGCAAATTTTTTTCCCTGCCTGTCTAAGAATCCTGAGAGTAGTACAAAGCTGTAGGTTGGCTTATAAGCATGAGAGCACTGCTGCTTTGAAAACAATTTAATTTTGACACAATTTGTTTTTGATGCAAGATGTAGTGAGTGGCTCAAAGAATGAGTAAAAACATCTGAATTCTCTGATTTCTTTATTTCAGCATTTTAACAGGGCCCAGTTTTATGAAGATGGAGGCCTATGTACTTCATTTATAAAAATCAAACCCTGTAATTAGCATTACTTTTCCTTTCTGGAGAGGTCTTTGGAAAAAAGCCAAGGATTAACAGAAAAGAGGGACTGTCATGTCTTCTCCTCAGGGGCTGCCTTAGGTCAGCAGGGAGAGATTCTGCTGTGCAGTGTAGGACCCTTTACACTGGGCAACCCCTGAAGCAGCTCTTTCACTCGAAGATCTAACTCTACGTTAGCGCCTGGGTTTTTTTGTTTCTTTTTTTCTCAACAATTGGCTGAAATAGAGGCTCTTCTGTATTGAGGACAGGCTTTCCTAACTTCCTCCAGTTAAGTCGTTCTCCTTTGTCATTGAGACGACTATAAAATTTCCTATTTGAGTCTTGCAGTATTTATTTTATTTCCTCTATATATTTATATTTCCACTGTCACAAGTCGTATGAAGCTTATTTATTTATTTTAAAGGAAATAAATATTTAGAGTGATCTACCTCTGTGAAATGCATTTAACAAGATTCTTGTCCTTTACTTAAAACACTTTTATCAACTTTGGAAAGTGTTATTCAAACTTACACTTCCCACCTTAAGTTGTGGATGTGCTATACCTCAGAAAACAGAACCGTTCAGGACCGTGAAGAAGCAGGCCCAAAGCAGAGCTGTGGCAAAAGTACTGGTACAATCTGCTTAAGGGTTACTCCATAAAAAGTTATTTTGGGTAATTCATGGGATTCTTAATTTATATGGATGGTAATTGTATTGTATGAGCTCTTAATGAAGAAAGGATGCCCTTTTGCTCTGTAACAGTGGCTCTGTTCTAGGAACTTGGTGATGTTCTCTCTGCAGGGCAGCAAGTGCTCAGAAGAATTTTAAGGCACAAGAAGTAAAACTTCTGAAAGCCTGTGTGCACGTATCATCTGTGCTTAAGGGATCTGAACTCTTACACCTCCTGTGTTTCTCAGCAAATAAATCACTCTGAGTGATTGCACAGATCCAAAGAACTTGTTTATATGGTGTCTGCATCATGTCTCTTCCAATCTCCATCCTCACCTGGGGAAGGAGGAAGACTGCCCTAAACTCTCATGCAGTCCATGGCTGAGAATGAAACCCTTTTACTGCTTTTACTCATGGTACTTAACCAACCTTTGCAGCATAAATAGTAAGGCATAAACAATTCGCTAGATAATAGATACCCATTTTCTTTTTTCCTTATCCTTGAAGTGATATTTTGCTCTATACCAGCTTTTACAGTGCAGAAGTGTTGAAACTGTGCTTCAGACATTGTTATTAATGTAAAATTGTCATGGCTACTAGTAAGCCTACTCACAGTGTCTGTGCTGACTCAATAAAATGCCTCTCAATTAATGCTTCTATAAGTGGAATAAAAGAAAAATTATCTGCAAATCATTCCACAAGATGACTCAGTGGGCTTGAGGAACCTTCAGGAAGGCTCTCCCCAAGCAAATTACTCTTCTGAGATGAAGACTGCATTTTTTGACCTCTAAAATTGCCACTGTGACTCCCATTACTTTCCTTATGGATGTGGAGAATGGAGTCCCTCTTTCCTTACCTGGTTCTCTGCTTTCTACGTTGTTTTCCTGTTTGGGAAAGTTCTAAAATGCCTTCTCATATGAAGCAGCTGCCATCTTTAAAGTCAGTACTGAGATACTCTGTAGGACAAGGTTCCAGTGATATCACATTACCACACCACTCACCACCCAATTCTGTATCTAAAGCAATCTGAGTTGCCATTTCCTTGTTTTGTGGTTTTTTTTTTTGTTCAGTATGGGTTTTGTTTTGTGATATTCCCTGCCTCCCCAAATACCTTTCTCCTGCCTTTTCCTCATCATTTACTCTCACAAAAGCAAAGAGCAGCTCTATTCCTTAGCTATTGTCCAGGCCCCTTTCTAACTACATGTGCAAAAGCCTTTCCAACAGCCAGACAGAATGAAGAAAGATAAGCAACTTCCGTATGGAGACTTGAAATCTCCTGTATACATCAGAGGTATCCTTTCTTCTCCCAGGCTGTCATCTCATCCCACTACATCCTTTACCACTACCATTGCTTTCTTGAGGCATATCAGATGTCAGCAGAATGGCACTGAATGTTTCTATACGCATTAATAAGATCATATATGACCATGCTATTTTGTAAACCTTGTTTGTTAAGTGCTATGTGATAAATACTATATAACCACTGCTGCTTCTTTGTCTGATGTGAATATCTGGATATCCATTCCACAGTCAGCAGTCAGTTATTTTCTGAGCACTAAAAACAGGGGTTGCTGTCTACTGTGGAGTGAGTCCTTCCTTGCCACCAGGCAGATACCCTCTTCTTTGATACCTAAGATAACTTTAAAACTAGCTGTCTCTGAAACACACTGAACTTTGCCTGAGGCACTTCTGAAAGCTGTGCTGTAGCTCCAGTTTAGTCTGACCAATGGAATTGCTAATACTTAGAGTTCTCTTTTCATATATTTTAGAGTGTTTCACTCTTCCTCCTTCAATGACAAAAGTACTGCATTTTAAAACTGGGTTCCTGTCTGAGATAGGTAGCTTTGATCTAATGAGGGGATTTATTTTGATTTCAAGCTATTTTTCCCAGAGTAGATTTTGTAAATCTAGAAAGGCTCATAAATTGTCTGTTCTTAAGTAATGCTTATTTAGCAGCAAAGAAAATAGAGCAAACCTAGTTGTTTAAAAAGATGAGTCTCTCTACCTGTGAGTTTGCCAGAGCAGAGGCAAAGGCAGCATAAGGGTGTGAAAACTAGTATGTGCCTTCAGGCAATTTTTTATTCTAACTAGGTAGGTTTCAGATGTTCTTGATTTTTATCTTACTGTTTTCAGTCATTCCAGTTTGCACCTAGAGAAGTGAATGTACTAGTTGTGCTAGATATACTCAGCACAGGGAATTTAGAAAGTAAGTGGAAATGGGAATTCTTTGTCCTTTTAGTCCCAGCTTTACTTAATAAAACCAGTTCTGAAGCTGATATGATGCAGCAAAGAATTCTGCGTGTTCTGCCAATGAAAGCTGATGGGAATGTTGTGCTGACATAGTAATGCTGCTTCTTAAGCTCACCCCTGGCTTTTTTGAAGATGCCACAGGGTTGTGTGTTAAAAGAAGTATGATCATGGCCTTAAGCTGACACTAAGCCAAACTCTGTCAGTGCAGTGGTCTTCTGGAACTCAGTATCAGGTAAGGCTGAATGTAGCTGTAGTGTTGACGGGAGATGTGAGAAATGATGGGGTACTGCCAAGATGAATACAGGCTCTCTTTGTGTAATATGCTAGTTAATTAAACACTCTTCACCTCTCTAAATCTGCCTTTGAAATTCCTCCAGCCAAATGCCTGTATGAGTCTCCTGATTAGGTCATTCATACTGGTCTAACAGTGGCAATGTGTCCTGAGAGAGACTTAGTTTTTTAATTCCTGCCTGCAACACAATGCAAACTTTCCTGCAGTAGTTTAATAACTAAACAGCTGTTTACCTAGGGATTACTGAAAGGTCCCAGAGTGACACTGCTGGAAACTGTCTATAGTGTGAGAGGTCTTGGTACCATCTTCTCTTTGCTTTCTCTGCAGGGATGCCCTTGTTTTAGAGGTCCAAACAATTCAACTCCCTAGGTGAATCAGTTATCAGCCTGCTGGTGAAGATTCCATGGAGATATGGATTTTGCTAACTAGAATTGCCATGTCTGTGTTCTTGTCATGGCCTTCATAACAGCCTCAGAGTGACTGAGTTGGACCTGAATCACTCACTTTCCTACTTCATACCTCACAGAATAGCTTAGATATGTTTTCCTTTGAATAGGTGCTTATCTTACTCACATAGAAGGATGTTTCTTGAAGATTGGCCTTGTGTTGTGTCATGGAAGTTGAGCTTGTAAATATTTCAACAGACACTTATCTCCTTTGATGCTGTGTTGGTGGCTGTTGCAATGTTGGCCTATGGTTGCTATTTGTGAAGCCTGGGGGAGGAAATCTTGTTTCTCAGGAAGGGTGAGGATACCAAATGAGGTGTGATTCCAGGTGAATAGAATAACTCTTGGTAAGGAGAATGCTAGCATAAAATGCTCTTCTAGATAAAGTCCAGACACATAGGAAAAGCAATGACATCATTAAGGTTGTTTACATTAGATTTCTGTATAAAGACACAATAAACCTAATTATGTCCAAGGTATCATCTTTGGCTGTCGGTTGCTATCCCGGATACAATTTATATGTATAAATATGCCAAAGGGCTAAATCCTGCAGTAGCAGAAAGGATATCATAGTTAATTTCTGAAGCAACGGCAAATGGCATTAAGTTGCCTAAAAACTCATTTGTGATATCTGTTAGGGTGGAGAATATGTTTTGGTTGCTTTTTCCCTCTGATGTGTCTGGAGGTCCTATACCAGTCAGTATTTTGGCAGCCCTGTGTAAACCAGAAGGGCAAAGAATAAATCCCCATGTGGAGATATTGCGTATCTCAAGTAGACAGAAAAGCATTTTACAGTTGTCAAAATAACTGGATTGCAAAGCTATGCATCCTAGATGACTCTCTGGTCCAGCCATGAAATAATATTTTCAAGATAGTGAAAACCACTTCTATAACTCCTTTGGAGTATAAACTGCTGTGGTAAGTTTGAGAGGGGTCCTTTTCACATGGAGTTAAGCACGGCTACTCTGATGAAGTAGTTATTGGTAGTGGATGCTATCTGCACGGCTAAAAAGGCAGTGATTATGGCCTGACCATGGTGCTTACTTTTAGTTTTAAAGCTAGCTGCTTTGGTATTCCACCTGTATCCTGTGTGACTCTGATTCTTGGGGTGCTTCAGAGCCCAAGAGCTCATCAGCAGAAGAGGCTTTACTTTCCTTCTTTGACATGACATAAAATATTTCAGATTATTTAATTTCAATATTTGTATTTTGGCCACTCTGGAAAGAAATAAGCAGTGGTGCAAGAGCTCAGTTTTTGAAATTAGTTCATTAATTTCCATTTAAAGATTAAATGGGAGTGAATGTCCGTGGTTCCCAAGAGCATGAGATAATTTGTTCCATAGCCAGAAGGTATGGCTAATAACTGAACTTGCAGTAAACAGAAATAAACTATTGTGAGATGCCTTAGAGCTATGGAAGCTATTAAGCCAAAATTTCTATTAGGTATTCCTGCTTGGATCATCAAATTCCCATGAACTGAAAACCCTCTTTCTTGAAGCCCATGAGAAGAGAAGTGAGTTAAGGTCTGCAGTTACTGCATGGCTGTGATGCAGTATCTAGGGAAATGGAAAGTATTATATTCATTGCTACAATAGAAAAACAGTGAAAATATTCAGAGAAAACATCAAAAAAAACCACAGAGGAAACTTGGTTTTGGGCATGGGGTTTCAGGAGTTAGTCATGGATGATAATAAATTCTTTAGCATATCAAACTGAATACTTGGCAATTGTTGGTCTTGAGCAATTCTGAATTTTCAAATAGTGCTGAAGATACATCTGAGACCAATGCTTCCTTTGATGAGTCTCAGCCTCCTATGACTGTTGGAAAAACCCAAATATTTGGTTTCAGTAGCTTTAGTCTGCTTTCTTCTGTGTGGGCCAAACAAAGTCCCAGGTCCCCAAGCTGTAATTTGCTGGCAGCAAGACCTTGATGTTTCTTCAGAAGAGATGAGGAAAAGTCTGCCTAAAACTCAGTTTTGTTCCTGGCAGACATCAATGCAAATCCCTTTGAGTATTTTACTTTCCTCTGAAAAATGTGGACTCAACTGTCATCCCGTTGGAATAAATCAGGTCTGTATATGGCCTCATAAAAAGAGCTGCAGGTATTTTTGGTTCTTGGCACAAAGCCATGCAAAAGGTGCTTGAATCTTTCTTTTAGTTTAACTACACTCATTCCAGAGCACTTGACCAATGTAAACTCCCCATTTTCTACTGTTGGCTGAAAGCCTATCATTTGGTTTTCAAATATATGATTTGTTGCCAAGTGCCTCTATTTATCTTTCAGTCTTCTATTTTCTTCAGCTATGCAGTAAGCATCTCATTACAACTGCCACTGGAAGTTTGCAGCTTGACTTCTGTCCTGGGTATCTATGAGGAAGAATCTTGGACAAATATTTTGTGCAGTGTCTAACACCTGCTGCATTATCCCATGTTGTGTGCTAGGGTTTACTCATCCCAAAAAGCCCACCTCTTCATCTGACTGAAACCTGCATTCTTCTGGTATACATTTTCATTTCAGCACACAAGTCCTTCATTTCCCAAGAATGCAGGTTTCTTGGCTTCTCAGATTATTCTCTGTTCACCCCTATCTGGCTGAGGGTGGAAAATACCAATAACCTCAGGACCTGGCTGTTAGCTAGACTACTTGTTTTCTTAGTTGTACATGTAATTCTTCAAGTTGATTTGGGTATCTCTAGTATGCTTTAGATTGCATCAGTGTGGTCTCCAAAATACCAACTATAATGAAGTCCAAATCCAATGTACTGTAGAAAATATTTTAATTATATTTATCTAAGTTCTCATCCTTGAGTTTCACGTTGTTATCTCCTGGGGTTTTGAGATAACTGACTTCCTATTTTTTCCCTTCTCCTGCCCTAAATGTATCATGATTTAGAGATAACTGTTTCGTAGCCTTTCCCCTATCCATTGTCTAAATATGCCTTTGTTTCTCTTTTAAGAGAATATTCTAAAACATAAGCACTTTCTTAATTCAACTGATGTCTTGAGGATTTTTACTCCTGACTCCACTGATTGCATCAACTCCAGCTTCACCTGTACATACTCTTGTATGTGCATCTGGCCCAACCTACACAAGTTTGCTGCAATGTATTTTACATGTTTCATGCTATAAGTCAGCATGCTTACGTCTTGGGTCTGGGAGACAGGAGTGACATTAGGTTAGAAAATTCAACCCTACAGCCTAAATGATGCAATAATTTCCAGAAAGCTGTTGAAAATGGTGCAACTATGTCCTCTGTGATTTATTTTTCTTTCCCAAGATAGTGACCTTAATATTACAAAATGGACATTGTTCTGATAAAGGATATATTGTCAGTGAGGTAGATAAATAAGCCATTTGATACTGGCATGTGGGCTACTGGTCAGTTGACTTTACGAGTTTGCGGTGTTTTGTTTTCATTTGTTGGAATAACATAGACCTAGGATACAGTATAATTTTCCTATCAAATCTTTGACATTATAAAACTTCAGGGGCTTTCTGTGTGATACATATTTCCATTGGAACAGAGCAGGATTTTTTTTGTCAGTGTCCCTTTATTTTTAGGAGATAAGACATTAGAAGCAGTAATAATGTGTGGAAGAAGGCCAGGTTAAAATAATAATGTCCAGGGTCATGACAGTGCACCAGTTCCAAGCAGGAGCCAAACATGACATTTGGGAGTAAGCTACCCCCTTAATACGCCAGTAAGGAACAATGAACCCAATGAGAAAAGGATTGGTTTGCTGAACCCCTCATTCTCAGCTGGGTCTTAGCTGAGTTACACAAAGTATTAGCTTCATAAAATGCACATTAACTTGATGCTGGTTCCTAGTTTTCAGGCTCGAAGCCAAACTGGAGAGAGATTACGTGTGGGACCCCAAGGCTTTCACCTAGGCTAGGAGTTTCTGATGATTTAAATTTATCTGCCCTTTCTCCTGCTTAGAGGAAAAGCTCCCTACTTGAGAAGGAAACGATCCCCCGCAGAGAGAGAGGAGATGGCCATGCAGAGAAAAAACTGTTGTGCTTCTGTGTGGACATTTCCAAAGGCTTACTAGGTTTAAATAAAAATAAATAGATCACAGACTGGCTCCACATTTAGACTTTCCTTAATCATAATTTGAGAAATTAAAGTGGTGATGATTGTTGTCTGTGTGCTCAAAATTATGGTCCTGTCATGATCTTGTCATAATTTCCAACCACTTAAAAGTTCTCCCGTTGACTCTGCCTTCATCAGTGTGAACCATGATTTGTTTGGCTGTAGTTTGAAATTATTGAACTTTTTTCTTCTGAGCCTTTGGACTTGTATTTGTTCTTATACTGTTTTTCTCTAATTGAATTAGACCTATTCAAACTCTAAAATAGAAAAGGTCAAAAAATGTCAGACACCCTTAACAACCTCTATTAAGTCTTGTTAAACTGAAAGTGCCTTTGCTTCCAGTCTAGAAATGGCATCCTAGACTAAAATAATTGATTTGACCTCTGGATAGCTACATACTACCAGGAACATCTCCGAACAGAAGAAATAATGGGATAAATGAGATTAACAGAAACTGCTCCTCAGTCCAAGCTCTCATACAGCAGTGGGAAAAAGAGTGGTTATTTTACCAGACTGGAGATTTCAGTGTGAAGAATGATAGAAATGAAACCCCCAAACTCACTGCATCTTTTATGGGATTTGAGGGTGACAGCACTGCAGCAGGCTGCCTGAAGAGGTTGTGGAGTCTTGTTCTCTGGAGTTATTCAAAACCTGCCTCTACATGATCCTTGTGCAGCCTGCTTTAGGTGAACCTGCTTTAGCAGGCAAGTTGGATTAGAAGATCTCAAGAAGTCCATTCTAACCCCTACCATTCTGTGATTGGCTTGTAAGCTGGAGAGAGAGCAACAAGCACTGTGCTGTGTTCAGTCAACATATCAAAATTGTGCTTTGTATGTATGGAGTGTTTCGTTACGGTGCGAGGTGAAGCAAGCTGTTTGGACCTGAGAAGCAGCTAGCAGGATGTTCTGTGAGATCTCACAGACTGTCCTGTGTCTGAAAAATACAGTTAGGCAAACTGAATGCTCTTGCACCGCTGTTCGATGTAGATGTTTCCTAAAAAGTCTGAAACGCAGAGTTTGAGTTGCTTTAGACTCTTATAGTTAGAGAAAGGGAGATCTTGCATTTGGATGTGATGTCTGTGCCTGTGAAGGACACAGGAGAAGAATGGATAAAGATCTTCTAATGGCTGGAACTTGAGGATGTGCTTCAGTTAGAAAGTTAGGAGTGGGGTAGATAACTTGCTTCTCTTCCCATCAACCTTCATTTTCCCAAGTCTTAAGGCATTTAATTTATTGGGGTAGATCAGCCTTTACATCTGTTGCTTTGTGACCAGGAGCATTTCCAGCTTCCCTGCCAGATGTCCCATAGCTGGATGTCACTAGAAGCAGCATAATTTACAGCAGGGTCAGAATAGGTCTCTGAAACCAAGCAAGGTGATTGCCAGGTATGCATGAGCAGAGGCTCCAAGGGCCAGCCAGCAGCTGAATGAAAGGAGAGCCCAAGAACTACTACTTCCTTTGTGAGCAAAAGAACTCATTCTGTTTCCAAAACACAGCAGTGACAAATCTGTTTTTTTCTTTATTTAAAGTGTTAATGAGCGTGATGAGAACATAGGAATGGCATGGGCAACACTGCTTAGCAAGCTTTAGTCTGCAGAATGAAGATCAAACACAAGTCATGAGTTGAAGCTGATAAGAATTTTAGAAGTGGAGAAGCCTTGGACTTCTTTTTGATCCTTTGAGGCAGAGAAGAACAATATACATACCTGTCGGTTGCATGAGACAGCTCAAGTTGTGCAAGGAAGTTTCACCCAAAGGAGTCAGATTTTCTCATATGCCTTACATCCTAAGAAAATGCCACAACACCATTGTGATAGGTTTCAGGTTTTTTTTGTTTAGGTTAGATGTAAATATATCATAACGTTTAGTTAAAAATCCTACTGAGTAAGATTTGGGTTTAGAAATAGATCTGAACCTTCAGAACATCACATTTTTTTCCATGAATTTGACTACTAGACACTTTTATGGATTTAGAATTATATTTCAGTGCCATGAGTAATGAATAAAAAAAAAAGAACTTAGATCATTTAAGCTTCAGAAAAAGGGGAATACATTATTCTGAAACCTGAAGTTGCTTTTCAGATCTTTGAAGCCACAACACAGCATTAACGCAATAAATTCTCTGCTAATTCTCAAGACTATCAGGGACAGCAAAAACATCACTAGTGAATTGGGAAGAGGTGATAAATTCTAAAGGTCTGTAGCGGTTGTACTACCAGTGTCCTTGGTGTTTTTACTAGATGGCGGTGCACTGGAAGAATCCCTGGGAACGTGCAAAATTACGCAGGTACTGGAATCCTTTCCCAGTTCAAATGGTGACAGCAGAGAAAGGAAAGATTGAAATACATCTAAGAAAACATTTTTTAGACCCAACAGCCAGTGAGGTGTGAGAACGACTGGAGTAAAATAGAAATGTTTTCTGACAGGAAAGGAATGGATTGGTTATGTGCAGAAGTAAATCAACTGCATAGAAGTTGAGTATATGGTGACAATCTTCTGTGTGGAAAGCAGTGCTCCCCAAATGACCTCCAGATCCTCATAGCTAAAGTTTCATTAGTTTAAAATTATGATCTTGCATTAAAATGGCAAACCTAGCATGCACCTCTGAAAATACAAAAGAATATTTAAAGGTAGCTTTCTGAGTACTTGGATAGAGGGGCATTTGTAAAGAGGAAACCAGCTTGATAAATGAGAAATGAAGCTGCCTCATCCAAGCATGTATAATAGCTATTGCTGCTCAATACAGCTGAAAGGTTTTTCCTGCGCCTAATGGAAAATGCAACTTCTAAGGTGTCAGTAATTTTGACAGAGACTTCAGTGTCTTCAGTTAAGTCTCACACTTAAATGGGATGTGCAAATTTTCTTTCACGGTCTCTTTTGTTTTCTTGGATGTTGAATCCCAAACGACTGGCCCTTGGTGCTAAGACCATATTACTGATAGCTGCTTGAAAGGTTGCCTGTGGTTAACCTAGTTTCTGTCTTGACTTTAAACAATCTAAACAATTCCACCTAATGTCTCTTCCTCCTATGCCCATCCTTGGCAAAATTCATCATTATGAGACTCTAGAGTTTTTCAAAACCCACATTACTTATTTCCTTTTCTATTCTTCTTATCCTGCATTATATAACATTTCCTTATATTCCATTTGATCATAGATGGAATTGTATGTGCCAATGACTTGCTAAGGCTCAGGTTCACCTGTGATTTCCACCTTTGTGTCTTAGAGTCAACTGAAATTTCAGTAGAAATATGAGCATTAATACTTCAAATCTAAGTTTTCATGTGTTATGAAGCACAATCAATTCCAAATATTTATTATAAGTTGTCAAAACATGAATGCTGTGGGGTGCTTTGAGTCAGTGTAAGCTCTTTGAAGCCACTGGTGTGATGCTAACTTTCATTGGGTGTATCTAATTTATCTGATATGTTTGCAAAGAGAGGGTCATGACAACCAACTTCAGACCACTTTTAATCCTTCTAGTCAAACTCTGCACTCTGGAGAAGTGTATTTATTTTGTTTCATTTTTGACTCAATTATCTATTGTTTGTGCAGTTCAGGTATACCATTATGGATACAGCATTAATATGAAATGCTTTTTACTTCGTGCATGCTGAGCACAAAATGTTAAATTATTGCATGCATTGTAAAGTGACAAGTTCAGTAATATTGAGAGGCTCTGCTCCAATTTTTTCTTCACTTTAATCAAAAAGCAGAGTTATCTCAATCAAAACATGTTTCTGAGATTTAAAATTACAAGATTCATCTGCCTTTCTCTGAAGCCTGGGGTGGAATTCTTGGAAATGTTAGACCAATTATTTCTAAGTGGCTTAAGAAAAGGAGCTACGTGCAGCAGCATTTAACTCTTGGTCTTCTTCATTCAGAAGTTTTATGCATGGCCTCAACTAATAGCATGAGTGTAGAGAACCAGTACAGTTTAGATTTATTCTGAAGTGCAGGGATTAAAGGTTTAGCTAGACATGTAACTGCTAAGAGTAGGAACAAGGTGTCTTTTTTGCCTGCTGCTCAGTAAAGGGGTTCTGCATAGGGGTAGCTGAGAGGGAACCAGAGGATTTCAAAGAAATCAGACGTGTCCCATGCATCAGAATATCTTGATGTTACCCTTCTTGCAAAGCAGATCTCAAGTCAGTCCCTTCTGCAGAATAATGTATATTATAATAATATATTAATATATACTATATATATATTAAAATATATATTCTTATATAAGAATAATAGCCTGGATCTTCATTCACTAAGCCTAGCCACGGTGACGACATAAGAATAATATAAGTATCATTGCCCCAGGTTTTGTTGATATGTTTATTACCTATTTTTAAAACAAGACTTAGCTACTTTTCTGGATTTTCCTCTGCCTCATGTTTTCCTGGTCTGCCTTTCTAGATGCAGACTGGTTTTCTGTTTTACACACTTGATTTGCTTTGGTAGCGGTCTGAATCAGAAGTAAGGGTATTTTAGGAGATGAATGTAAACTTTCCTTGTGATGTAGCAAAGATATGATATAATCCTTGCAACTGAAAGCAGTAAGGTCAGCAAGGAATGCTATTTTCCCTGCTTCATCCATCTGATATGACAGGGACCTTGTGTTAAAGCAGAGTATGTTTTAGTACTTGCATGAGTTGCATGCCTGCACAAGTTTTTAAATATGCACTTATTCTGCACATTAAATATTGAAGTTTCTTGTAACAACTGGGTTACTGGGCTTTAAAATGCACGTCTCAACAGCACAAACTGGTTATTTCATTGACTGCACTTTTATTGGCTTGTTATGCAAAGAAAAATAGAGCAAACTTTGTTATAGCTGCTAACTATCTAGGAAATCTGTGAGTTGATATGTTTGATGTCCCAGGTTTTTTTCAGACAGTGCTGTTGCAATTCAAATCATTACATTGCCCAATAAAACCAGAGGGAAAAACAATTTTCAGAAAAAACAATCTGAGCTGGGCAGAGGGTAACTACTTTTATTATACACAGAGGAAACATGAAACCTGCTTGTATTCTAGGAAAAGAAAGGGATCATAGTATTCTGTCCTGTAGATGTAAGACAAACAAACCAAACTTGGCCTTGGTTTTCTTAGAAGTCAGCCCAGGACTTTTTTTCCTCTATAAGTGTTATGGATGAGGCTCTACACAGCTGCAAAAAGGGATTTGGTATTTGTCAGTATGTTCTAGAGGCACGAAGGGAAAACTTGTAGAATTGAGACTAGTAAAATATACGTTCAGGGTTAAACCCGTTCCTCCTGTGTTGTACTCGGATGACTGCAATCTGGTTGTCTGCAAAGGATTTTGAGAACTAATGTTACAGCTTTGGCAATGGAGTAAGAACCTTAGTCTTCTACGCTCTACAGCTAAAGTCACCTGGGTCTGTTTTGTCCAGGGCCTTAACTCACTCTGCCTCTTGAAACAGGCTTCTCAAAAGTTTTAACTATTGTGATGAAAGACTTGCCTTTTTGTGCAAAGTAACAGCTGAAATAATTCCAGATTTCTTCACAGCAGATCTAACAGATTTGATTTTTTAATGGATTATTTGTGAATGGTAACCTTAAGAAATTAGGAGCAATTATCCTTCATTATCTGCGTGATCATCATTGTGTCAGTGATTGTACTCAGAAATATCCAGCAGGGCTTGGCCCTGACTGCTATACATAGTAGTGGTGCAGTTCTTGCTTCAAGTTGGTTGCAGTTCTGCTTAATGACATTGGTGCAGAAGTTTGGGGAAGGAGAAAATTGTGTGATTATACGAACATGTTTTCTTCTGTGATAACTGTACACATAAGTAGCCTTTCATCTTCCTGGCTGCTTTGAGTAGGTATATAATATGCGCACAGCTGAAGATGCATAAAGGAAGAGAACCAATAGAATGACATAAAGAGATGAGGTTGGGGATGACATAATTGATACAATGATGAAAGAAAATTATTTTGGCAGCTGGTGTTTCCAGCAGCATTGGCAAGTGAGTGAAAAGTTACAATGACAATGTGGCTTAATATCTTGGCAACAGCTCTGGTAACCTAACCTAAAAGGATGTGCAGAAAGGGATCACTGAAAACAGTAGGGATAAGAAGGGCAAAAAATGTTTACAGTTCATCTAGAAGGATCCTTTCAATTTCAGCTGTCCCTGGATATCCGTGTAGAGATGTCAGAAAATACAGATGAAGAAGTGGGAATATATGGAGAGAGATAAGTAGTAGAAGTGAAGTACATTTGCAACTCAGTGGCACACGGGGCGCAATGGCAGCACAGGGACTCAGCCAACAGAGGGAGATATTTTGCAGAGGTGGAGAAACTGGAGGCTGATGGCATACTCAGAGGAGGAAGCCTAGACAACCTAGATTTGAACGATCTGAAATACAAAATGGGCCAAACATTCCAGTGTTGCAAATTCTCCCCTTGATTTTTTTTTTTAATATGAAATTACAGGCATTGAGCCAGCAGCTGAAAAGCCTGCTGTGTTAGTTTCTCTGTAGATAGAAGTGGAAACCTGTGGTCTGAGAAAAATATTATGTGTGACAGCTTTGACAGATGGCTTATGAAATCACTGGGCACATGGGCAGAATACAGCACTTGGGTTATCCTGTCTGCCCGCCTTGATTTTGCTACCACTAACTGCCTCATTCTTAGCCAGCCAATACTCAGAATAAACATTAACACATTAATATATAAACATTTCCTGCTAGGTGAACTTTGTATAGAAAAGCCCAGAAATACTTGAAAAGCTCAGATTACTTGAAACTGCTTATGCTGCCTGCAGCTTAAAAGAATGGCTATCATCTTGCAGTGTGTGATTCAGGGTAGGATTAGATCTGTTGTGGATAAGCAGCTGGTAAGCTGACCACAATTCTGCAGAATGTGGGTGTTATAATGGTGCACTGCCACATGCTTGGCACTGCTGGATGGTGATAATAGATCTACCTGGAATACAATCATGTAGTGGTTACATGGGTTTCCTCAGAAGGAAACCAAACTGAGAGTGAGAGTAATGAAAACTGCCTTTGAAATAACTTCTGACAGTCTACAGATTTCTGTGATGTCTTAATGTTCACGTTGCACAATGAAGGGAGTTGATTATAGCTATTAATTTGGTCAGAACTAGTGTTAAGGGCTTTAACTCTTGCTCTGTGGTGCAGTGGATGCAGCTTAAGCTGCAGGTGTCTGTATATTGTTTGTTCCTGCTTATCTTGGTGTGGGGAAGCACAATCTGAGCACTGCTAATGTACTCCTGGGGAGAGCTGGGCCTAGGGAAGGTGAGTGGTGGAGGAAAAGGAACTCTCAAATATGGCAAAAGCCCAGCTGGAATCCTTCACTGGAGAGGGTCCAGCACACATGTAAGGCACCACTACCCTGCAGTGTTCCTGATTGCCATACACCGAGGAGACTCTCCTGCAGAATTTTGCCTGCATCAGGCTTCTTTAATATTTCTACAAAGCATCTTAGGTGGCAGAAGGGAATGCTTCTTGCTTCAGGCTCTTCTCCTGAGATGAGATGATGAAAGAATGACATCTCCAAGATACTGCCATCCACCTTTTAAATATAAATCAAAGTGGTAAATGTGTTTGCATTAAGTATGGCCATCTGGTAAATTAGGCATCAAGGTGTTGTTCAAGTGAAGCATTCTCTAGCAATCTAAATGCTAGATTTGACATGAAATGATAATTGTAGCTACACCTGCATGCAGGGGGAAAAAAAATATCTCTCCAGGTCAGTGGCAGGTATTGGCCTGCTTTTATGGATTAAGAGGCAGCCTTGAGTTATTACAAAGCTGATGGACTTGACAAACAGTTGATCAATGCATTCCTTTAGTTAGAGGCATCTGTAGGGCTTTGTGAGGAAGCACTGGCAATTTGCTGCTATTTCCTGTTACTTCTACTTTCTGTAACCTAATAGTAATCTGGCCAGCTCTTCTTAGGCTCCCCATTATGTGTGTACATCTATATATAGGAGTCATAAGCTGTGTGTTCTTGGACAGATAGGTTATGATGGAGATATTCTAAATTGGGTGTAGTGACAGTAACACGCGTTATTGATATTTTTTCCATTGACTCATACACACGCTTTTGCATAGGAAATCTCAGAAGACAGCTCCTGGTGAAGAAAAATGATTTTCATAGAATCACTGTCAGGTTTTACTTGACTTTGGAAATTGAACTTCCCAGGCAACTCAGGTGGCAGCAACTAGTTGGAAATATGTCAGTGATGATTCTCATTCAAGAGTACAGTAGCTTTGAATCTGTTTAGAAAGCACAGGCAAATCAAAGGAGGTGTTGGTAATTTCAAGTAGACACTGGATTCAGTGTTTCCTTACTAGGCTCACCCATTAAGAGGAATATACACTGAACTGAGAAGCTATTGACCTGAGGCACTTCTCGTCATCGTCGTGGCTAGGCTTCACGAACGAAGATCCAGGGAGGGCTCCACCCACGCTCCTCATCAGCGCCTTTTACAAGCGCGCTGATAAAAAGAGGCTAGCGGATAGCACCCTCAAGCCTGCGCTATGGAATTTTTTTAGGTGAGACACAGCATGCACAGAGCTGGACCCACCCTTTAGTCCTAAGGTTCATCTGCCAGGGCCTAGCAAGCTTGGACGCTGGCAGCTAAGTCCTTAGGACAGAGGTTTAACCTCTTAGATGGAAGGCCTTACAGAGCTAAACGAGCTCCATCTGCCCGCGTTTGGAATCAGAGTTGTCCCTCTCCTAGGATGACTGCCAGAAGGCTAATGAGCACATCCTACCCACACAAGGATTATAGGAACATGGGTATCACTCTCCACACTTTACCGTGGGCAATGAGTTTAATGCTTCCTCTGCTGTCGGCACAGTTATCGCACCAGGGACCACAGGAGACCCCAAGTGATTTTCAGACTGTGCCTGTGAGGCACTTCTAGTGTTTTAATAATGGCAGCTGTAGACAACATAAGAAAGCCTTGTTTAATTTTTTTTTTTTAAATATTAGTCTCTCTTCTTGGAAGCATGACTTGGGAGGTCAGCACTACAGGAGCTTCAAAAATGATGCTATCTAAAATATTTTCTTAACTGAATAATCAGAATAATTTTAACTGGAAGAAAAATCCAATACAGTATGTCCTCATATGGAAGACTTAGTGAATGATTTCACAGAGGAGAAAACCCACTTGTCTTTACCTCTGCACTGCATGAGTTTCCAAAAAATCTTTACATTCAAGTCAGCCAAATTTCACCAAACGAATCTGTCAGTATTTTGTCTTGGCCATCTCTTCTCTCATTTCATTACCTCCTGGGTTCAATAAACCACAATGTCTAAAGAAAAAGCTGGTGAAAAGGGTGGTTAGAGACATCTGGTTAGTTATGAAGAACAAGAGGCTATTAGATGAACTGCAAAATATAATACCTGGTTAAATATTTTTTTCCAAGGCTCTAAAGGAAAAAAACCTGGGAGCTTACATGTGTCTCTTAGTTCATAAGTCTTTAACAAAAACAAGACTTTTCTCATCAGTATAGAAATAGTTGTCAGGCACAGTCTGAAAATCACTTGGGGTCTCCTGTGGCCCCGGTGCGATAACTGTGCCGACAGCAGAGGGAGCATTAAACTCATTGCCCACGGTAAAGTGTGGGGAGTGATACCCATGTTCCTATAATCCTTGTGTGGGTAGGATGTGCTCATTAGCCTTCTGGCAGTCATCCTAGGAGAGGGAAAACTCTGATTCCAAATGCGGGCAGATGGAGCTCGTTTAGCTCTGTAAGGCCTTCCATCTAAGAGGTTAAACCTCTGTCCTAAGGACTTAGCTGCCAGCGTCCAAGCTTGCTAGGCCCTGGCAGATGAACCTTAGGACTAAAGGGTGGGTCCAGCTCTGTGCATGCTGTGTCTCACCTAAAAAAAATCCCTTGCACAGGCTCGAGGGTGCTATCCGCTAGCCTCTTTTTATCAGCGCGCTTGTAAAAGGCGCTGATGAGGAGCGTGGGTGGAGCCCTCCCTGGATCTTCATTCATGAAGCCTAGCCACGACGATGAGAAATAGCTGTACCTAATATTCCAGATGCTCCAGATATAGAAAGAGTCCTGTCACCCACTGTGTCACTGATATGTAGGAATGCTTAGAGGATGAATATACTATAAGAAGTCCCCTTTTGTAGAACCCTCATAATATTCTGCTTTAAGTCAAAATTCAGAGAAATCTGACAGGCTATAAAGTACAATTAAAACTGAGCACATCAGTAATAAGAAGCCACAAAGCATGCATAATCATGAGATAAATGACCTCAATGGACAGATGATGATGAGCCAAGAAGCAGCCAAGGTCAATTATCAGAACTTCTAATTTTAATGCTATAATTAATAATGAATATTTCAAGAAAGAATGCTTAAAGAATAATTGTATTCTGGTATTAAAACCTGTTAAATGTTGAACTTATGCAATTTATGCAAATTAATCTGATAAGAAGAGACAATTAAGGTTTATAATTAACAGATAAATACAAATGATCCAATGATGAAGGTCTTGGTTTCTCCTCTGTCTTATGAGACAACGTAATTGATTTTTATAAATGCTAATTTATATGCACTGCTAACCATTAATGCATTGAAGAGATCATTTATTAAATTAAAGATGAATAGTGTAGTATGCAAAGATAGTACCTGGGTTTTCAGCATCTTAAAGATGAAAAGGAAGCAGGAAGAAACCAAAGCTTTGAATGTGATTTTCCTTTGTGTTTTTTTTTTTTTCCCAACAACTTTTGACATGCCAAGTACGAAGTATAGGAAAAAAGTTTTGCAGAGACAAACAGTCTTTGTTCAATGAGTATTTACGTGACAGCAAGAGGGATTTCTGGCACAACCCTTGGCTTTTAACATTTGTTCTCATGGACTAGAAGTAATGTGCATTCTTACTTTGCTGTGCTGTGCTTTTTCTTTGTGTTCTTGTACGAGAAGATGGCACGTTCACCCTGGAATGAAGCTGCTTGTAACAGGGCAGGGGGAGGTTTTTCAGGACAAGTCTGCTAACTTGACATTCTCTTACAAATAGTCACCTCCCTACTTTCTGAGGTGTTATGTCAACTGCATGTTTTAAGTTACTGACTTCTCCTTTTTAAAATGTGTGATGGCATTTTGCCATCTCCTCTACTTAAGAGTAAGTATACTAAGTCTCTCTACTTTCTTATGTTTAAAGCTGAGAATTAGCAGAAGTTTTGAAATAGCTATGGAAGGGATGTGTTCCACATTATATTTAGTATCCACCCTCAGAACTATAGTATTATCTAGCACTGCAAATATTAGTTACAATTAACTATGTGTAGTTTTATCTTTCATAGCTTTACCCTTCTCCCTTTTTATTTTCCAAGGATTAGGTTGCAGGCTGAACTTCAGTAAAGCAGGTGCTTGCAAGGCAGCTCCAGGGAAGTGGCTCCCAATGGCCCAAAGAAAGCCCTACAGGGTCCAGGAGGGGGAATGAAGCAAGCACACTGTAACAAATTTGATTACCCCAAGACTAAATTTCAAACAAAATGATATCTTTGCAACGTCTAAATATAACTACAATCTGTTTTCAAGGAATACTAAATTTTTCCCCCTCCTTTTTTTTTTTCTGGACTTCTGTCCTTGGCATTGCAGTCTGTGCTGAGTTGCATTCTGTGGCACTAACTTGGGATGTCAG
>VWZO01011167.1:472561-550876 GCA_013396975.1 Bucco capensis | reverse complement strand
CTGCTAACCATTAATGCATTGAAGAGATCATTTATTAAATTAAAGATGAATAGTGTAGTATGCAAAGATAGTACCTGGGTTTTCAGCATCTTAAAGATGAAAAGGAAGCAGGAAGAAACCAAAGCTTTGAATGTGATTTTCCTTTGTGTTTTTTTTTTTTCCCAACAACTTTTGACATGCCAAGTACGAAGTATAGGAAAAAAGTTTTGCAGAGACAAACAGTCTTTGTTCAATGAGTATTTACGTGACAGCAAGAGGGATTTCTGGCACAACCCTTGGCTTTTAACATTTGTTCTCATGGACTAGAAGTAATGTGCATTCTTACTTTGCTGTGCTGTGCTTTTTCTTTGTGTTCTTGTACGAGAAGATGGCACGTTCACCCTGGAATGAAGCTGCTTGTAACAGGGCAGGGGGAGGTTTTTCAGGACAAGTCTGCTAACTTGACATTCTCTTACAAATAGTCACCTCCCTACTTTCTGAGGTGTTATGTCAACTGCATGTTTTAAGTTACTGACTTCTCCTTTTTAAAATGTGTGATGGCATTTTGCCATCTCCTCTACTTATGAGTAAGTATACTAAGTCTCTCTACTTTCTTATGTTTAAAGCTGAGAATTAGCAGAAGTTTTGAAATAGCTATGGAAGGGATGTGTTCCACATTATATTTAGTATCCACCCTCAGAACTATAGTATTATCTAGCACTGCAAATATTAGTTACAATTAACTATGTGTAGTTTTATCTTTCATAGCTTTACCCTTCTCCCTTTTTATTTTCCAAGGATTAGGTTGCAGGCTGAACTTCAGTAAAGCAGGTGCTTGCAAGGCAGCTCCAGGGAAGTGGCTCCCAATGGCCCAAAGAAAGCCCTACAGGGTCCAGGAGGGGGAATGAAGCAAGCACACTGTAACAAATTTGATTACCCCAAGACTAAATTTCAAACAAAATGATATCTTTGCAACGTCTAAATATAACTACAATCTGTTTTCAAGGAATACTAAATTTTTCCCCCTCCTTTTTTTTTTTTCTGGACTTCTGTCCTTGGCATTGCAGTCTGTGCTGAGTTGCATTCTGTGGCACTAACTTGGGATGTCAGCACTCCAGGAGCTTTGAAAAGTACAGAGACTTTTGCAGGCACCTACTGATGTAATCAGTATAAAATCCATGGTCTTCCATCAAGGAATGATGTGGTCTGCTGAATTCAGTGGGGCTTCTTGATCTAATTCCATGCAAAATTCAACTTAAAAAGACACACATTAATTTTTTGCCCCCAGCAGATATGATGCAGCCTAGGGTGTTCTTCTGAACACATTTCCTGTCCTGTCACAACCAAGTAAGGAACAGAATGCTTGTATTTTTGTCTCCTCACACAGATCATCTTCTAACCCAGATTAGCTCTGTTAGAAGAATTATGGCCTTCTGCTTCTAGATGTCAGTATGATATGCTTCTCACAGTTCCTGATTTTCCAGATTGAAAAGCATGGATGACAATTTGTGATAATTCCACAGTATCTAACATGCTACTGACATAGGCATTATAAAATGTGTCCACTTTCAGTGGTACATTGAAGAAATGTCTGCTCTCTAATTGTTTTTTGGACAATGAGCCCAAACAGTAATGCAGAGTTTGTTCAGTTGAGCTTTGTATTTTAGTCAGGCCTCCTCTGCAAAGGGCAGTACTGGCAAAAAGCAGCCTCTTGTGTCTGTTGCCTGCTCATCAAGTACATCAATGCTCAGAATAAGAGAACTTTAATACTTTTGAGAGGCATTTTGCATTGACTTTTAATCCTAGGCTGCCAAGTATGTGAACAGAAAGCCTGATTTGGTGAAGGAGATGTCAGAGTTGGACTCACCTGAGGCTTTCAGGGAGGGCTTCCTAGCTCCTTGGTGTGGCCAGAGCCAGCTGGAGCAAGAGGGTAAAATGGTGGGGGTCTCTGTGCTTGGGGTGGTGCTGAGCACTGGAGCAGCTTGGCAGATAATGGACTACAGCCTTTTAGGCTCTGTCAGGATTTCACTATGACTTATGTTGCTATTGCAGTGCTTTATAAACTTCCTGTATTGTAGAGTAATTTTATTTGTATGCTTTATAAAAGTATTTCACCAGAAACCATGTTATTGTATATAGAATCACAGACTCAGAAATGATTCAGCGTTTTGCAACAAAGCCTTGTTTTACTGGGAAGTTGCAAGTCTCTGCAAAGGTCTAGTAAGCAAGTTTCTTGGGAATTTTGTGTGTAAAGCCTTTTTTGTTTCAAGTCTTTAATGGGCCTTCTGTAATTAATAGATTTCTAGTGAAAAAACTTGTGTGATTATGGCGATGAAAGTTTAGATATTCCTGAAATGTTAAATTGCATAACAGGTGCTATCCTTATATTAAGATGCAAAAACATGGCTTTGAATAAAAAAAGGCAGGTTTCTTTAGGACAGTTTTTTTAAAACTGGCCTATTATGTTTTCCAGTCCTCTCTCCCCACCCCCAAGTACTAGAGTTTTATGACTATCCATATTCAACTATGATCCCTTTGGAAAGAGCCTCTAGAGAAGGTAGCCTCTGCTGGAGACTGAGTACTCCCTGTACACAATCAAAGACCAAGCTGTGGCCCCTATCCTGTCCTAGTGAGACAGATTACAGCAATCCTGAGAATGTCTTCTATTTCTATTCTTATGGAAATCATGTCGTAAAGACTACTTTTAAAATATTCTTTCTGGAAAAAAATGCTACAACATCAAGTCTGCGACAAATGTTGAGCCTGTTGAGGTCACAGAGTGAGTTCTTGGCTACTTCAGAAGTCTGGAAATGTTTGTCCTTTGCTTCTCAGAAATCAGCTGGGTGAAATGATGGTGCAGGATGCAGTTCAGTGTGAGCATGGATGTGAGGGTCTGCTAGAAAGGAATAAAATCTCTCAGACATCCTTGCCTTTTGTGTGTGCCAGGAAGAGTTTTAGGGCTGTCAACTGCATGAAATATTGATTTAAGGAAAGAACTGTAAAACGTTTTTATAAAAATAAGACTAGAACCAGATCTTGATGATGAGCTATTAAAAGGAAGTCAAGGTCCTGATGGTGGAAAGGGCTGTTTAACTTTGGCAATTGCACAGTCTAATGAGACACGGTGGGACTGACAGATGGCGTATTTCAGGGAATTCAGGGGTATGAAGGTAGTTCCACCCACCTGAGTACTTGTCTGTCTCTGGAGTACAACCTACAAACAAGAGAGAAGCAGTGAGTTGGTCTGAGCGTGGGCAAACACAGTGAATACCAATGAGGTATTTTCTAGGGGTGGGGAAGGGTGTGTATGCAAGATGCTTAAAACAAGGAAAAATTTCTAATATGTAATACCTGAAGTATATTTAGACAGTAATAGAGAGGAATTTTTTCACTAATAAATTGCTAACCTTTTTTATTTCTCTGAACTACTATGCAGCAGTGTATGATTATATGATAGTAAACATAATGAAAACATTCTAATAATTTGAAAGCTATTTTCTGAAGCTGTTGCCTTCTTATGTGTATATTGCAACTTATCAGTCCTTTATGTGCTTTGTTGTAGCTTTTAGTTACATGATGGAAATTAAAATTAGAGGTGTTTAGATTTAGAACACATTGACATTTTGGAATTTTATTATTTTGTGATGTAAACCAGTATTTCAGAAATTTCCTATGAAATTGGAAACTAAACGTTGTCAGAAAAATTTTGTTTGAAATTTCATGAAGGTACTGGCAATTGTTTGTGTTATTTTGCTTTTATAGTTTGCATAATCCATTTTGAGAAAACATCAACTTTATTTCAGCTACCAGGAGACTCTTACTGTACAGAAGTGATAAGGTGCTTTAGTTAATATATAGCAAAAGCTGCCCAGCATGATTTGAAGAATGAAGTACAGCTGATAGTATTGAAATTGTTATTATGGGCTGTATTTCAGCCACAGACTAAGCTGGAAGGAACCTGTGGAGGTCATTTAAGTCCAACACACAGACCCAAGCAGGGCTAACATCATGGGTAACATCATGCCAATCAAGCATGAATATTTCTGCAGACAGAGATCCCACAGCCACTCCAGACAGCCTTTTCCAATATGTTACTACTCCTATTTGTGGGTGGTTTTTTTCTGCTCTTATACCCAACTGGCATTTCTGTTGTTGTAGCTTATGATCTTTGCTTCAAGTTTGCCACTGTGTGCCTCTGTGGGGCATCTGGCTCTGGCTTCTTGAGCTGCAGTAGTTGACAGAAGCAGCTGGAGTGCTGCTTTAACATGTCAGGAAGAAGTGTCAACTGGTGTTCCTCAAGGGCAATAAACAGGAGGGCTTCTCTAGGGTAACATTTTGAATGAGGTTTTCAATATCAAATAATATCCTGACTTTTAAATTCTATTAAAAAAATGAAATGGAGTCCAAGCATTTCTGAATTTTTCCCTGAATTAAAAATGTAAACACTTTTTGGAAATGGCTCATTCAGATATCTGAAAAAACATGGTTTTTTTTAGGTTATGTGCACACTGGTTTTCTGCTGAGAGTAGTAAATGAGCACAGGGCATCTTATTGAGCCATTTTTTCTTCACCTCCTCACCAAGGACATCTGCAGGTACACTACAGCATAACTAGACCAGCACTAGCCCTGGGAATAGAGCAGGATGGCTATGCCCCAACAAAGCAGTGCTTTGCAAAGTACTCCTTCTTTGAGGCAAGGCTAATGATTCCAGTTATCAGTTAGGGCTAATTAGCTGAATCCAACCCCATGTTAATGAGGTGTAGTGTTTCTGGCAGCTGGGACAGTATCTGCAGTAGGAGAGAATGCTTTCCCTCCTAAAATCCTGTCCCAGAGCCAGAAATTGCCTTTTCTTCTCCAGCTGGTGGCTGGGCCTCATCCCTCTTCTCATCTCTCCACAAGCTGGAGACATGCTGCTCTCTGCTTCTCATACCAGAGACACTTGTGAGGAACATGCTGAGATGAAAGAGTTGGGCTGCAGTGTGAGGGGCATCGTGGCTGGCTGTGAGCAAAGGAAGGAGGCGGGGGAGCCCAACTCCAGACCAGAAGCTGTGGGAGAAACAGAGAGGGGGAAAATGTAAAATCTTTACTAGAGTGATTGCTCAGACAGCCATTGATGCCTCTTGGCTTTCAAATAAACAGCTGGCTGTTCACTGTAAACTAGTGATTTAAGAAGTGATATTGAGAGATGTTTTCTGGGTGACACAGAAAAGTGAAACCATGTCCACTTTGAATGTGATAACACTTATTTCCACACTGAATGCTTCCCTTTCATTAGGGGAGGATCTTCAGAGCATGTTTACGTTCATGTTTCTGTCTAAGCACTGTAGTTTTGCCTGCAAGGAGATTTTGTTCTTCTTGGCATGAATGTGCCAGTTTATTCAGCTTCAAGCAATTTTGTTGAGCTGCAGCACAGGTTTTGACTGACTCTTCACTCCTCTGCAGCATGGTTGTAAATCTCTGTGAGATGCTGCTAAAGGCACGTCAGCCATGCAGAGAGCAAATTCTGTGTGGAGAGGAGGAGAAGAGTTCCCTTTGATCAACCTGGCCCTGAAATGTGAACACAACTTCAGATGGGAGGCCACAGTCACGTGAGGGTGGAAGTTCAATTCCTTCCTTCCAAGGGATTGCTTGTGTAGCTGCTTCACAAATGTTCAGTGTTCACTTGTAAAAAATTTTACCTGCCGCAACACTGCATAATTTGGGATTCCACTGGAGATCCTAAAAGTCCTGTTAATTTGTATAAGACCAAACTCAGTGCTTTTATGTTAACTTTAGAATGAAAACCTGAATGGAAACATGAACCCTTGAGATCAACCTGAGCCAGATGGGGCAGTAAAAAGAGTATTTGATTTTTTTCCAAGATATTTTGCCAATTGGGCTACATATGTCACTGAAGATATGATCAAAGATCTTAGTTTTGCAAGTGAATTAGATAGCCAGTTTTAAAGAAATCAATGTCTAAAGAGGAAAAATTGCTTCATAAGTGATTGATACCTAAGTGAACTAATTAGTAACTTAGTAGGGTTTGACATATCTTCTGCATTTAGCAGGGGAAAGAAAAAAGACCAGATTCTCACATAATCTTCAGTTACAACACTGTTTCATTTAAGATTGCAGGTGGTGCTTTCATGTGTTGATGGTTTACTGTTTGCTTTCAGCCAGTGAAAACTCATGTCTATTTATTGTATTTTAGCAGATAAGAAACACCCCAGTGACGAGGCAGAACTCTTGACAAATACTCCAAACAGAATCCTTCTAAGTTTCAAAACACAACACATTGAACAAGCTAGTTTTCCTTTTCTTTTCTACAATTAGATGACCAACAGAGCTGCAGTAACATTGAGCAAGGAGATTGCGGCTCCAGTCACATCATACTGTTACCTGCTCTGTTGTCTTTCAAACAACTAGCCTTTGCAATGGACCAGGAAAGACAATAAGGACAGAAAATATGAAAGTGCAAATTTTTCTGAGAGGAAACTAGGAAACATCAAATGAATTTGACATTCAAATACAGTTGTCTGTCAAACAAGTCCAACTTGTTTGTGTGTAGAGGCAGATACCTTCCCCTTTGTTCCAGCTACACCTTCCCCATGCAATACGCACGTCTCTGAATTTGCAACACTGTGCCACGTACTTCTACAGGCAGTGTCTAAACTGTAGCACTTAATACCTTACCATGATTGACCTATGCATGTTCTGTTCCCAGTTTACACAAGATGTGCATTCCTTAGTGATGTGGTTTTTTTTTTCCTTTATGTACAAACTATTGACTTTCTTCCAGGTAGGTTTTAATTAGGTTGTTTGATACTGGGACTATTTAGCTTCGAGTACTTGAGCAGATGATTGGGTTCTTTAACCTTTAAAGGATCTTATTTGTTCTCTTCAACAACAGGTTTAAATCTTTCTTTTTTATATGACCAAGAGATGTTTTTCTAAAAAGCAGCCTGTGGAAAGAATTAATACTTACCAGGTGTGGAGCATGTGGTGAGGGCTTGGTTCTTTCAGGTATCTGTAGATGCTTACATGATTTATATCACAAATAAAGACATCAGTATTGGCCTTTAAATTTTCAGCCTATCATTTTAGAATGCCTAAAACGAATAAAAGCAATACAAAGAAACCTCTAAGTGGGAGAAGTTAGAGACCTATATTATTTCTGGTTCAGCTGTTGTGAAGATTTGTTTTCAACCAAGGAATTAACTGCTTGCTTTAAGGTCTCCTGAATTTCTTCTTGGGCTTTTCACAAGGAGGGACATTGCGGTTGAGTGGTGTTGTTAGGCTAATGGCTTGGTGTTGATATCTGTGGCAGTGTGTATTTTGCATTTTCTATATGCATCTTGCAAGCATACTGAGCTCCTGAAGGAATCCAACATACATCTCTGCTTGTCTACAGGAGATCAGAGCAAAAACAAGCGTTTAAGAGCTGGAAAACAGGCATCTGAAGCTCATCAGTCAGTTAGATCTACATATTTTAATATTTGGGAAGGAAATTAAATTAGAGATTGGGGAAAAAGATTGTTTTTTAGCAAAATATTTTTACTCCTTTAAAGCAAAGGGAGTGGCTGTGAAGAAGTACTCTGTGCACAGGGCTTGCGCTTAAGGGGAATCTTTTTCATGGTAACTCATTAGTTGTTATCTATAATCAAACTGCTATACCTGATTTTGCATGTGTAATGTCCTGCTCTTAATATTGTAAGGTATGGTTTTATTGGCGCAAAGAGCTGAAGAGCAGGAATGAGAAGGTGGTAAGAACGTGTGAGTGCCTCTGCACATGTGCAGAGGGGGGAGCTCAGAATTGTGGTATTATCTTATTGCCTATGGGATGTATGGATCTATTCTGGAATTTATTACGATTGTTTATTTATGAAGAAACATCCTGGAAGACTAAATCTGGCTGCCTCAACAGGGCAGGGAATGGGCTGGAGCCAGGCTTAGGATGGGGAAAAGTTTTTGTAAACCAAATTTGGCTTTGCTACTAACTTACGCAGAGCTGAGATGTGCTTGCTGCATCCCAGTGCTGGCATCACTGTGGATAGGTACAGACTGCAGATCTCTCTCTGTAGTCCCTGGAAACTGCCAGCTTCTGTCCCAGTGACTTTCATATTGGAGGGCTTTTACTGGAGAAATTTGCAAATTGGTTTAAATGGCTGAGATGTCATTTTCCTTGGGTGCCATGCAGCACAATGACATGGTTTATGTGTTGGATCATGACTAAAAAGAGAGAGAGGTGTCTCTCATAATGAGCTTGTAGCAATATTTTATCTATGCTTTAGCACAGAAAAATATTTAAAAATTATGTTGGGTTACAGTACTAACAGAAGTGTCAATACGAAGAATTCTTTTTGACAAAAATTTGTTTGAGAGTTGCCCATAGTATTCCAGATGTACTTGCTGTGTTGTACAGTGTTAAATAATGAGCAAGGGTCATTAAAGTGTACTGAGAAGCTGAAACTCTTCCTTACCTGTGTGTTACATGCAACAGTTCTAAGTTGAGGGAAAACACTCCCAGTGGTTCTGGAAAGCCAGAATTTTGCCTGCCTTGCAGCTGGGAGGCACATAAAGAAGTGATAATATTTACACAGAATATTATTCAATATAGAATTATGTAAAGTCTATTAATCAGCTCTCAGAACCTCCTCCACTGTTTTTGAGCTGACCTGAATGCTTCTATAGTCTACGCTTAACTAGTTCAGCTTCCTTATTTGGCTCTAGATTTCTAGTCATTCCTAATCTACTGAGCCCCCTTTTTGGCTGGAGTGCTGTTCATGCTGAGTTGTTACCTGAGGAGATCTAGGAAAGATTTCTAAAGTTTGCATTGTAAATTCTGTTTCTAGGTATAGCTTATATTTGTGATGCCATCCTTGTGCCATGGCACTACCTACTGTAGTACTGTGTGAGTCTGTAGAAGGACTATGCCTTGCAGAAAGCTAGAGATGCAGTATAAGAACATTACCACAAGCAAAAGGTAGACACAACTGCTATGTGTTTGATCCCGGAAGAAATATGCTTGAGGTGCTTGAAACTGTCATGAATTCCTGAGGTGGATCTTCAGGAAAAAAAGGTAACTAACTGAAACATGTAGGAGATGAATGGCACCCAAGAGTGGGAGTTAAGGATGCCAAAATCCTATTTTGGGTCTCAGGCTGAAAAGCCACTTTCCTGTGTTCTGTTTACAAAGCCTAGGAAGCATTGTGGTACATGAAGCATCAAATCTGCTGAGCTAACTGTTGGAAGGTATATAATAGACAAATCTTATAGTAGACTCGCATGTTCTGTAGGTGGTGTTTGCTGCAAGCTGTTCATCCAGTCATCATTGCCATTTTATCAGTTTGTTTTCTTCTGGTAAGTTACTAAAAGAGGCTTAATACAACTGGCTGTTGTGCAGGGAGCACCACAACAGACAGGGGAAACAAACCTGTGTAGCCATTCCTGTGAATGCTAGTAAGTTCAGCTAGCGAATATGTTAGTTTTTAATTCAGATGTACTATTATACACTGGTTCCCTGAGCACTACTTGTACAAATTTTATCTGTCTTGGTAATAAAACAGACAGTAAAATGAGTGTTCTACTTGCTAAATTGCTAAAATTGCTGCTGTAGCAACTGAATTATAGCAGGTACAAACAATGGTATGTGCTGGCATGGCTACCCAAGCTTTATAACTCCTTCAGACAGAGAAGCCAAGTGCCAAAAAGCTATTGGTTGCACCTACTTCTACGGACTGTACATAAACACCAAGTACCCACTTGTTCTCTAAAATAGAAGTACAATAATGTAATCAAAAGGCTTATTGAAATCTGGCAGTTGGAGCATTCAGGTTGGAAAACCTTTATTCATTTCTCTATATGCATGATTTTAAATGGAGTCTGGATTTTGCCATGCTATTTGTGTGGATCTCAGAAATATCCTCCTCCTCCTTGATTAGCCCTTTGTGCAAAACCTCAACGCTAGAAACAAACCAAGGTAAAGAGGACCAGAACACAATTCCCACATCTGTCTTAATATGGACAAATTATTTAAGTCAATGTTCCTGCTAGCTGTGGATATTTTGAAGCTTAATTATCCACCTCCAGATGTCTACAGCCTTGCTGACAGCTGTAGAGTTGTAAAACAACTATCATGTTGTGAGGTTTTCTAGTCTTTTTCCCTCTCTGCAAATAAAAGCTTGAGGTGACTTAAATTAGCTGGTGATTCCCCCTTGCCCTGCCTTGTGAAAGTTTATTCTCTGAAAGGTAATGTCTTGGTTGTTATAGATCCAGGCTGAAGTTACCAAATTTTAATGCTAATTGAATTAATTTTTTCTGGATAGGGAAGATAGAAGGCTAGAGAAATGAGTTTCCACTTGCAGCTGTTCAGTGGTTCCAGCCTTAGGGTGGAAGGGAAGCCCCAGGCTCCATTCCTGGCCCAGCCACTAAAGCTCTAGTTTTGCTCAGGCACAATGGGAGGAGACGGCACTGTGGTGGGGCTCTCCCACAAGGAAGGTTTGAGGCCTGCTTCCCAGCAGAAAAAGCTGGCAGATATCATGCCTGACAGCATTATGGCAATGGCTTCAGTAAGGGCCAACCCTGGCCCTGTGGGCTGCTGCTCCTCTTGGCCACTGGAATATGTGGTCACTTGAATGTACATCTGCATGTTTGACCAGAGGGTGACAAGTTAGCTCTGTGAGTGGCTGAGTGTGTGTGGGGGCTGGAGGGCAACCTCAGACCTCTGCTCAGGAGGGCTCGGAGGAATAGGAAGACAGGGGGCTGTGGTCAAGGGAGGAGTTGTGACAACCCATGTTAGTCCAAGTGAGTGGGGCAGTTAGTGGAGGGACAAGTAACATCATGTCTTCTTTATGACCCCACTGACCGTGTTCTCTTTTCCCTTTCCTGTCTGAATGTAGCTATCATTTTCCGTTTTGTTATTTCAAGTACATCTAGTATTCTACATTTTGAACTCAATTAAAAATTAAATTCAACCAAATTTTTTGTTGATTTTTTTTTTTCAGCAAGGGAGGCATTTTTATGGTGTTATTTATTTTTGTGGCTTATTACATAGCAATTTCTTCCCTGCTCTCCCTCTTTCACACACTTGATGAACCTATAAAGGAATTCTCTGTGCATAAATATGACACATCTGCAGCTCCATTTGTGTTCAGTTGGTGTGGTCTGCCTCTTTTGAGTACTGCTGTGCAGGTATCCCAGGCTGTAGAGATTCTCAAATAATTAGTGAACGCTTCTCACAGTGAGCCTTCACAGCTGTTCCTCAGTTTCCCTACACATAAAATGAAGACAAAATGTCATAAAGATGGAAAAGCGTTTTTGACTGTTTTGGATAGAAAGCACTATTAAATGGTAAGTTTTCTACCTTTGCTTTTTCTGCTAACTGAGAGAGACTCGTTTTCAAAGCTAGCTACCTAACTTTTTTCCAGCTTTTACTCCACTTCTCAGCCATTTTAATCTGAGCATGGAAGAGGCAGCTATAGAATCCTGTTTAAAGTACTTTCAAAACTGTATGAAAAATAATGTTGGAAAAATATTAAAATGAAGGACACATATTGTATACCCAACTGCCAGGTCAAGGCCAGAGCTACTGGAAACTTTAACATAAATATTAATATAGGAGGCTCTTTAATTAGCTGTGCCCTTCAGTCACTTGTTGTTTGGCCCTTTGGTCTCCACCTTGAGCCTTCATAGTATAGGATGACCCCTGCTTGTCACGTCAGATTTCATTCAATTTATCTAATTACTTTTGGGACCATTTTAATACATGCTCCACAGAGTGCTAAGATTGCTCAGTTTTGGCTCCATTCCTGGACTTGAATCTGTAATACAGGATGCAAAATGCACATCAGAACTTCATCTTAACATATGCACAGCCCACTTTAAGCTGCAGCTCTTATTAGTGATTCCTTGCTTCCTGTCAATGGAAATAGATGGGAGCAACTGGACTTCATTATTCTCATTATTCTCCTATTAATGCTTAGCCATTTTATTTCTGTCTCCCTTTGTCCAAGGCTTCTTTTGCTCCAGAGTTAATGGAAGGACAACTGCAAAAGCTGTCTGAGAGCATATCACTGAAGTGTAACCTTAGGGAGGTGCTGGTACTGGTGCAAAAGCACTTCTGTAGAGCTGATCTTGGCACGTGACAGTCACTCTCCAATAGGTAAGCTGCAGTTAGAGTCCTGTTGGTGGTCTTTTCCTGCTTGTGCATGCCTCAGTACTCTCCAGTAGGAGTGCACATTTCAGCTTAAAAGAAAAATAAGATTATTTTTGTTACATATCATACCAATTCCTTAGTAGTAGTCCACAGACCTCAAACTCTCCACAAATCATGTGTTAAGACTCTGATCTCATATAAAGTTAAATACTAGGACTTTACGCAACCTTCAGATTAAAAACACCATTCTGTGATTTGGTCTCGGATGAAATTTCCCCCTCCTAATACGCTGCATTGTAACAGTACATCTAAACACAGTGACTTTAATACAGTTGATAGAGCCACCTTTGTCTATTTTCTAATCTTTCTACTTACACAAGGTTAGAGCTGATTTTTAATACAGGCCTAGTGTGACTGAAACAGTGGTGGAAGGAGAATTGAAGATAGTGGAAAGGTAAATGAGTCTGGTTCACCACAAGGGTTAAAAAAATAAGCCTTGAGAGCAAAGGGTGATGTCTTGTGATATGCAACATTTCTTTTTTAATTCAAAAGCTCTTGTTTCTAAAAATAACTAGTATTGGAAGGAGAACAATTTGCTTGCTATGAGGGGAAACAGGCCAGCTGCTTAACAGGACATAGCAATTCTAAACAGTCCTAATCAGGAGGGGAAGCAGAACATGCTACTCAGCTAAGTTCAAGGGCAATTTAGAGAGGCAGAAAAACTCCAAACAGAACGTGGCTAAATTGTAAAGGATTATAACTTAAGCATGTGAAAAAAAAAAATCCAATGGAGTTACTGGGATCTGGGTATAAGTAGTTGGAAGTTCATAGCTTTTGTTCTGGGTCCTTTAATTTCATTTAATGTTTTAAATGGTTCATATGAAATTTGAAGATTTCAGCTGAATTGCATGGTATCCATTGGGATGCTAGGATTGCTTGGACCTATGAAATCACCAAAGTCACTTCCTGCAGAGGTTTCTGCATCCTGTTACAAGTCTGTGTAATTAGTGAGATTGGATGTCTTCACATCTCTGGTTATTATGATTACAGTTCTATTATTTACAGTAATTAGGAGGAAATGGCAATGTTTTAATATAGTCTTTGCTCCCTTCCTCTCCAAAAATTTTTGGTTTTTTGCCTCCTTCCCCATCTTCCCGCAGTCTCTTGCCCCAGTTACATACACATACCTGAGCATAACTACAAATTTTGCATTTATTTTCTTAATAGGATGTAGCTTTGGGAAGTGGTTGAACGTGCAGAAACTGAAATTCAAATGGTACAAATTCCTGTGAGTTACAGACATCTGTGAGATGTATAAACTGTGATCTAAGAAACCTTTGGCAACAAAGCTAGTGCACATCTCTCTTAAACTTGATATTAATTTTGGTTTCTTTTGGTACTTTATATTGCTTTAATGCTTTTATTCATGCATTAAACTGAGAGTAAGATCAAGGGAGGAGTCTATAAACTGTCTTTAAGAGTCTTTTAAATTCCTAGTTATACAGGATGTATTTCTGCTATGATGATGCTATTTTTATAATACTTAGGTCAGTTTAATAAGTATGAGCATTTTTATATGCATTTACTGAATACAGTGCACAGAATACACTTGAATGTATGTGTATTTTTGCATCAACTTTGTATTTATTAAGACACATCAGCATTTGCTGAAGTAGTTCTCATATTACAGTCTACATCCAGACAGTCCCACAAGTCTTTCTAAGGGCAAAATGGTGAGAAGGAAAGGCATTATTATGTGGTCCCTATGGAGAAATTATCGGATAGATGAATCATCTTTTCTTCAGGTTAAATTTCTTGAGATATATAAGAACTGAGTCAAGTCAGTCAAATGTTCTTTTAAATGAAAAGAAAGAATGATTTTCTAAAGGTCTTGTTGAGAAAAAAACCCAGTATTTTCTTTGGAAGAGTGTGGCTTCTTTAAAATTCAACAAGCTGAGAGCATTTTTCCTCTAGAAAAACCCTAGGAATAGTGCTGTGTTGTATTTTGAAGTAAATGAACTTCTGTGTTGTCCTTCACTGTAAGTCAGTGACTCCTTTCTTGTCTGCAGCTCTTAATGTACTGTGGTATGAGAGTCTCCAAGTGGAAGGTACTGTCATTTCAGTTACAGGGAGGATCACAGAAAAGAGACTTGTCAGGGACTCCAGAACATGAAAGATGAAGGGGACAAAGAAGTGTTTGAACTGGTCACTGAAGCAGTATTTCCATACCACCTTTTTTTAAGATTGCAAGTATTAATTTTCAGGCTATCACTGAGAAAATTTTCTGAAAGATGGAAACCGAATGTCCAACTGGCCAATGGTAGACTTGTTTATGCTCCAGAGCTGTGGTGAAACCTTTGGACCTTACTGAGAAGTAGGTTTGGTAGAGTTTGAGTCAGTTTATTTAGCAAAAGGTAGCTAGATCAAGCCTTTAATTAAAAGCTTTGAGGCCTTTTCGGTGCTAAGGAGTCCAATTGCCTGTAGAGAGCTTGCAATTGCATCATGAATACATCCCACAAAAAGGCGAGCTTTGCCTTTTCTTCAAAGCTGCAAGTGAAACCAACAAATTCTGGGCACAAAAAGTTTAAAAATTATCTATCCTCTTTTCCTGTTTTATGGAATGCTGCTAATACGAAGAACAGGCATGGGGAGACTTCCCTGTGCCAACTTGAACAAAAAGGTTTTGACTGCCTTTCTGGCTGGAAATAGTAGGTGCTTACATTTTTAATCACCGAATGAGCAAGAGCTCACGTACACACACATACACATGCACAAAACACACACATCTCTGACGTGTGAATGGGAGTCTGGAGGTTTGTTGTTGACAGCAGGAACACATTCAACAGTGGCTGTTTGATTAAACAAAAGTAGGCTACCGCACGGCAAACAAATTGTGCTCTGAGTTTCTGATCTATCAGCAGCCTTGCCAAAATGCCAGCTAGCTGAAAAGGAGATTGCATTGTTTCTAATGAAACATGCTGTGTTTGCTTGTCTAGTGTGTGCCTTAGGAAGCAAATGCAACTGGACCCCTTTCATTTGCAGTGTTCCCTCTGCACAGCTCCTGTTGCCACCACCACCTCCTCACACATGAAACAACTGCATTGGATGCTTTCCCAACAGCTTTATGTGTTGTTTAATCCTTTAAGTGGGAAGAAGTAACTGTTCTATCCTAGAGATAAGATGTGTTAATTTCTGTGCAATATGTTGTTACAGAAATGCTAATTTATTGGAAAGGGAGAAATCTAAAAAGAAGCATTGTGTCTCCCTGAGTAGGCTACATTTTAAGTAGCATCTTAAAAACAATTCCTTGCACAGAGAGACATAAATCTATGTGTTTGTCTTAAGATTCCTCAGTGGTATAGGATGAGTACAGCAGATTACTGCTGGAATTTTTTTTGTTGTTGCCTAAATCCAAATGAGATGATGGCACTTTATGCTACCATAATGTACAGCTCCCTACAAAGAGATCTGTTGGAGACCAAGACTCTTATGCTTAGGACAGTAGATGAAAATCTTGTTAATTGAAGTCATTCTTATTTAACTATAGACTATATCAGTTATCACAGAAAAGGCACGATCAGATCTCTCTGTGGTTTCCAGGCTCAGATGACTCATTTCTAAGCCCTGGTAAGTAGATAAGGAGCAACCATGTGTGAACAGTAGATGACAGCAGAAGATCTTGCAAGTAGAATCTTCCTGTTTATGCTTAACAAACGGCATTTGGAAGGCTTGATCAATAGTGACTAGAGAAGGACAGCAAGAACTTTCAGACGTTTAGAAATCATGATCTTTGTGGAAAGCCTGAAAGAACTGAGGCTGTCTAATCTAAGGAAGTGAACAACAGCTTTCAGGTAAGGTTAACATTGTACAGATGCAGAAGAGAAGGGCCAACACATGTCCATGTCTGCTGCAGCAGTGTGACTAAAACCCACAGAAAGTGGTTCTTGAACTAGATATTAAAGCTTTTTTTCCAAGCTATGAGATAGTCAAGTTTTGGAATGGATTCTGTGCAGCCCCTGTTACTGGCATTTTTTTCCCCTAGTAATTCATATTATAGACCATTGGTCCATCTTAAATCCAGATCATACACATACACATGCACATGTAGATATATTAAATACTGGTTCTACTGGTGTTCAGAATGGTGAGTAATGTACAGATGAGTTCAGATTTGTTGTATATTGTCAGTATATGACCATAAAACTTCAAAGCAATTTGATGTACCTAAGGTAACAGCATAAGTATTAAAGCTTTTTGTCTATAAACCAATGTTGCAACTTTTCAAATCTCTTCATATTTATTTTTAGAATCACCTTATTAAAGGATGGAGGACTAAGAATAGCCAACGTGGCCAAAGCTGATGCTGGAAGCTATATATGCTTAGCAACTCTTTTTTTTCCAGTTACTGTTCTCGAGTTACAAACTCCTTAGGGTTTTCTTGTTTATGTATTTGGTGTAATGACCCACTGTATTGTAGCATGATTATATCATCTTCCACATTGCAACTTGGCTCAAAGCTGTGGGAATGGGAAAAGGCCAGCACTCCTTGTCCACCTCTACCTCCCATCCCGCACATGACTTATGTAGCAGGCTGTCAGAGTACCTGCTTCTAATGTTCCTGTGGCTGGACTGAATAGTATATAGGACTATATACTACTCTACAGCATCCTGATGTTAGCATATCATAGATTTATGTTTAGTTAGGCTATATATTTTGATACAGTTTCTTCTGTCTTTATCTAAGAGATACTTGGTGGCTGTATGGTTGGGATGTCACTGTGGTGCCTGCCAAAGCTTGACAATGTACCTGAAACTAGAGGTGAGGAAGAGTAACAATCATGTCGCACTGGCACAAAGAGCTTTCTAAACTCCCTCTAAAGCAGAGTTTTGAGTCCTGTCCTTCTGCCTATATAAAAGAAATATGTCTGCTTTTTACCTTTATTCCCTGATGATTTTGTTTCTAAACTGGGGCTGTTTCAGAAAACAGAAACCTATTTGAAATGTAGAATGCTCAGACATTATATAGTATACTTTTTTTTTCCTTCTTTAAAACTATTCAACTATGTTGTAGCTTGGGATCCTGAGTAATATTCCTTCATTTATGGGTCTAGAGAACTGATGCTTCACACTGTGTTGCAGTGTACTGTCACAGGAAGAGTTTTATTATTTATTGAATTTCTTACTGAAAAACCATTAAAATCCAACAAAGGAAGTACTGCTGTAGAGATAGGCAAGTGATGTTCACAATAAATGTATTGCCTGCAGGTCACCATTCAGGTCACCATTTTAATGTTAGGGTTTTTTTTCCGGACTTTAGGAATAAAAAAGATTATTTGAAGAAACTTTTATATTAAGTTTCTTCATTTATTTCTCTTATCAAATAAGACTAGTTTACATAGAAGCTAATACCAGAAGCATTAAAAGTATTTTGGTGTTAAGTCTGCTCCTAGATTGGTCTTTACTAACGTTAGGAACTGATCTGTTAGAAAACAGCCCTGGGGAAAAAGATCTAGGAGTCCTGGTGGATAGGAGGATGACCTTGAGCCAGCAACGTGCCCTTGTGTCCAAGAGGGCCAATGGCATCCTAGGATGTATTAAGAGGAGTGTGGTCAGCAGATTGAGAGAGGTTATTCTCCCCCTCTATTCTGCCCTGGTGAGGCCCCACCTGGAATACTGTGTCCAGTTCTGGGCCCCTCAGTTCAAAAAGGATAGGGAGCTGCTGGAGAGTGTCCAGCGTAGGGCCACCAAGATTATTAAAGGAGTGGAGCATCTGCCCTACGAGGACAGGCTGAGAAAGCTGCGTCTCTTCAGCCTGGAAAAGAGGAGACTGAATGGGGACCTCATGAATGTTTACAAATATGTTAAGGGCGAGTGTCAGGAGGAGAGAGCCAGGCTCTTCTCAATGCCATCCAATGTTAGGACAAGAGAGAATGGGAGCAAGCTGGACCACAGGAGGTTTAGTATTAACCTGAGGAAAAACTTCTTTACAGTAAGGGTGACATAACACTGGAACAGGCTGCCCAGGAGGGCTGTGGAATCTCCTTCTCTGGAGACATTCAAGAGCCGCCTGAATGTATTCCTGTGTGACCTGGTCTAGGTGATCCTGCTCTGGCAGGGGGGTTGAAGTAGATGATCTTTCTAGGTCCCTTCCAACCCCTAATATACTGTGATACTTTCCTCTTAGCTTTGAAGTCTTGCCTATACAAAGAAAATTACTGCTATGGCCTGTGAGCAATGCATGCAGTTGAGCTGATAACGAACATAACTTGTCTGGAAGTGCCAACCAGGGAGTTGTGGCTGAAATACAGTTAAAAACATTGGTATAGACTTTACAAGCTTTGTTTTCTAACTGCAGTCATTTGATGATGGTCTACTTTTCCCATGAGCACTTGCTTTCTACTTCCTCTCATGCTGTAATGGTCTCCAAAGCCCTTGGGCATTTTCAGTGCTGCAAACACGGCTGTGCAGGCTGGGAGGTGAGGTTTCTGGCTCTGCGGGCAGACATTCCAGTTGATAAGAACCATATCACCTTGAGGCTGCACATACATTGCTTAGGTGATCCATTTTCTAAGGTTGCTCTGGTAGGCCAAATATGCATGGACACAAAATTACGGTTCTTTCTCCTTATACATGTTTGGTAACCTTGGTAACCAGAGAATAATTAATCTGAAATTCAACTAGATAGGATAACTTATATATTTTGGGAAATACCTACAGGCAGTAATAGAGATGTAACTGCCGACAATTGTTTCAGGCTTCTATAAAAATAAGATTAGGTTCTGAAACAGGAACAAGTGTGTTTTCTACAAGCCTGGATGTAAAGGCAATGCTGTCCTTCCATGTGCCTGTGAGAGATCCTTGATGGTCTTCTCTGCAATTTAAGCACAGACCAAACTGCATCTTTGATTTCTTTTGAATATTTAGACAATACCAAGACTTTAGAAAACTTCTGAAGTAATGGGTTCCCACTGTTGTTGTGTTTCTTTGTGTACTGCTTTGAGTTAGAGCAGAACTAATTCCTTTCAGTGATTTCACTTTTCAGCTTAGTCTCTTCTAGGTAACTGTACTTTCTGAAGTTAAGAGCATGTTTTTTGTGGACTGTGTCTGCTTCTAGTAACGATAATACTCAATGATTACAGTTACTACCAAGGTTTGATATGCAGACCGAGTCACTACTAAATCTTGTGTACCACATTGGTGGTACAGAGTAAAAGCACCTGTGGGGAGAAGCAGACAGTTCAGGTGACTCTAAACTAACCAATTAGGTATTCCATTCCATATGTTTCATATTCAGTATAAAGCTGAGGGATCATGAGGGTCAAGCCTCTTCTTGAATGGCTGATGTCTGAGGAGGATGCTGCCTGTTCTGTCTTTGATCCTGGTCCATGAGTTCCTGAATCCAGTTCGTAATTCAGCTGCTGAATCCCATTCCCATCTGCTGCTGAGTCCACTCTGAGACTTCTGCCATAGCATCGGTGGTGATGGTGATGTAATTGCCATCAAGGGCAATTGGTTTTGTATATACCTGTATATATTTCATATTATTGTTATCCTTTTTTTTTAAAGTAGTTTTGGTTTTCTAATCCGTACGTCTCTCTCCCTTATTCCCTTTCTCTGTTTCTTGGGAAGGGAGAGAGGTTAATAGAGAGCATCTGTCGTTTTGTGGCCAGCCTAGTCCTAACCCTTGACACTTTGTTCTGTGAATGAAATGCCCTGCAGCAATCTTGGAGGCTCCTATACAGGAAACTTGCACTGACACTGATGACCCATTATTGTAGATACTAATGACTGACTATCAGGCATTACAGCCTCTTGTTGATAAGCTGGCTCCCTGTACTTCTGTCTCCATGGAGAGTTTATGAATCTTGACCATGCAGTACCTGACAATTACTTAAACCACCTCATATTTTCAACACCCCATTAGCTTTCTTCCAACCCATGTACAGGACACAGTGTAAGATCTGTTTCCCAGTGAATGAGAGGTTAAAATCTGGTCTGCCTTCATCTCCTTCTGCCCAGGGGCTGACAGGAAGGGGTGTAAGAATGGCATGGGAAAACAGATGGGGAAAAAGTGCCTGTGGGAAGATTGAACAGATGACCCCAGGGTCCTGGGACTTACTGGGTACATACTGGAGCACAACTCTATCTGACTTCATTGCTAGCTAATTTTCTTCTTTTAACACTACCCTCTTGAGAGCAATGTTTTTTCTACTAAGCTGTTCTCCCAGTGGACTTCATTCTCTCACCTGATTCAGGGTCTGTCCCTCCATGGCTGGTGTGAGACTTCTTGCTGGACAGCATAGGAGTGTCTTATGGCTTCTCAGAGTAGTTTCTTCTGCTCCCAAATAAGAAATAAGGCTGGCATCTAACTTAAGCAATGTTCAGCCTGGCTTTACGTCTGTTTATGTGAATCTGTCAGAAGCTTGACAGTTTAATAACAATTCTGGGATATAATATCAATTATCCCTGACATTTTATTAATTTCACCTTTTTCATTCGTGATAAAGAATCTGATACCAAGAAAATTCTCCATTCATTTTAAACTAGTTCTGAATCAGGTGGAGCTCAGAGAGATTATCTATATTCCTGGAGAGGGAAACTATAACTTCTCAGTTTCCCAGGAATATAAATTCCAGTGGCAATAGATCACAAGGTCAATATGATTAGAAAAAGAAAATATTTACTTTATTACAGCAAGGCACCAAATGGTGTCTGCTTTCACCTTGAGGACCCCAGAAGGAAAATGTTTCAAGAAAAAGAAAAGTTAGAGCCCTAATGAAAGCAGAAATACTTTTCATTCCCTCCAGACACTGTTTATTGTGTTAGTACACAATCCATCAACAGCCGTAAATAGACTCAATAAATAAGGTAGTTGTCTAACACACTTGGAGGTTTTGTGCGAAGGGAAATATGATTCTCTTTCTAGCACAAGACAAGATCTTTAGTCACAGAGGAAGACAAACTGCATGGATAATATCTATTCTTGCATCTTTATAATAAAATTTGCAACTGGTCAGCCACTGAAAATCCTTCTGAATTTCTTTGTGCAGGGCTACAAACCACATGAGCCTGGAAACTCATAACTTGTAGAATTCACATGTAACATTTCAAGCCATGCCAGCAGGTTATGTTAATTCCTTTATCAGGGAAAATGTTCAGTTCACTCTGGTTCAACAATTATGAATTTATCAGCAAACAATTTTAGTAAAAATTGTATTTCAATGGAGGAATTATAATACCAGAAAAATGTCCCAGATTAGTACAGAGATAATAAAAAAATGCATAATAATCCAACTAGTCTGAAAACAGAAAGGCTTGTTTTGCAGATTAAATTTTTTTAATTTGCTTATTTTTGTTGACATTTTTCTTTCCTCATCAGTCAGCCAGCTTTCAATAAATTGAAGAATAAGAGAAGAGGAACTAATAATAATAATAGTAATAATAATAAATATTCAGGGCTGGGTCTAGGCATTATTTTAATAACTAAGACGACAGTAACTCAGTGACTATATATACATATTTTTGCAATGAAAATATGTCTATAGCTTTTCAGCCTTACTGACAAAAGTAACAAGATCTGGTAGCTTGAAGTAAAACAGATTCAGTCTTTAGATTAGATGTACTTCTTTGCCTGGGAATGTAATGAAATAGGAAGTTTGAAGTCTTTACTCCAAAGTTTCGGGGACTTTACTATTTTTAAAACAGACTACACAGGTTTTAGTTTAGATTCTGGCAGACATCCTACAGCCTCTTTCCATGGATGTGAGCTTAATACCTGCCCAGGTAAAGTTGTCCACTCTGGCCTGAGAATCTCTGAAGTTGTGTTTCTGGCACTCTGAGAAGGAAACCAAGGGGAAAGAACCATCCACAATTCTCTCAACATCCTTCAACCCTTGCAGCTTTACAGTACAAATATCAAATCTTGTAGTTCTGACATTCATACACATTGCCTGCCTAGGACCAGGGAAATGGAAAGAATATTGGTTTGCTCTTGCTCTTCCTACTCATGTGCAATTAACTTGGATGTACTCTGAAGGAGATTTCCTGGTCTGTAGTGAGCACTAAAGCACTCATGTCAGTGGGGCATTGCAGTTCCTCTCCTTGTCTTGTTCACACGTTCAGGGTCATGCTGAGAGTCAGATTTAGGAAATTTTTCCACAAGCTAGAGCATCGGTGGCTTTGGATTTTTCCCCTGGTCTACTATATATTGGATGTTCTACCTGTCAGATAATTGACTGCAATTCCTTGCAGGTTGCCACATGTTTTTTTGGAGGCAGGTTTTGTTTTTTCCTTTACTGTAGCATGTAGGAGCTAAGCTTAAGGGGAGTAAAATGATTAGGTTTAACTGGTTTTGGGGTTCAGTAAAAGGGTATGTGTGTGAAATGTTAAACTGTGGGGGGCACAAGAGGCCAGATTAGACAGTCAAGTTGTTCTCTGCAGACTTAGACTTAAGTAAACTGTAAATATTCCGCACTGACATTGGAGAATATTACTTGTCTGAGCTGGGCTGCCAGGCAGGCAGAGGGCCAGGCAGGCAGATGGCCAGGCACAGCAGTCCATACAGCGCTTCACTTTCTCGACAGAGAAAGCACCTCTACAAATAGGGTTTGCTTCGCTTTGAGCTGCTGTAACTGCTATGTGTAAGACATTCACAGGGATATGACCCTCATTTATTCATGTTGATTTTTTCCCTTGAGTTAAATAAAAATGGCTGCCTCTTACTACTGTTGAATAGCTCCTTCCTGGAGAAATACAAGAGACTTGGAAAAAGCAGGTCTACTTCAGGATGCTATTAAGTCACTTGGAATAAGAAGGTCTACTTCAGGATGACATGCACGCTATAAATATATGTATTTTCCATTACCTAGAAGAGGAATTTACATGAGAAGCTCAGATGTGGTTGTCATTCTGTAAACAGCTACATTTGTCCAAGTGAAATCCCTTCTTGGGGATAGAGGTACAGTCTGGAATGCAATGCAGAGACAGTAAGGAGTGCAGTATTTCCACTGTCTATGCCCATAGTTTTGATACATCAATGGGAGCAGTTCCTGTATTTCTCTTGTCTCAATAGAAGTTACATACCTTCCTGTTAAGCATCAGGGTGAACCTGCCCAAGTCCAGGACACAAAATACTTACAAGATGTCTGCTGAAAATACAATACTGCAGAGAGGAGTAATAGTCCAGGAGGTCCATGGAGTGTGTTGAAGATAACATCCTAACAAATATGTTGAGTGAGCTTACCAGGAGAGGTGTCCTGCTGGACCTGCTGGTTTTGAACAGAGTAGAACTTGTGGGTGATGCGGTGGTTGGAAGCCATCTTGAGCACAGAGATCGTGAAATTATAGTTTACAGTTCTTGAAGAAGTAAGGAGGGGGGTCAGCAGAACTTCCAGACAGCGCATTTTGGCCCATTTAGGAGACTGGTTGACAGAGTTCATTGGGAGAAGGGCAAAGAAATCCAGGAAGGCTGGACGTTGTTCTAGAAGGAAATCTTAAAGGCACAGGAACAGGTTGTCCCAATGCACTATAAGATAAGCTGGTGAGGAAGAAGACTGGCCTGGCTGAACAGGGAGCTTTGGCTGGGACTCAGGAAAATAGGGAGAGTTTATGACCTTTGGAAGAAGGGACAGGCAACTCAGAAGGACTAGAAGGATGTTGTGAGGTTATACAGAGAGAAAATTAGAAGGTCCAATGCCTGGATAGAACTTAATCTGGCTACTGCCATAGAAGACAATAAAAAAATGTCTATAAACACACTAAACACATTAGCAACAGAAGGAAGACCAAAAAGAATCTCTATCCTTTATTGGATGTGGGGAGAAACATAGTGACAAATGATACGCAAAAGGTTGAGGAACTTAATGTCGTCTTTACATTGGTCCCTAGTAGTTAAGACCAGTTGTTCTCTGCATTCCCAGTCCCCTCAGCTGGTCTCAGTTGACTGGTGGTTAATGTGATGTCCATCTACAAGAAGGGTAAGAAGAAAATTCCTGGGAACTACAGGCCTGTCAGTCGTCTTGTAGATGGATGTCACATTAGTTTAATAGGCATGATAGTGTTGGGTCAGTTGGAATTGATGATCTTTGAGGTCTTTTCCAACCTAAAAAATTCTATGATCCTAAATTCAGATACAATACTTGGGTGATCTTACTTCCTCATCAGATTTAAGTGTATTTTATCTGCTGCAATCAGACCATATTTTATCTAATCTGATATGACAGATGACTCCACAGCCATCTTATTCTCACTTGCAGTTGGTACTGCTCCTCTTGCAGACTTATTTTGCTTTTGATCATGTTTATTTTTCATTCAGTTTCTGAAGTGGGAAAAGCATCCCAAAATAGTGGGAGAACAACCTACTACTCATATTTTGTTGTTTGTTAGCTTTTGTTCTGATGAGTGCGCGCTCCTCCTTGCTATTGCTTGCAATCCTGTGGGAATGGTGACTGCAATTGCAGCTGAGAAAGAAGAATCACAGAACCACAGAATGCTTTGGGCTGGAGGGGACAGTTAAAGGTCATCTGTCCAGCTGCTACTGGGCAAAATGATTTCACGCTAAATAGCAGGGCACCAAGTTTCAATTATTTCAGAAAATGCTGACATTGACACAGGCAATGTTATGGTCTCCTTAGGTGTATGTATGACAAAATTATTAGTTTGTGAACGGACAGTTTTACCACTACTTTCAGTTCATTTCTCCTCTAAAGGAGCATTAGCGACAATGCTGGGATGTGTGGTACACTAAGTGATAACAATATACTTTTTTCTCATTACCCTCCCCTTCCAATATATTTGAAGCTGACTGCCAATTTTCGTAACAGCCTTTTAAATTGTGTGGAGTTTTCTGGGAAGTTGGTAGGGCTGAGGCTTACAGGAACTTACAGTTTCTTCAAAGATGAATAGTAAAACAGTTATTTTGAAATCCAGTTGTGCTCTCTACTTTGCTTGTCTCTCACAGTAGAAAAAACCCCTAGCCCTCTATGGGGATCCTCTTCAAAGAAAGTGGAACATGAACCACACACAAAATTGTAGTCTTCATTGAATTATTAAAAGTTTGCTCTTTTCTGGCAGCGGGGTCAGAAATCTTCATTCCTACAGTACATTTTATCTTTCCAGGCTTTCTGTCCCTTACTACAAAATCTGTAGGTGACGAAATTCAATATAGCCTCTGCAAGAGCTCCTGAGCACTGTTTGTTATAGTCATATTGTGTTATTTGATTTCTTTGAAGAAGCTGTAAAAGGAGGAGCAAGGATTAATTTTTGAAAAATAACTAAAACAAAGTCAAAGGTGGCAATTTGAAATGAGTGCCCTTGATTCTCTTCAAAACTGCTTTCACTGTTCCCATCTTCCCTCTGTAGTTTCCCACTGTGAAGCAGATGTACTTTTCTTTTGAATCAAGAGAATGATCTTCATTTCATTTCATGGGAAATATTTTTTGTACATTAGAGGTAGAAAGAATTAACTTGCACTACAAGGAGTTCTACAACGCTGCAGAGGAGAGCTGTAGAAGACATTCTGCCCATGGACTAGCTACTCATGGAAGTCCAGCTCTGTTTAAAAAGAATTTACAATGTGATAAAATTAGACAAATACTTACCTTATAATTAGAAATGTAGCACTGGAGGGGAACTCCTTGATCACTGGAAGTGCTTCAGCCAGACAACCAGATCATGTAAACCTCTCCAACAGTTGACTGAGCTCTCTTTAAATCTAGCTTTTCTCTGTAGTTTTTATTCCTACCAGAAAGCTACACTAGGGCCTTGCTGATTTCAAGGCTAGAGGGATGATCCTCTGCCCTACCTGCCCTCTCTTACGTGTTCTTTTGAAATTTGTTGCTACCTTATGCAGCTTGTTCTTGTGCTCATATTTTCTTTTTTGATGGTTCCTTTTCTTTTACCTTTTCTGCTTTCCCACTGCTCACTGACTATGTTTTTATAGTCAGTCATCAAGCTGTTAGACAAAGAAGTCATATGTCACAGGCAATGTATACGCTGGTCCATGAGATATCTTCTGTGCATTTCTCTCCCCTGGTCAAACTGGGAAACCTGTTGAAGTATGTCATGGCCTCATTCTGTCCCAAACATCTGAGTTGGGAAGTAAGGCGTAACATGGCCTTGTCCTGATGTGTAACTGAGATATGATTAGGAACAGCTCACAAGCTAGAGATATGGAGAATGCTCTCAGATCCTGCAGAACAGATAACAGTTTAAGTATCTTTCAACAGATTGAATGATAAGGGCATGGGAAGAGTAATAAGTAGCACCTGCTCTATTTGGAGTTCAGACATGGGCTGGATCAGCTAGACCTTATAGTGCTTTGTAAGCAATTTTTATAGTTCTTTGCATCTCCTTGAAATACCTTTCCTGATAGAATCCTAGTGTACAGTTTGACTCTCACATCTGAATTACATTGGTAGTTCATCATCATCCAGGAGTATCCATCCCGCTCAGGTTTTTCCCCCTTTGGTTATTCTTAATACACATATTTATAGTAAGAACACCTGATCTCCATGTATGACCTTGTGCTTAGTACAAATGTCTTTCATCCCCTATGCCTCACTCCGCTTTTCAAGGTCATTTAACTCTTTTTCAATAACAATATGATTTTCCTCTGTATGAGGAAAATGTTCTGAGACAATGGCAAATTTTAACGGTGCAATCACAGTTTTGCATAAGATTAATTAAAGAAAATACGAATCAAACATATTCTGGAAGGTAAACTCTCAACACATTACCACTTTCCATACAACATCCAAAGAGGAAAAAATCTCTATCTTTTTAACCAGAATCAAATAACAGCTGCTTTGATGCCATAGTTTTTCTTTTGCCAGGCATTTTGAAAGATTAAACTGAAAGTTACAGAGATCAAAACCTTATGGGAATAAGTTCATTATCAATTTTGTTGATGGATATTCTGAAAGGTAGCAATGTAATGCTCAGGATATAAATAAAAAGAAAGTATGGGCAGGCATTCAAATCGTGGTGGATAAGGATAGAGATTAAAGATAACCCCACTTTAGACTAAAACCCAAATGCTTTTATGTCAGTTATATCAAGTATGGTGGAAATACTGAGTGGTCAGTATAAAGGAAGACTGATTAAACAGAATGAAAATAGGAACCAGAAGTATTATGTTAGAGCAGAAAGAGGCTGAAGACCTCCATGCATTCCAACCTGCAGGAGGCTGGATTACCTCCAAGCCCCCAAAAGAAATTACTTCTGAAGTTGCAGGTCCACTTCATAGAATTCACTGTCAAATCTTCCAAGAGGTCATACAGCCAGAGGACAGTAAAGAAGGAAGAAATATATTGTAGATAACTAGAGGATCATTAGTCTGACTGCAATTGTACATAACTTTTTAGAACAAACTTGGATGGAGAGATAATTAAAGACATGGAAGGAAGTGGAAAGAAATGCCGCACAAGGTTACTGAAAGCAGAAAATGCAAGACTTAAGTAATCATTAAGTCTGAGACGAGGCAGCTGATTCAATCTACCTGAACACTGGTACAATACTTAGTATGATATAACATGAGAGGGGACTCATTAAATCAGAAACCAGACATTAATATAATATTACATTAAATTTAGGAGAAGAACTGGCTGAAGAGGAGACTGCAGGGAAATTAGAAGCCTGGAGATAAAGGATAATAGATAGTTTCCCAGTCCCTGAGTTTTTGGAGGATTCTTTGCATGGCTCATGAGTATTTTCGGAATTTTTTTGGTCTAGTATCAAATGTAGCCCCAAATACTCAAACTCTTATCAAGGGTTAAAAAAAAAGTTTGTCGTCTTAATCAACTTGACTTCCTTGGTACATTTGTTACTATTTAAATTCAAGTTTACCATAATTCCAAAGTAGCAGAATCCTGAATTTTAATATAAAACCAGCTAAGAGAAGGAGAAAAATAACAGGCATGACTTATTTTCTTAAATTTCAGCTAAAGCAAGCTTGATGGACTAGTCATTGTAGAGATGAAGAGGACAGGAGGGAGAAGAACAAGACAGTCCGGGGGCTACCTGATCAAGTTTGGGTACAAAAGATTTTAACTGGTCTTGGTCTATCTTGCTCCAGGTTGGAATTCTGAAGACTTTATGAAATGGTAAAATTTTCCCAGGGTAAGATAACCTCCTGTCCAGTTCTACTTAGTGTGTTTGCACCCCTATCCAAGCCTCGTAACTAGCAGCGACTTAATTTTTAGGCTATGGTCCTTGTTTGCTATGTCTATTGCCTTAAAGGATGTGCAGGTTTTGGCTAGGATAGAGTTAATTTTCTTCATAGCAGCTGGTATGGGGCTATGTTTTGGATTTGTGCTGGAAACAGTGTTGATAACACAGGGATGTTTTAGTCATTGCTGAGCAGTGCTTACACACAGCCAAAGGCTTTTCTACTCCTCATAGCACCCCACTAGCAATAAGGCTGGGGATGCAGAGAGGAAGTACAGCTGGAACAGCTGACCCCAACTGGCATGAGGGATATTCCACACCATATGCTGGAATGCTCAGCAATAAAAGTAGAGGGAAGATTGGACAGGGTCTGCTGCCTTGAGGACTGGCTGGATATCAGTTGGCAGGGCTGTGAGGGAGCAGGAGACTGGCCCTACTAAAGCATCACTGGGGCAGGGGCTGACATGGGGTCCTGGAACCTGAGCAGGGTGGAGGGAGTCCCAAGGAGCTTGGTAGGGACAGTCAGGCTGGTTAGAGCCCTCAGGGACATGATGGACATTAAGCCTCCTTGCATGATCTTCCTAGGCACACTTGTTTGAATACAGCATTCAGACAGATACTGTATGTTTGACATATAAAGTAAAATTGGGCCAATTCAGAATTATAAATGAGATTTCTGTAGTTTGGTCATCAGTTTGGCATATTTTCCTGAGTTCGTTGTGAAACAGCAATAAGACCCATCTAGGTTCAGAGACTTACAGGCAAAGACTCTGATCTGTGGTAAAAGCTATTAACAGTTTAAATGACATGTAATTAGGATTTAGACATGATGTCATAGAAATACCAGTGAGACAGAAGCTCCAGTTACAGAAGTCTTTATTTAACGTTGTGACTTAAAGTATATTGTTCTAAAGCTGAACATAAAAGCCATAAAGTTCAAAAGAAATTATTTCCCCAGCTTATACAGATCCCAAATTTCAGGCCTATCTTATTATAGTTTTTGATTTTTCAAGAAAAAATTGAAGAGAATGAGAATTCTTTTGCTTCCTCTTCTTATCTTAATGTTCTTTATCTTGCTTGCCTTTGAGTTACAACTGTGACACTCAATTAGGTGCTGAAAGTTCATTTAACACCAAAAGAAAAAAAACCAAATTTGTCATAAAAATATAGTTCCTGATAGTTCCTGCAAGATTTCAAGTCCCCACTTGATACTATAAAGTAGATTTTTTTGTTACTCTCCTGCAAAGATTTTTATGGGAATTTACAGATATTAAACATAGCCAGAGGAGGGAGCCTCTAATTGTCCTATGAATGCAGTGAAAACCTGTTGGGAATTAGAACAAAGTGAGAAATTTTTCAATTAAAGAAAAAAGCAAGCAAGCAGAGGCCCTTGTTGATTCCTATAGCTTTTAGTGAAAAAGCTCTCCATCTAAGCACATTTATTTTAATATCTTTTTCAGTGACTCAATGCAATGCCTCCATGAAATACAGCCCATGAAATAAGTGCAGCTAGCACTGCAGATGCTGCCCAAACTGCCAAAAACCTCTTCCTGCTTTCGGTTCTTTTCTCCTTCTTCCATCACAGCAGAACAGCACTGGTCCTTCTCAGCTCAGCTTTGCTTCCATTCTCCCCCTCCATTTGTATTCCTTTCTGTCCTCTCTCTTCTTCCAGGCCTGTCTCGATCATGACTCCTGTTGCCTACTTCATATGGCAACCGGTCAGGATGGGAAGTCCGGCAGTGGGTGCTACTCAAGGGAGAGAGGCAAGATGGAGGTGAGGTTTGTAATAGCCCAGATAAGCATGTGGGAAGCAATCCACAGGAAGGTTGTGATCATCTAAGTCAGTTCACTCTGCTTTGAAGAGTGCAGACTCAGCGTTCTTTGCACATCCTTGAAAATGATCTAATCTATAGCTGACAGTTATTGCAGCTGTTGATTCCTCTTTGAGGCTTTAACCACCCTCCTTGTGTGAAGCTAAATATAATCTTTAAGCAGGATTTTACTTAAATTTACAAACTTCGGAGTGTGTATATGTCTTTTCTGAGTATTGTGGCATTCTGAATCTTCAAATAGCTACACCTATACAATCTTATGATATGGTCATTGTGCTCCCTTCTCCTTTAGCTTCCTGTTTCTGGGTAGAAAAACTCATGAAAGGATATAGAATTAAAAGTTAGAAAAGTCTGAAATCCTACTGTCTATAGGATTGAAATCATTCCTTTTCTGTATATACATACAGATTAATCTTTAACTAGATGGTCCATATCTTCTTTTTCTTTCTTCTGTGAAGCACTGCTTGTGTAATTTACAGTGTGGACTTGCTCTGTGGGTGAATAGGGATTTTGTACTGATTTGGGAATTGGGATGCAGAGTTCCCTTGAAGAGGTACAGTGTAGTTTCATGCTTAAGGTAACAGAAGGACATCTTGAAGAAGTGAGTCTTTTCTTCCTGCTACTGCCACAGAGGTCCATATGATGTCAGGGAAAGTGACATGAACAAAACTCTGTAAGTGACTGTTCCTTCTCTTTTTCTAATTTTCTTTGTGCTTTCTGTAAGCCATTTGTCCCAATATACATGTGTGCTGATATTTACAACTATTTCTCAAGACAGTGGGACCAGTGCCTTCTGAACAGGTGAAGTCCTGTACAGTGGTATGCTCTCTGTAACGTATTGCTGACAGGTTGTCTGCTTGGGGAAAACCTAATTAGATTCTTTTCTTAATCTCCATACCCTCATTTCTCATATATGAGTTGGAAGTCACCCTGCATCTCCTTCACTCACTGTTGTAAAACTGAGTCTAGAACATGGATGAAAATACCTGACTGGTGAACGGTGTGAACTGGACCCTGCCCCCTTGGAAGTGCATGGCTGTAATTCTCTTTGTAGATGAGGCTGCTGTTTAAAACTGTTTTGTAATTATTCTTGGAGCGGTTAAATGCACCTGCTTAAGGAACTGGTCTTCAGGTGAGCAGTACTTTCCACAGTTAATAGCCCCATTGCACTGACAATGCTTTCACTTCTGTAATGCATTAAAGTTCAGGAGGTTTTCATCAATGGCATGTTTGAATACCTCAGCTGGGTATAAATTCCCCATTTGTTTTTATCTCCTACATCTGTGCTCTTTGATCATATTTGCAATGCATTATGAGCTCATGCTTATGAGTCTTGCAAAAAAACCCAGAAGTGACTTTCACTGCAAGATTTCTTTTTCTTGTCAAAAACGCAGGACAGACAGGGGCAGAATATAGGTATAGGGGAAACAAGCTTGATGGACTTCTGATTTTAGAGCTTTCTGAAGTGATTAAATGCTTTAAAAAAAAAAATCTATTTCTTGTTTTGTTAACAAACCACTCATAATTATCTTAACATACATAAACATGATTCACAGTGCAGCAATTAAACAGAAGCCTTCTACAAACTGTCTCAGTCATATAAAAGGACTGCTTCAGCCCTTCCTCACCGGTACAGAAATGATTCCAGTGAGGCTAAACAATTATAGCTTAAGCTAAAGGGTTAAGATGCTGTGATCAAAAACTGTAACCATGACTATCAGTAATGGACTGGCATTGAAGGAGGAAAATAACCTTTACCAGTAAGGTCACTTTTTTTGCCTTCATTTTACTCTACAGCCCTTACACTGATCAATTGTTTTTAATAGAGACTTGTATTCCATTACTGTCTGGTTGGGATCAAAGCCTTAACATGCAATAAAAATTTTGTACAAAGATCCCCTCCATCTGGTGCTGAACACTTTCCATTTACTATTTTACTGGAAATCTTTTCCAGGGCTTTTTCCTGTACGTGAGAGACATGATAGAAAAACGGTTTCCAAAACTTGCAGAGGAAACATTGATTTGACACTTGTGCATTCTGAGATTACAGGTGCTTGTTTAGTTTCCACCACGCATGGTTTTAGTTTCCTTTTGTTTATTTGTTTTAAGGGATGTATCCAAGACATAACATTCAGAGCCAGATCTTGGATCTTTCCAGAACTTGCTACTCAATGTTTTGCTTTATTCTGTTGCTGAAATGGAATTTTATTTTCCTGAGTAACAAGTGAAAAAAAAAGACCCTAAGGATTAGGTCTCAAAATCATAACTTCAAAAGAAAACAGTACAACTAAGTAGTAGTTTCACTTCATAAGAAATTTTTTGTTTGCTTTTATTTTTTAACTTTATATCTGAAAGAATCAAGTACTAGTTTCCAAATGCAAATCTCTTCTAGCTGCTGTAGATAATTCTATTTCAGATAAGAAATGCCATGTTCGGTTTTTTTTATGCTTATCCTCTGAATCTGTCATCCAATCCTGATATTCTTGATGTTGGAAATTCAGCTCCTTCCAGAGGTCCAGTTAGTTGTCCTCAGTCTGTCGCAAATGTTGCAAGCCTTTCACTTTAGGTTGATAGTGAGGGTTTTGCCCAGCTGGTGGCAAATAACAATTAGCGCTCAATTTTCACTAGCTGGTGTGTCTTTTGAATGTGAAAGAAAGGAAGAAAATGGGCTTGAGAAAGTTACCATTTCCTTTTCTGAAAGCACTGTATGCGCGTGTCTTTGCTACACAGGAGTGAACTGCCGCTGTCTGAGTTTCTCAAAACTCACTAAAATAATCTTAGCATGCCGAACTGCAGACAAAGCTTTTCAGTGTTCTTACTGAGGTGTTTTCCTTCCTTGGCTCTCAGCCATAGATTAATAGTCTGTAACCAAGCTCGCTCTCAAAAATGTAAAATTTAATTGAAAAAGGAAAATCAGAAAATAAAGAGTTATCTGGCATGACTCCTCTGGGTCCCACTCTTACAAGCTTTCCAGGGTCCTCTGCTTCATTAACCAACCCTGAGTTGGAAGGCTAAGGCCTCACTGCCCCACTGCAGCTTATGCCTGGAGTCCCTGGGGCACAATTTAGCCACAGTGGCATCAGAGGAACCCAACTAGGTTCAGTTCTGGCTCACAGGCTGTGCACAGCATTAACAAAGGCCTTTGGTCCCCTCCCTCCTCTCCCTGCTTTGTCAGTAAGCTGAAGAAAAACAGTATCATGAACTAGCATTTGACTGAAGACATAGGCCACCATCTGGAACCAGCTATGTCTAGGTCCTAACACTGTGCATCTCAGGGGGTGTTCAAACAGAAGATGTCAAGTACATGGGTAGAAACAGGAGAGTTCTTAGATGAGATTGTGGATAGAGTGTGCCATAAGTTTTCCCAAGATACAGAGGATTGAGCAGGAAGCATCTGATTTAGAGCCTTCTGGTTTGCTGTGCTTCAGAAGAATCAAATGGGGAGTGGTGAAAGAGCTGGATGTCGGTCATGGTGAGCTGGGAATCTGAGAGAGTGCTGCTCCCAGCTCACCATGTAACTCTAGTACTTGAGAGCTGGGAGCTGCCAGTCCCCACTGGTGTACAGAATTGCCTGCCTGGTCAGTTTTACTATGTGCACAACCTCTGAAACTGGTAGCAATGTCTAAACCACATCTCATTCTTACGTGAATTTACTGAAGAGCCGAACAGTGAGTTTTTGGCTTAAGTTCCTGCTGGGAAAAACTGTCAAAGCAGAGAAGTCTGTCTAGGAAGCAGCTGTTTATAGCTGTTGTGAATGTGCACCAGACCCAAGTTCCATTTGATAAATAACATATGCCCTCAGTTATCAAAACTTTCCAATGCTTTGCTTTAATTTTGAGTCTGATAGACTTAAGAATTCTTGTGTCTTACAGCAAGGAAATTTGCTGTTATAGGAATTTGGTGTTATGGTAAAAGTGCCTTGATGAGAAAGGCTTAATATAAAACCATTCTGCTCTGGGAGGGCCTCTTTGGGTGGGCTGCTGTATTTGGATGCCAGGAAAATCCAAATGATCTCTGTCTCTGGCCTGTGGGTAGAAAACTGTTTTGATCTATAAAGTAGCATGGTGTTGATGATTATCCATTCAGAGGGAGCATACACACAAGGTTGTTTTGGCTTTTTAAAAGTTATTATTTTGCCTATGAAATCTGCAAGAATTCTTACTATTCATTTTCTGTGTTTTATCTCAGAGGAAGTAAAATGCAGTGAAGAAACAGGTGAAGCCAAGTTAAAAAATGGAGTTCTCAGTACACTGCAGGAGTGCAGTGAGTCCTGAGTATTCACGCATGCAATAGACCTTTTCCTGCCTTCACACAGTGCTACGAAATTGCAGATGAGAAATTTATAGCAGGAGCCATTATTAAAACTTATTATTTGCCTGTTTACTGTTGAATGAGTTGTGCAGTACAGATAAAATTTTAAAGTTCTAAGACTTGTTAAGTATGGAAAATTCTTTAAGAAGTGTTCATTTCCTTAGAATTCTCTTTTTTAAAAAAAAAAAGTTTATTTTTTGGTGGCTTCATACTCTGATAACTGCTCTTCATAAAGAGATGAGAATGCCTGGTACAGACACAGGAGGTCACTCTTAGGTAATACATTCAGAAATGTAGCCTGCATTTTCCTGGTGATTGCTATAATTTGGCTGTGTTATTCCAACCAGACCCTTCCTTAGACAGTCCTGTTGGAGAGCAGAAGACTGTATTTCAGTTGGGAACCCAAACTGGAGAGGTAGGGAGAGTCCTCAGCATAGAGACTTAAGGACTTTCTCCAGTGCTGCCTAAAGCAAGGAGAACTGCCTTAGCAGGAATTAGAGCTTGTAGGACATTTTTAGCAGATGGAAAAGTGCCAGAACAGAGACGAGGCCCTCACCCATGTTCTGTATGCTCCAGCTGTATGAGGGAGTACTAGGCTGTCAGGTGCCAAAATATTCTCCTCCTTTAGGCCTGGAGGCTGTGCTGATTAGTGATTAGAGTAAGAGTGGGATAATGAAGGTCTTTTCACAACTCTGTCATTGATTTGCCTTGGGCCAGTTGCCTCACTTTCCTTATTTCTGAATTTCCTAAGCTGTAAACTGAATAATCATATCTGTGACACTGCAAAGTCCTTTCGAGAAGTTAAGCAATAGAAACTATTATCCATGAGACTAGTCTAGGACTGCCTTCCTGTAGGCGGAGAATGTTTTTCCCAGCACACCAAACAGCTGCAGCCTGTAATGGACTGCTATTTTGTTCATTTCCATGGGTTACATCTCTTCTTCTAGAAGAAGCAGGCTTCCAGTGTTAACTTTTGCTTAGCTCAATGTTCTGGCAACTGTCATTGTTACTAGGTGGATCATAGAATCATAGAATGGCCCAGTTGGATCTTACTTGAGGGTTGAGTGTTGCTAGCAAAATCAAGCTTCTGCCTTTTTGTCTTTGTCACAACAGTTTAAAGCAGTTGATCTTAAGGTTTCTTTTGTGAGAACAGAAAACAACCTGCACTCGCAGCAGTTCTGATGCAACACTTCATAGATGTGGAGAACCTGCTGCAGACTCCCTGTCAGTCTTCATGTCTATGGAGATCTTTGTATTTTCAACCACTTCTAAGAAGTGCTTTATTCCCATCAGAGCAAATAATTCATCCAACACTAAGCCTGAGTCTTCTGCAATTGGGAGGGGCAGGTCAAGTTTACATTTATGAAATTAGGATCACTTTTACAGAGGTTTGTTGGAAGAGGTGGGTGAAGTGTTTTCAGCAGAATAATCATCCATCTTAAAGTAGCTCTAGATAGAATCTGGAAAACAGCACACATGTACTACAAAAGATAGATAAAAGCCAGACTCATGGAGAACGTAATGTATTTTCAAAGTTACACTGAAAGGCATTTACTGCCTACAGACATTTTTCAATTTGAGCAACTTCATAAAGGCCATGAGAAAAGTCTTCAGGCATTTATAGGGAAACATCAGTATGCAATATCTTCAAAGATTGGGGGAACAACTAAATAGAATTAATTTATACGACTGCCCACCTTCCCAACTCTTTAAATGTTAAGTAGTCTGAAATTGATTTGCAGGCCAGCTCAACATTAGCACATGAAGAATCTGTGATTGATCCTAAACCTTACAGAAGGGATCGGAGGAAGTGAAAGTAGTTATCTGAAACTAATAATAGTTTCCTAATGACTGAGGAATGCAGCTGTCTGAGATAATGGGGGATCTCCCTAGTGCCAGACAAGTGACAGAAGTCATAGAAACAGATGTGTTGTTGAGATGTCTTTGCAAGAGATAATGTGGTTATAAGTCAAGGCAACAGTTCGTGGTCTGCAAGTGCACTGCTATATCTGTATATTTGGGGTTGTGAGACAATGTCAAGCCCATCTCTGAAGAAGTAGGTCTGCATCGTTGGATGTTGTTGAGAATATAAGAGTTATAAAGAGCATCTTAGTTCAAGCACTTCAGTTATCCAAGCAAAAATCTCTTAAGAGGTTGATGTTTCCTTCAAGTTGCAATTAGTGCTGGTTTTTATCAGTATGTTGGACACACATAGGGATTTGAAATCACTTTCAAAATTGCTGGTTACAGTAATAGCTACTTTCTGTGTTAATTGTTGGAGAAATAATGAATTCACTTCTCTTGCAACTCTTTAATGAGGAAGTACAAGCTGTCTGAAGTACTAGCAGCCCATTTATTCCTGTGTTATTCTGACACAACATGTATTCATCTTCCTTCAAGACTTTAAGCTGTTCTTTTTATCAAGGAAATCAGCAAATAAGTCAAAGCACAATTCTAAAACTGAAGCAGCCTTATCTGCAATACAGGAAAGAGAATTCTGCTGATATTTTATGGCACACAGGGCCATCAAAGAGCAGTCTTTATCCAAATCAGATAAGTTTTACCAATAGATCTACTAATAACAAATTATGGAGAAAGGTAAATGTACCTAAGGGTGGAGGAAAAAGTCCAATTTCAAATCTAGTGTGCCTATGCTGTAATGTGTCACAGTTTCAAGAAGAAATTTACCAAAAGAACTGAATGAAAACAAGTCTACAACATTCCTCTAGAACCCCAAATGAAACAGTGTTTACAAATCTTCAGGTATTCAGCTGAGAGAAAGTATTCTTATTAAGGTTGAATAATAAAAGAAAACAAGGATAATGATGTTCTTCAAGAAAAGCTGGAAGCTTTGTCTATGCAGAATTGTGTTGGTTTTGGTTTTAATTTTACTACATTTATTTCTGTGATGATGCTAGTGGATTTAGGGAGTCTGTCTACTCTTCACACTGGGTTAGTTCCTAATAAGAAAGAGAGATCCATAGAGCTCCAGACCTTCTCAAAGTAATTGCATACCATCCTGGGTGCAATGTCCATCAGATTTTGTGTTCTGGGACTTTATTTCATTGTTTATTGTCTGCTAGAACCTGTATTTCTCAGTCTCATGGTCAAAATCAAAAGATTCTGTGATTCCTCTGATACTGTCTTACTGTTTTGTCTCATTGTTTCGTGTTGCTTAAGGACACAACTGACCACTGCAAATCAGATATTTATTACTATAAAGAAGGTGAAGAATGCATAATCTGTCATTTGCCTTCCTGATACTTGTTGCTCCTGAGAGGTACTTGCTGGTTGCAGACCAGTTTAATGCTGGCTTTTGAGACAATAATGCCATTTAAAAGAGTGCTCTGCCCTCATTTTTGCAGCACCAGGTACAACAAATGAAGTGATAGATTTGCAGGATTGCAGTTCCAACGAAACACAGAGGTCACTGATGGGTCCTGGCTACCAGACCCTTCAAAGTATTCAAGTGCTTAACTTCTGCTGAAGTTGCCTGCTTCTTTGTTCATCTGAAATTCCAAAGCATAATCTAAAATTAAACTTCTGATTTTGTCTGTAGTGGAAGTTAATTAGCACATCTCAACTTGCCCACCAATATCACTTCCATTTGGTGTTAAGAGGAAGTTTAGCACTCAGTCTCCTTTTTTTTTCCATAGCAAACAGCCTGTGCTTATTATCATATTAAAGGAATGCCACTGGTTAAATCAAGCAATGAATATAAATAGCTATATTACTGCCATCAGGCATCAGTGTTTATTTAGTGGATGTGAATCATTCGTGCCTCTTTGATCTGGCTTTGACTAAGCCATTGCTGTTTTCATACAAAAAAGGTTATTTGCAAACACTGCCAGAGTATCGTATACATTAAACATGGAACTAATCAATATGGAGGGCTCTCTGCTACTTTGACAACCCTGTGTGTTGCCACAGTGTCTTTAAGTGTTTTGAATTTCTCTGTGAGTACCTGGGTCCCTGAAGACACTCTCAGCTCTTTCCTTTGGACTAGAAAAGATTAAGATTGAAATCTGGGCTCTACTGAATTCAGTGTCCATATCACTCTTGGGTCCCTGTGAAGGGTACATATCTGGCAGCAGAGAGGTCAAAACCAAGGACAACACTGATTTATTTGTGGACTGGTTTGATTACAGTGCATGCAAGAGAGTATTCAAAAGAGAAATTTGTGCATAATCAGATAAGCAGATAAACTCACACCTACTTGTGCTCATTACACACACTGACCTTTTTTTACTTTTTGCTAGAACAAAGCTCCAGTGTTGAATTTTAAAACTGAATCCACATGCCTCCCTTTCTCTTCCAGCCTTAACGATTCTTTGGTTCTGTGATTCTATAACTGTTGCGTGCATTGGAAAAAGCAAACAACAACCCGCAGTTACTGCCAAAGTAATGTTATCACACTCATTGTGATAAACAACTTAGAATGGGACTTATTCTGCAGCCAAACATTAACCTGGGCAAAATAGCTGACAGGAATAGTGTTTGTTCAACCACGAGACACAGCTGACCTTAAATGCTCTCCTGTGAGGGAACAGGGGATTGCAAAGAAGAGGAAAAACTGTAGAAATACCCAAACAATTAGGTGATTTCTGATTCCTCACTTTCTGTTACATCTACTTTAATGCAAGGTCATACAAGAATTTTAAGATTCAAAGGAAAGCTGGACCTAAAGATTTTGGGCAAATTTGGTCTTTACTTCCACATTTGTAGCAAAGTCTTCTTAGTTTTGCAGCATTTGGGATTTCTTTGTTATAATTTAATGTAATTTTAAATATTAATCACCCCTATATTTATCTGCAGATGTTGCAGAAAAGGAGTTTTAAAATAAATTGGAATGATTGCTGTACTAGGAAAGCATAGTGGACCAGTGAACTGTTTCTTTCAGTCTCTGATATTTTGTAATGGACTGAATTACACCATAACTTTCTTTAACCTGTGAAAAATGATGATCATTTTGAAAAATGAAAAGGCAAGAGTTTTGTTGTATTCTTTTGTAAAGAATATATGCTGTTCATGTTAATGTTATGATGTTCTCTTGCCTGACTGTGTGTTATTATATAAAAAATTTTGTCAAAGAAACTGAGCCAGAAAGGCTAAACGATGACCCAGAGAAGAGTCCTTGAAGAAGCAGCAGAAATGCACTTATGGGGCTTCATTCCAGATCGGAATAATTTATTCTTTAAAGGAACTAAATCTAAGACCCCAGAGGTGCCTGAGTCTTTGAGGTTCTGATAAGTCCTGATATAGTTACTGTGAAGGGAATAGATTTTACAAGTTGTCAGAGCTTAGACTGGGAAATAAACCAAACAAATTGTTTCTTATGGCCCAGAAATGAGAAATACTGAGGGGAATGGAGTGCCTAGGTCAAACTTATTTTAAGGGGCATCCTCATTTCATTCATTGTTACATGAATTAAGGGAAGGTGGATCAATCAATCAACCTTTTGTTTTATTGACCCAATCAACAATTCTCTGCACCATTCAGCCTGAAGAAATGTAATCTTTTAACACAAACTAAGCTAGAGCTTTAAGGTATGCATGGAACTGCATAGCTTAAATGAGAATCATGGCTGTGACTTCATGGTGGGAATTTAGCCTGTTAAAACATGACATTATCTCAGGCAAGGAAAAAGAACATTTCTGAAGATGATCAGTTAGTAGTTATGTAGTTTGTTCTGTGTGTTACTGAACTGTTTCACTGACTGTAGAGATAGTAGTGTCTCAAACTGTGTGCATAACTCCCCATCCTGATAGTAGACAACTGCTGTGCCTTGCCATTGGGTGTGCAGTCAGACTTTCCCATGGTATACATAGGAAAGAGTTGCTACAAGCTCAGTCTGTTTCTCAAGACATTTTGACATCAAAATATATATCTCCAGTTCATTAATTTAGTTAGACTCTTTCTGATGGAGAAAAAAAAAAGTCCAGTTTTGAGTATTTATTTCAATCCTCTTTATAGTGGATTGCTTCCAGAGCTTCCATCATGGCAATGCAGCTCAGATTGCAGTCTTAATGAATGCTATAGCAAGTGAACCTGGTAGAAAAGGCACTTTAAGAAACATCCTTTTTCCTGCATTATTCTTGATGAGCAAACTGGTGATATCGTGAAAGATATCTTCAACCTTTACCCTTAGCACTGCTGCCAACCCCTCCGTGTGCTTTGGTAGCAGCTTCAGTGGGATCTCAACTCAAATGGAGGAGAACTGGGAGGTTGATGCGAGAGCATGTTAGTGCTTGAACAGTGAGGCTGCTCACCTTGGCCCAATTCAGGTGCAGAGCCAAGCATTCTATAACATCATAAAGCAAACAGCAGAAACTCTTGGTCACAAAGGTAAATATTTGCTACATTACAGAGTCTTATCAGAGAGAACGCATTCTTGCTGTTTGTTGGTGGGACTTTCCAGGAACTGGAGATACAAAGGGCCAGAAATTCCTATCAGCTTCGGTGGAGGTGAGTTTCCACCCTCAGGGTCTGCTGTTTGAAACCAGGACTTGTGTGCTTTCTGGTTCTCTCTCTCTAAATCATTCTGTTTTTCTTCTCTATCAACTCTAAGCTGTCAACGAGGCACATAACTTTCGTTTCTATCTATCCCTAACGTTTTCGAGAGCAGATTTTGTCAATGCTTTTTAGAAATATAGGATGCCTTGTCTCTGGCCAGTACAAGCCACACTGGCCCTCTTTACAAAACATTTCTTAAAAAGACTGGACTGTTTAGATGTGGAAATAGGTAGTGTGGATTACCAGGGCCCTAACTACAGTTTATCATGCGTGAGGAAATAGCTATCTCTAACAGTGCCTTAGAAACTACAGAGAGGAATCCCTTCAAAAAATTAACAGCTTAATCTGGCAATTTTTTAAAAATAGAATTAATCTAGTTTTCTAACAAAGAAGTGCTTTCAATATTTTGAACTGCCTAGCTGGTTTGAATGGAGGAGAGCAGAACTTTAAAATTATTAGAGTCCAAGTAAGTCTATCGATAACCCTTCCGAATAAAAGATTTTAGTGTGAATTTAGCAATATTATACACCAAAGAATACATTTATAGGGAGGGTTTGATGAGTACTCAGCTAGGACAAAAGCTGAAGGCCAAGGCTGCACAAGAAACTCCAACCAGAAGCATGTGTGCCACAGGGAACCAAACTCAACCTGGTTTGCTGCTTGTGGCATTAGGAAGCCTGTGTGTTACCTATGTCCCCTCATTACCATGGCATTTCATTTCCTGATGAGTCAACTTCCTGGTTAAAGACCAGTTAAAAAACCTGTCTTTCAAGCTGAGGCACACACCACAATCATTTTAACACATCACTTGGGTCCAATCCCATAAGAAATTTCATTGCATGGAGTCTTTCTGAAGTCTATGGATCTCTACGCACACCTGTAGCTCTGTCTTACTGTATTTTACTGAAGAATTACAATCTAACCAGGTGACTAGGCCCTGTCCCATGAGTCTATTTAGCCAGTGAGAGTTTCCTGATAATATGGTAATGTCATACTGTATTTAGACAGCTGAATATGTGATCAATCAGTATTGTGCAGGGCAATTCTGTAAGAAGGGTTTTTTATTACTAAGCCATTACTGTTTCACCCTGCCCCAACATTTAGTTAATTCTCCCTAATAACCAGTGTTTTTGTGATTTATTTCTGAGTGCTCAAAATACAGATCTCAAGAATAAGTCTGTTAGAAATGGCTTCTTTTAGGTATTTCATTAAAAAAAACCTGGAAGGAATATTTCTCATTTAATTTTTTTAAGCAGATGCATCTTTCCTTTTTTACTTTACTATTGCAAGTTACATTATTTTTGCTTCCAGTGTGAATGTGGATGTCTCATAAGTATTTAACATGTACTTGTTCATGGCTTCTTGGTCATCTGATTTCCTTGTATCAGCCTCTACTCTCTGCCCCAGCTTTGGTCTGTAGTGGTTAATCTCCTGTGGTGGATATGGTTCCAATATTGTTCTCATCTGGTTTCTGCTCCAGTGAAGGCAGAACAGTCTCTATTTTGAGGAACTATTCAAGTGGGAAGTAGTTAGTCTCAGTTTGTTGTTATTTAAACTTTCCTGGAGTGCCTTGATAATATTATATGGAAGAAAATGCTGGGATGTTACTGACTTTGTAAGCAGTCTTGCTGGTGCAGGTTTTAGCAAAATATTCTGGCACAAAATTAGCCCTTCTTTTACCCTTATGCTATCACCTGGGCACTGCTAAAAATACATAACCTTGTTCTTATGGGATGTTCTTACTGCAGCCAAGCAGACACATCCCAAAAGCCTGCTCTGCTTCTGGCCATGCTCCCTGCAGGAACAAAGCAGAGGCGTTCCGGCTTTGTAATTGTGAGGCTGCCTGTCTCACAGAGTCCTCCACTGACCTAGAACTTCCATGATCTTCCACACAAGTGCCGTCTCTAACCTGAAGAAGGCGACAATTATGAAAGTTTTGAAGTCATGGTTGTTTACCTGAGGATAATTTATATGTTTTAATCTTGTGGATGGTTCTCACATTCATAATCCTGAGGCCCTGAAGCCCAACCTTTTGGCTATTGTGTCTGAGGTTTTAGCAACCGTGGGGTATGTTATATCAATGCCTCTTTTTTTATTTTTTATTTTTTTCTAACATGAGTATGAAAATATAATGGTGAGAATTCTTCTGTCATGAAGTATGAGGGGGAGAGAGGTGCAGATGGGATTTCTTGTTGCAACCAACTGCTTCATGATTTTGTCACACATTCTAAGTGTCTCCTGATGTTGCAATGAGAAAAAAACCACAAACTGATTTTTAGTGCTGCAGAATCATTATGGGAAATTTAAAGGGAATGCTGGGAATGGATGAGTTTGCTGGCTTTATTGTTCTGAAGAGCTGAGCTGTACTCTGTGGTTTGGGATGCCTGCAAGTGTAAATCTGTCTAGAGTGTGCATGGTGAGTATTTAGTAGAATTGAAGGGTCATTCGTGGGGATGGGATGGGGGCTGGAGGTGAAGGGTAACATTTGGTTTCTGTATATAACACCTTTTATCTTTTACATAGCTGTTTTCCTTGGGAAATAAATTTCTATTAATTTCACAATGAGATTTTCTGGGAGAGATACAAACCCCCCCCCCCAAAAAAGATAAAATTCTTTATCTATGTCTCTTTCCTTTTTTTCCTTCCAACTGTTTATTATCTTTTATCTGTTGGACTCAATGATCCTTGTAAGTCCGTTCCAACTCAGGACATTCTGTGATGTCAAACCCATGTTAACTTCCATTCTTTTCCTTTCACTGATTTTTCTCTTTCTTGCCGAAGTTACTCCTCAATTCTCTCACAGTAGAACTTCGTCTTTCAGGCTCTGAGCTCCCTTATTTCCATCCTCAAAGTCCCTCTCATTCTGCTTTCTCTCACCTTTACTAATGATCTATCTTTTTGTTAAATTTCCTAATCTGGATAATATTTGTCTTTCATGACCTTGCTGTAATACCCCTCCAGTGCTCTTCTCCCCACTTTGCCCATTCTTTCTTTCATCACTGTTTTCTTCAGAACAGTCTGTTCCTTTCCTCTTGCTTTTGCACCCGGAAAAAAAAATTTACATATGTATGTTAATTGGCTCCTTGGCTATACACTTGTTCCTTACCTATCTTGAGATTTTACACCAAGCCTTAGAGACAGGGACCTATGTAGCCACCTAAGAGAATCAGAGATGAGAGTAACCCATCTTTTTTGTGGACCTTATATTCAAACACCAAAGAAATTTTAGGCTTGCTTGAAATACCTTGTTCTGATCAAGAACTTAGCTTTTTTCATAAGCTGTTTTTGTGAAGTTAAGTGAGTTCTGTGACCAGCATTATTCAGCTGGAACAGCAATTCAGAATCTTTATAATAAACTTCCTTCCTGAGCAACTGCCCCAAAAGGACCTTTAATAAGAAAGAGACAGGGAGAGGAGGGAGATAGTTATTTTCTCACGTCTCATGAAGGCACTGAAGGGAGGGGAATATCTCATGATAACCACACCCCTTGTCAGGGTCTATTAGTCATATCACACATTTCCTGAACACAACACTTCTTTTTATTCCCCTGACATTTTGCACGTTCACAAGAACAGTGACTATCATCCTCAGGGCTAGCACCAGCTCAAAAATATAGACCAGTGAGCCTTTTCAGGGAACTCTAATTGTCTATGTACAGTATGCAAGTCTTCACAAAGGCTGTATTTACTCTTTACAGAGTGAAAATGCAATTGGATAAGATCTCATTTGTATTTTTTGACCTTAAGCTTCTGCCAAATCTGTCCAAAGGCAGATGGAAAATTTTTGCCTTTTACTACAAAACCTTGAGTGCTACATGCTATGGCTCTGCCAAGTGACCCTTGGAGCCAGTGTGCAGTATAGCATCAAGGTGGCCTTCTGCTACCTGCTGGTCTTCCCATGCCTTAGATCCATAGGACACTGGTCCAGTCAGACTCCAGGACAATGACTTCCAGGTGGTGTATTCAGGGGCTATAAGGTAATAGGAAAACAGTTGGCTGGAGGGATACGTATGTCCTGTCTGCAAATAACAATGGCAGACTGTGCAACTTGGCAGTAACTTTAATAAGCAGGAGCTACTTCAGCTGTCTCTTCTGCTTTAAAGGCAATGTAGGTAGCGCCACTGAAATCCCTTTAGTTTGCTATGTGAATTAATAGGATTCAGTAGCCATGATGCCCAATTGCTTCTTTGTCCTTGAGATTTGTATATCTGGTATAACAATACTATATTGTGGTGTTGTTGCATCCATCAGGATAAAAAAAACATATGACACAAACTACTTTCAGTGTGAGCAGTATAGTCTTCCCACTTCATATCTGGCCTGGAACATTAATAGGTGAATTTTTCTTCATTTTTATTTACTGCCATGTTATGGACAAAGACACACAGAGAAACTGGCCTAAGATAGGTGCTCAGAGCACTATGGCTCCAGTCTTCCTTTCATATAAATGCAGATAAAATACTGCAATCCTCCTCAAAAATTACTCTTCCTACTTTGATGGGCTTGAGTTAAAAATAGTAAGTTAAAACATGGCAACACTTGTATATGAAAAAGACAACCAAAGGCAGTTGCAGTTCAACACCTGAACAAAAACATTATGTCCACACATAAGCCAAATAGCTTTTCCTGGTATATTGGATGCTTCCTTTTGTGTGTCAAGCTCTGACGACTGAGTCACTTCCTGTGGATTTGCATTGTGTAGATTAGCAGGTGCAATTCTAGGCACGTATAGAAACTTCCTTTCTTACTGCTCTCACAAGGTTTATCCTTGGCTTCCTCTGAAGTTCAAACTTCTCTACTTCCTTGTCCACACTACATCTCTCTTCATCTCTGTCTCTGCCTCTGCCTGTCCCTGCCATCTGCCCAGGCTTTCTTCCTGACAATTTCTTTAATTTCTTTTCTTTGACCAGCAGTCTTAGAAAATATAGGCAAGATACTCTGTTGACTCTTGTAAAGCTAACTCTTTACAACGAAGCCTTTATCTTGTGTTTTAACAAATGCAGCCATGGCCACAAAATCTGGAATTCCTCTAGAATTACATTTGATAGGTAGCTTTTTACAAAGGAAAGAATACAAGTTGAAGAGGTTGCTGAAGATAATACAGTCACAGAACTACAATGGCTCAGGATTCCTGCTCCTTCCAAACCTCTTATTGAAGTTATAGACTGCAGGTCTTGGTACCAGAGTGCTAGAGCATACAGTCAGAACAGAAGGCTGCATGAAAATAACCCAAGCCTTTCCCTTTTGAAGACACATGTTATTTAAAAGTGATGAATGTCTAATAATCTGCCAGATAAACATGAGAACATGGTGATAAGTTTGCTGAATGAAAGCATGCCATAATGGAAGACAGGAACCTATTATGAAGAACGGTGCTGCAATTTTGCTGATATTATGGAACTAGAGTGTTTAAAGGTACAATGGCAGAAGCAAACAATTTTGAGCTTTGCCAATACAATAAGTACTATGTAGAAGGTGAAAGCAATTGTGCCTGTGTTGTTCGTGTTTTCCAGAGCTTCCCTCTGGCCAGGGATGAGTGAGGGATGGGAAAGAAGGAAGGACCTAGACTCAGAAGTGTGCTGTATGTTTATTTGTGTTTTTCAGAGGAAAGGGAGAACTGATTGAGATGATGGTGCTTCACATCCCAGAGGGAGTTTCACTTGACAGATAAGCACCCTGAGTCATGAGCTGAATACGTGCCTAAATATTTCAGTAGTTGAAGGAACTCCTATCAAAGTTTGTGGTTGTGGTTCAATGTGCTGACTCAAAGCACTTACTACATGAGTTACCAGGGAGGAAACGTGACTTGTAGTAAGTTTCACAGTGGGCCATATGGAAATTGCGAGGCAGAAATAATTCTTTGCATGAAAAAGAAGCAATCCTGGTATGTGAAAATGCAAGCTGTTTGTTTCAATGAAGAGGCTGGATTTGGTTTTACTCCATGTAGTTATTTGAAGGGTATTGAGAAATGCAAATCATGATTTATTTTTACGGTGCTATGTGATGAGACTTAAACTTTAGAGGCAGAGAGACAAGTTCCTGGACTCTGTCCAGAAAATAGCTGAAACAAACAAAAAACCCCACCTCACAATATATACATTTGTTTAAAATGATAGGGGGGAACAGCTCTTCCTCTCTTGTATTTTTTTTATGTAGGTAAAATATGTTTCTTGTACATATATTTTACTCTTAATTGCCAGAGACTTCACATAGCCTATTGTATTCTGGCTCTGAAAAGGGTTGGCACAGATTTTAAGTAAGAGATAGAACAAAAAGTTTTTACAAATTAATTTTAGAAGGTAGGTTACTGACTATATCCTGGACCATAGAGAAATGCTTTTAATTTATCTTAAACCCTTCATTCTAATGAAGCAAAAAGAGTGGGACTTAGCTTAGTTCTCTTACTTAGTAGAAGAGACTAAGACAAACAAATTTGTATATCCTTCTGCTGTTTAATACTGTTTCCTTCCTTTTCATTCCACAAACCTGAATGGTTGAGAGTAAACTTGAGAGAAACTGGTTTGAGAGCACTGTTCATAGAATCACAGAAAATCTGTATCAATTGTCTGGTCTAATCTCCTTCAAGCAGATCAACTTTAATCAGAAATACTTTAAACTTGCTGCTGTCTCATCATGCCTTCCATATTGACCCATCTGCCTTTTCTTCTTTGGAATTTCAAAGACCTTAAGCACTAACACTGACAAGACTGCTCATTGAAAAGTGATCGACAGAAATGTTCTTGCCTGAGTGCAGCAGGAAATTGAAATGGTGTGATGCCAGAAGCTAGAGAAGGCGCGTGCTTCCACAGCACTGGGAAACGCAGGGGCTTTGCTTGCAAATGTTCCCTTCGGGATTCTCCCTCCTACTTTTTCTCAGGAAGGGCAGGCACCCAGTTCTGAGTTCCAGTTCAACACTGCCTGTGAGAACAAACCATGGTTTTCATAGTACAAACACAGTTGGAGCTATCAGACCACCCCTGAATTGGCCTAGGAGCCTCCTTAATGACACAGGCCTGTAGGTACAAAGTTGACAGCTTCTGGGATATGCCCATGGTTTGTAAGAAGAATAGACAACTAATGATATTCTATGCTTAATATTGTCATTAAATAGTACAGGTCTGTGTAGGTCTGATGGAAATAAACAGTGCCGCTTTATACCAGCTGCACCAGTGGTCCTGTTTTCCTAAAGCCTTTTTCCAAGGAGAATTCCATGAAGGAGCAGAGTCGCAAATAGAGATCTATGAAATTGCCTATGCAAGTGTCATGACCAGTATTGCTGGCCTTCTTCCAAAACTGTGAGTTTGTGTGAATTAGGGAGCACCACTAATAATCAAGCGAGGATTCCTGAAGTGAAAGGAGAGAAGACAGAGGCTCAGACAGCTTATTGGCATGCGACCCTTAATCATATCATGAGCACCCAGATGTTCTCATTAGGGGTGAACGAGGAATGCTTAAACAGAGTAGTAAGACCATTTACTGTTCACTAGTCAGAGTGATCTCCTTTATTCTCTGGGAAAGCCAGTAATAAGCAGTTCAGACACTGTGTGGGGCAGCAAGACCACTCAGTAGAGACTGCAGGCACATTCAATTTAGCAGTGAGTTGGCAGCTGGCTGGCACACACCACAAAATATGCTGCATTTCTTTATCAAATCAACAATAAGTGTTCGTGTTTGTTCTGGTCTGTGTGCAAGAGCTCACGTATGCCTGCATACCTCGTAACTCTGCCCAACCAATTACATCCCATACTTCCCTTTTCTGTGTTGCTCTATTAAGAGTTACAACATTACATAGCTATACAGAGAATAATCCTGTCAAAATACATACCAATATACAGCGTTTCCTTTTCCATTTATTATTGCTTGGAAGCTCCAACATTTCTTCCTACTTCTCTTTACTTTCTTTTTTTTTTTTTTTATAGTCTTTATAGCATCTTCTTCTGCCTTTACAGTTATGCCTTTGACCTATCTGTTTGTATTCTGGCCCTTGACTTTGAACTCTTCTCTCTCTTGTTGCAAGTCTAACAATTCATGGTGGAGAACTGAAAAGTCTCGTATAATAAAAAAAAAAAAAAAAGAAGCAGAAGAAAGGGATGACAGAGGCAAGAGGAAAGAGCCAATGAGCCTACTAGATGTATTAGGGTTAATACCAGAGTGTCCAAAAGTCAAACTTACTGTCACAGGGCCTTGCAAGACAGGGTGGGGATGTACTGCTTCTACCTATTCTGATAATATCCTAATTTTAAATGCAGACTGGTATTTGCTTAGCTCTTTCTCATCATCCTTGCAATACTACTGCATGCTTGTTGCACTCTTTTTAAAGTCAGTTCACATGTCATTTCTGTTCTTGTCCACCTTTCTGTGGACCAGAAGAAGTCTTCTCTTAGTAGTTGTCCTTGTTAGCAATATGATTCTTCAAATTTGTCTGCTACTCAGTGGGAATTTTCTGCAACCCTGTAATTATCCCTGTTTACGTGATGGAAGTATTTTTGTGTGTCCTATTTAGCAATTGCTAACTGTTGTTTGTGCTTGCCTCTCCCTGCTAACAATGGACTTTGGATTTTATTTTTTTTTTCTGTATGATTAGGACTTTGTTTTTAACTCTTTCTTAGTTGGGCTGGACTACTTTAGCAAGAACAGAACATGGTATTTGAACAAAAGTTCTTTGCAAGTCACCTCTTCAAGAATCCTATTAGAAAACATTACCAGCTAAGATTGACCTCTTGATTACAGGCAAGATTTAAATCTCAGGCTAATTGTATGTGATATGAAACCATGCCCTGTAAAACTTTTCTCTCCTTTATATCCATGCAAATAGTAAATTGATTGACTATTCCTTGCCCAAATCATGCCAAACTTGTCTGCAGCTGAAGCTCCTGATGTTACAGCAGTATTGGGTGCAGTTTCAGTATTACTGAGATAACTTTTCAGTGTTGTTGAGTGGTGCATATTCTTCCCTACCAATTGATATGGGGTGTTTTTAACACCAGATAGGTGACTTAGGATGGGAAGGTGATAGAAAAGGGAATTACATCTTGCTGAAGTCCAGTACTAGAGTATGGAGAGAAACCAAAGAGGTGAAATACCTTAGAAAGATGAGTGCTTAGGCAGGGTAGTAATACAAGCAACCAGATCTGCATGGGCCCAAATATGACAGTTCATCTTAAATATGTTCTGTAACTTGTTCTGTGTTGTTGTAATTAATTAACTGTGAAAGGAACAGGCTCAAATACAGTTTGTGAAAACAAGCAGGCAGTTCACATGGACAGCAATCAAACTGATTTTCTTCTTTCATATTTGACCATGAAGAAGAATTGATGTAGGTTTGAATAGTCTTGAAGGTGCCTATAAATTTAGCTTCACCCTACAGGGAACTGTGAGTATGGGAGCTGAAGTGAGAGTTAGGCTGTACTGGTCTGGCTTGGTAGCTATGGCCACATTAACTCTTGTTGTTTTCTCTTCTGGACTGTTGAATCTGCATCTACCTGATGCTGCTGTAGAGATTTTTATAGAGTCAAAGAATCATAGAATCGTTTGGGTTGGAAGGGACCTCTGGAGGTCATCTAGTCCAACCCCCGTGCAGTGGGCAGGAACATCCCCAACTAGATCAGGTTGCCCAGAGCCCTGGCAAGCCTCACCTTGAATGCCTCCAGGGATGGGGCCTCAACCACCTCTCCGGGCAACCTGTTCCAGTGTTCCACCACCCTCATGGTGAGGAACTTTCTCCTAACATCCCGTCTAAATCTACTCTTCTCCAATTTAAAACCATTGCCCCTTGTCCTTTCATTCCAGGCCTTTGTAAACAGGCCCTCTACAGCCTTCTTGTAAGTTCCCTTTAGGTACTGGAAGGTCAATATTAGGCCCCCCAAAGCCTTCTCTTTTCCAGGGTGAACAATCCCAGCTCCCTCAGCCTGTCTTCATAGGAGAGGTGTTCCAGCCCTCTGGTCATTTTCGTGGCCCTCGTCTGGATCTCCTCCATCAGGTCCGTGTCCTTTCTGTATTGAGGGCTCCAGAACTGGACACAGTATTCCAGATGAGGTCTCACCAGAGCAGAGTAAAGTGGCAGAATCACCTCTCTGGATCTGCTGGCCATGCTTCTTTTGATGCAGCCCAGGATGCCATTGGCCTTCTGGGCTGCCAGCGTGCACTGTTTGCTCATGTCTAGCTTCTCATCCATCAGCACCCCCAAGTCCCTTTCTGCAGGGCTGCTCTCTATCTTCTCATCCCCTTCTGTTGCCTTTGGACACAGTTTTCACTTTGAAAACTATCAAGGAGATTTCAGCGGCCAGGAACCGCAGGTGTAGGCCCTAGATGGTCCTCTGTCAGTGACTGTTCATCCACACTTACATTAAAACAGTGCAGTTGGCTGGAGCAAGTCTTATCTACAGTGTTTAACAAGCATGCACACAGTTCACTGCACTGCTGTGTGCTACTGCAAGGTATTTTACAAGCATGCTGGAAGGAATGGTTGTTAAAAAGACAAATTTCTCTAAAGAAAATTCCCCAAACTCTTTCTGAAACTGCATGGAAAATATTTTACGGAGTATTCTGCATCATTGAGCCTCTTTCAGTACCTGTTTGAGAAAACATGTTTTCCAACTCAGTTCCATTGCTTCCTGTAGACTAGGCCACAAAGTGAACATGCTTGTTTTCAGATCTCCAAATTAAATGGTGCAGTGACTCAGCATGAAAACCAGTCACAGGCAACAAACATTCGTCCTCTGTTTCTAATAAGCAATTAAAATTAAATGACACAAGCAAAGAGAAGAATCAGGCCCTCACTTGAAAGAGGTTGGGATTCTACCAACTTCTTTAGAGTTGGTATTACTTTTATTTTCCCTGCAAGTACCTGCTAAATATAAGAACTTAACTCTTTCTTTTTTTTTTTCCTGTGAAGACAATATAGAAGACACTTTAAAGTGCTTTTGTTTGTGTGTGGTTTTTTTTTTGTTTGGTTGGGTTTTTGTTGTTTTTTTTTTAAATGAGGACAACTGTTTTATCTATCTTAAAAAGGGTACCCGTGCAGATTCTTAAATATAAGACTTACCTTCCACTTCCAATGTGCCATTAAGTAAATGAAATCTCTGAGGAGTTATTGGGTTAGCTGAAAAAATCCTTTGCCATAGCAAACTGCTGAATAGTTCTTAATTATATCAATAGTCACAGATTCTTTTCCTTAAAAAAAACCAAAAAACAAAAAACCAAAAGCCACACAACAAGCCAACCTTAACATTTGCAAATGAATGACCAGAGTTTGGAAGTTTGATTGAATTGCCTTGAATTGCAGCAGAACATTACAGGATATGCTATGTATTATACTGCAAAATTGCATTCATGATTTTCCCACTATGTTGCTTTCATATTAAATAAGATATGAGAGTGTAATTCTGTATCCCTACTTCTCATTAAGTTAACATCCTTTTTACATGTGCTAGCAAATGGAAAGCATTCAGATATATTCTGTTGAAGACAATGCTGGGAAACTGCAAATATGATTTTGTTCAGCAATAGTATTACTGCTACTTGTTACTGTGACAGCAGAGCTGCAGTGCTCTCTAAATGATAGCAAATCTCCTAATTTTAAGTATTTAGATGTTGGACACCCTCTTGAGTTCTTTGCTAGTTGTATCAAGCATCCATGTGAACATTTTCTCTTGGTGCATCTTTTCCCAGTTGAATATCATGGTAATAAGATGTCATTTTGCAACTATATGGAGCCTTTTATCCTACTCAGTTGCAGCAAAATCTTCAAGCTGTAATGTCAGCCACTGAGGTTCAGTATGGATAAGACACACTGAGAAGGACAGTATTCAAACTTACTCAAACTCCTCTGTTTTAGGATGGAAGTAGTTACTCCTGATCTTTCTTGAAAAAGATAATGCCAGTGATTAATCATCCTTTTATTGATTTATGAAACATCTAAGATCTAAAGGTAGGCCTTCACAGACATGGAGGTCACTCAGAAAGGGCAAAGTCTTACCCAGTGTGCAAGTTTTACTCAAGATAGAGGTTTTAAATTTAGTAACACAGTTTACTAAGAAGATGTGAATTTCTTAGATTTTCTCTGTGTATGCTACTATAATCACATCTTTTAAATGTGGGACTCATTTATTTCAAAATAGGGAACAGATTACTGTCATTACTGGTGACTATCACTGATGTCCATCCAGTAATGCAACAGCACTGTACAAGCTTTTATGTACAGATAAAGAAGTATTAGATTCAGCTTTCTGAAGCTGGAGCAGATGAATCTAGGTCAACTGGTGACCCTATTTAAGCCAAAAGCAAAATACCAGTTAACTTCAGTCAACAGCTTTTAATCCAGGGGTCAATTTTTTCAAGTAAAACTGTTAAAGAGTTATTCCTGTTTCTTATAATACTGCTTTTCTTTCTTGAGCATGGAAGGTTTCAGTGTGACTTGTCTAGTTAGGAGATATAAGACGATGTCAGACCTAGGGTTTTTGACAAGAAGAGTGCTTTTCAGTCTGTTCTGAAAGCTGAAGCAGGATCTAGTCCAACAGTACTGACATACTGCTGTAGTTTCAGTCAGAATTTGAAGAGAAACACCTCATTTTCTTAAAGCCACTGGCACACATTTTACATTAAAGACTCCAGTGTTTAGCAATTGTAAACTTGATAACAAACATGGGTAAACTAACTACATGTAACGTAAAATGTTCTCTAAATCCATATCCCTTTCTAGTCAACCGTATACAGCAGTAAAGGATGCATAGGAAGACTCCTAACTTCAGAGATGTTTTAACTTGGATAAACAGATATCTGTCCAGATATGAAGTGCATTAGGAGCAGCAGATTATAAAAGGAACACTTGAAACTTAAATTTCCATCTGTTTGATATAGTTTCCTGCTGCTCCACTTGCAGCAATCTGGAATACAAAATGAATTTGATCAAAGACATGCTCAGATGCAATTTTTAGTTTAGTCAATGGGAATTTTTGCTTGAACAAGAACTACAGGATTTAGTACACAGGATTTCATAGTAATTATTTACTTTTGTGGGAAGTTTAGTAACTGGAATGGCAAACAAAGGGGAAATAAGTTGGGATAGGAGATTTGTAAGAAAGTTCCTGTGTTTGCATAAAAAAATTATCCCAGTCATTTTTAAACTTTTTTTTTCCTTTTGTAACACCTGTGTTGTAATGATTAAAAACAATGTTTCATTTTAAAGTTAGCTCCCTTAAATTTTTTCTTCTTCCCCTATTACTCACATTTCTTTTCCGGTTTTTATTATCCTGCCCCGATGGGGATTTTCTTTTAACTTTGTTATAATATAGTTGTTAGTGTGTGTACATGAAAACACTACTGACCTTTTACTGACTTGTGATTCAGAGGATTAATACCTCTGCATACAACCTTCTGAAAATATTGGGAAAATTTCCCTTAAACCTGCTTTTCAGGTGGACAAATGGTGAAAATCCTACTCAACACTTTTTCCTCATTTGTTACAATGAATTACTTCTCTTGTATAATTGAGATTTTCAGGTTGTGTATTTTGATTACTAATCAATAGGTAATAATATGGCCATAATTTCTATATTGGGTTTAAAATGCAGAATTTTTGTGCATTTTGGAGGACATAGCCTCCATAACTGAAGTTATTTTAAAATGGTTGGTTAAAGTCGGTCTCTGAACTTGTGAATATCTTCACTCATGTGAATAGTTTCAGCAAAATACAATAGGAAAAGCAGAGCCAACCATTCCAGTGGTTATGCCAGTGGAAGTATAACAAAATGAGGGAAAGGATCTTGCAATTATGGGCACAAAATACATATGCATATATGTAAACATGTACGGAGGACCAAGGAGGTTGTGGCTTTCCTCTGTAATCTGTCTAGCAAATGCCAAAACCAGCATTAGGTCTTTGGATTTGCCTCCCACAGTGACCTTTAGGGTAAGGTGGATTAGTGAAAATTTTCAGAAGTAATTTTTAATTTTAGAAGTCACAATCACCAATAGCTTTCTCTGAACTTCATGGGAACTAAAAATTCTGTCTCCAGGATGTCACTGGTTTCAGACAACCCATACATAGACATTCAAAAGCGGAAGTCACTTGGGTAAATTCTGGCCTTAACATCTGTGTCTCTAAAACTGTTCCCTGTAACAAGTAGAAGTTATGAAAAGTGAGTGGGACAGGGAGATATCGTGGGAGAAATATATTTGGCAGTGGCATTTGCTGCAGAAAAAAAGAATATAAGAAAAAAAAGGGACACAAGTAGCAAGGAGCTGTTTGGGCTTGTCATTTGGTGCAGAAAAAAAGAATGTAAATAAAAAAAGGGACACAAGTAGCAAGGAGCTGTTTGGGCTTGATAGGAGAGGGAACAGAGCTGTAAAAACATCACTTTCCAAATGGAACAATGTCCAGTCTATCTCAAAATCCATTTCCAGGTGCATTATGTAGCCTATAGAGAGCATTTCAGTAGTAAAGCACCCTACCTAGTGTCTGGAACTGGGTGTATAAAGTAATATTTCATTTGTGTGTTATTTGATTTGATTTTTAACCCTTCTTACATTGTTTTCAGCAGTGTTGGGCTTTCATTATATACTGAAAGCCAGACTTCTTGTGAGTCGGACTTGCTGAGAACATGGAGATATACCAAGGAAGTGTATCCCTTAGCAACAGAAAACAAGTTAGGGTTCTTCAAAACTTTTCTATTCATGTTTTCTCTCATTGTTAGTAGGCCTTTTATAGAGAAATTGGCTCACACTTAATTTGGAGTGCTTTAGACCCAAATGTTAGTTAGCTTTAATGGGACAATTTTGTGAGTTTCATTTGACACCAGACAGTTACTGAAAATCATGTACATGGTTGTATCAGTTGTGCCAAAGGAAAAACATAGGGGAAGAGAATTATGTCACTGTTGTTAAAGGTATAGCCAATCTACTTAACTAACACATGAACTGGCTACATTGTAATTGTCTTCATAGGGTTTGCATTAGTCAGGCTTTAGGCATTAAGTAACAGGTTGTACTGTGAGATGTATCAGTTAAATGATTTTAGCCAGAAAGTGTTTTAACACTACAGTAATTACTCTTACAGCAACTGGACACACTACCTTTCTGTGTCAGTGGCTGTTCTATTTCAAGCATACAGTGACACATACATGGTAGATAAAAGCAGGCATGCCATGGGCTCTCAGATCTTATATCCTGAGACAGTCTGTGACTTTCTTTAAGTGACCCTCCCCACTTGGCTCCCCATGTTTGTCATCACCACCATTCCACTCTTCCTACAGTCTCCCCTGTACTTCTTACCTGAATTCTCACAAATCCAATGGATCCTGACAGCAAAGGATGAAAGACTTGGTTTCCACTGGTGCCCATCTCCCAGAAGGTGGCCCAAGAAAGGCAAGCCAGTTTTAGAGTATTCCCATGCATTTCCCATATAAGGCAGTTAGCACCCCAAGCTGCCTGATTTATTATGCTGTGGTTTCTATGTTAATAGTGGCTGATGAACCACAAAGCACTGCCCACATTCATATCTATTGCACCCACAACCTAGACTCTTGGGTACATGTTTAATGAAAAAAGCACAGACAGTTCAAAGGTAATGAGCAAATTCATTGTCCCCTGGGGATAATAAATCACGTAGCAAAATCACTGAAAGCTAACCTGCCCTTAAAATAGAGAAACTGGAGAGGAAAATATTTATCATAAATGGAAATAAAAAGATTATTTTAGATGCCTTTTCTTGTTAGTGGCATAATTCTCTACAGTATTTGTTTTCATTCTCAATAAACCTGTTAAATTTTAAATGGTAAAAAGCAATCTCAGTAAGCTTAAAGGAAAACAAGTCTTTATCTAACTGTATTGCTTAGTTAAATGAAGCGTGTGGCATATACTGACTTCAGAACTTTCTTTAAGTGTCTTTTCTGGGCTGTTGATTCAGTGAATACTTCATTTATTTTCTGGCAATTTTCCTGAAAGGAAAGCCAAGGAGCATCATCTGAATAAATAACTGTGGTTTATTTTGGCAATATCTTGTAACAGTTCAAGTGGTCAGGTATTTTGTTTTTTTCACTGAAGCACCCTATCATCCTGGAGCCTGACCAACAGCTCTTTGCCACTTCACATAACTTAAGTTGTTTTACTCTGCTCCCTGAGCAGATTTTTGCAGTTCATGCAGAGGAATTATAGCTAAATGTTGCTGTTTCTAGTTAAAGATATCTGTCTTAAAAGTAATAAATCTAGCATTAGAATCATAGAATCATAGAATGGTTTGGGTTGGAAGGAACCTTAAAGATCATCTAGTTCCAGCTTCCAGTGTTAAGAATAGTAATTCCTGTATGATCTACTGAGTGACATGGCTGATAAACTCATAGGCATTATCTTTCTGACAAATCTGTGAGTCATTTCTATGGAAAACCTTTCAAAAATAATAGGAAAAGGAAAGAAGCCCAAATATAAGTATTTGAGTAGTTTTCTGTAAAAGGATCCTGCCCAAAACTTCCGATTTGGCTAAGTTTTGAGCTGAAATACTGTTTTGTAAATTAATTTCACCTAAATGTTGAAAAAATGATTTCCACAAAAAAATTGGCAATTCTTGTCTTTGAAAAATTCTTTGTTTTCCACAAAGGAAAAAAAGAAATACACATTCCTTCACAGTATCTTTTTTTTTTTTTTAATTGGACAAATATTTTCATTAAAAAGAAGTTAGTAGTCTTTTTGGTTTATGCTTATGTAAGTGCATTTGTAAAGATCATTATGACAGACAATAAAACAAGCAAGTGGTTGTGTATGAAGAAATAAATGTAGGCTGAAAATCCATCCTGCTGCAGCCCAGTGCTCAAGACACTCTTAAAAAGATGGTTGTTCTGAGTTCCAGTTCTAGCTTCCAACATCTGTGGATTTTATCTGGACCCTTGTTATGTGAAGTGCATCAGCCATCTCTGGGACTGTGTGTGGGCTGAAGGAAAAGGATTCATACAGGATCTCTTGGCAGTACCAAGCCTAAGAAATGGGACCCTAGAGCTGTAGGGACACACAGTAGTCTTGCTGTAATCTTGCCATAAACTAAGAATTGTGCTAAAGCTTCTTGGCAGAACCAATTTTCAAAAGGCAGAGTCTGCAGAAGCACATCTTCACTATCAATGTCCTTGCTTCTATTTCTGTGGATGGCCTTGGCAGAAAACTCACAGCATAAGAGAATTTAATGATTCCCTAGGCCATCTTTGTTTTCTCCTTCTCATCTCTATTTTTTTTCTTTTCAAAGAGAGAGCTATAAAACGTGAAACTGAAACTGCATACTTTGAGAGATTTGTTAAGGAGATCAAACTTCTGTTATTGAGTTTTATCCTGGCATAGCATGAAATGTGACTGCCTTCTTAATGCAACATGGGTCTGCTTGGTTTTGCCAAGAAAAAGAGTTCCTACTTAATAAAACCAGCCGTTCTCATAAATAGGGGGAGCAAAATGATCTATAATGATATATGCTAAGTCCAGTGGGTAAGAAAACCAGGCCTGATCTTGGCAGTCAAAGGAGTTGAACTCCAGGTCTTTGACTCTTTGCAGGCTGTTTTGCAGAAGTATGCCTGTGCTGACCATGCTCATACACAGGATGAATTTGCTTTTTTTTTTTACTTCAATCTTTACGTAAGTGAAAGTGATGAGAGGCAGCTCCTCTAAGTTGGTGCAATGCTATTCAGAAATTCAGGAGGTGGTACATCACTACTAAGAGCGCTGCTTGAATCTCCTCTCCCCACCTCTGCCAAGAAATGGCTGCAAGTTGGATGCAAACACCTGCAGGCAGGAGTTAGGTGGGGAAGTACTTGGTAGCCTGTACAGACCTAGCTGACAAGGTTCTGAAACATGAATCTGGAAGTTGTGGGCTCTGGTTCCAGGTCAAGCACAAGCCTCCTGCATGAACTCAGGCAAAACACTAAGACTGTGCAAGGACATCACTGTCCTTGCTGAATTTGTTGCTGCTAGTGGGTGGGGTTTTTTGTTTTTAATAAAAGCTTGGAGTGTATTTGGATGTGAAGGACATTATGAGAATAAAGAATATTTATCTTGGAGGCTGGGTCTGGGCTGCATTTTTCAAATTTTTTTTTTCCCAATCCCCTGAGTTGGGAAACTGAATCTTATTTTTCCTGGAAGACAGGGAGAGGGTGGTGACAGGAATCAATGTGTTAAGCCATTAGTCACCAGCTGCTGAAGTACAAATATTGACAAGTGCAAAGGTTTGGTGGTCTTGCTTTTCTGCATGAGTATCAGCAGTCTATCACACAGAGCGTGCCAGTACTTCCAGGAGGCCTGTTCCTGGGTAACATGATTATTGCAGCATATCAGGGTGGTAAATGGTTAGATATGGATAGTACAGCTTCCATTGAATCTATGTTACCCAATGTCTGGTTATGCAGAGTTTCACCTTGCAACACAAATACCTTAGGCATTATGGTTGTAAAATCAGCAAATTGCTTTCCTGCATCCTAAGGACAATCTTGTAAGTTCACATCTGATCATTTGATTGTGGTTCTCAGGTTTCCATCTTTGTTTTAAACATCATATGCTCTGAGGGACACCCCCAGGAAGAGTGCTGTAGCTATGTTGTTCACATGCTAGGAATAGAATCACTGTGGCAACTGAGCAGTTTTCAAAATGGAAGCACCCTACAGTGGGATCTGTGAAAGGGCTGGTCTGTGAGCTCTGAACAGGGATCTGTGAGCAGAGTAGATGGTACTCTCAAAAATCTAGTCTGTAAAAAAAAAGGGGGGGGAGAGGAACTTTCCACTGTTGCTAAGTCTGGCTAAGCTCCATCAGCTTGCAACACTAAGTCATTACATAAGATGAGTCACTGGATGCTGTAGGCAGTTTCTAATCCTTATTGATGAGATCTACTGAGAGCAAGGCTACAAGCCCTGGTGTTGGAGATGTCTGCAACCTGGGAGACAGGTACAGCCAAGAAAAGAAGTGTAATCTTGGTCTAGCAGACAGATTGCATGTTCATAGTCTCTTCTGCCCATATCATTCCAAAGCTAAGTATTGTCTGCAAATACTGTGCTATCATCTACTTTCCTTCTGAAAATCACAAATCCCTTTCTGCACAAATCTGTTTTTACCAGATTCTGTAACATTCTGGAACCACTGGTTTAGTCTCTTTTCCTAAAAGGAGTACTGATGTGACAGTTATATATGTATCTGTATGTAGGTAAACAGGTGCAGAACAACTAAGAACAGCACTGGTTAAGACTTTCAGTTAAAATCACTTCTGTTCCCAAAGCAACAGTTAAACATACTTCCAACAAGTTTCATTCCCTTTTGGTGTTAGCCTCCTCTGGAAGTCACACTATGTGTACTACCTGGGCAAATAGCTCCTTGATGTCTCCATCTTCCAAGCCTGAGATTTGGAAATCCATGATGTGGCCAGATTTCCTGGCCACTTTTAGTTTGATAGTTTGCATTTGTTACAGATGGTTTATCTAGCTGTTTCAGGTACTCCTTCTTAGGATTGCTATACACAGCTCTTCTGGGTTCTTCAGATCTTAGGAGGGTTGTTTTTTTTGTTTCAGATAGTTTTTTCTAAATCATCTAAAATTACCAGTCTTAGAAGCAATCCCAATGAACTTAATTTATGTTCTCTGAATAACGAAGAATTTAGCTTGTCCTTGTGTAGGTTTTATGTTACATTCTTGTTAGCAGAAGCATTCAATAATGAAAATATCCATTTGATTTAATTTCTTTTCCCAAATATGCCTTCTTCAATCACCTGTGTTATGTCATCTGTTACCTGTCAACTGTCTGATAAACGTGTATTTAAAGGCCATGATCTATCTTTAGGACCAGTGCAATTACTATTCCACTTATAACCTTCCTTTGCGAAAGTTGTCACATAAATATAAACAGGAACTTTCCCTGAAAAGGAACTGATCAAAATGAGTGAAGATGTCAGGATTTGGCCGGCAGGATGATTCATATGCATTTGCATCCATTTCAGTTGTATTACTGAAATTTAGGACATTGTCTCAATCACTTTCTAATGATTAAGAGCTAGAAATATGCTCCTCTGCATGTCCTTATCCTAACAGGCAATTAAATGTGGGTCTGCCATCTGTGAGTATCACTGGAAATATTTTTAGTGTGACTTAACTGTTTGGAGTTTGAGTGCTGAGTAGTAACTGTTTCCAGTATATCATCCAGTGCGTTTTTGTCTTTGACACATCAAGTTTTAGAGTTGATGCTAAAAACATGGAGCAACTTTCCTCATAGGAGTAACTTTGTTCATAGACGTGCAAGTCAGTTATTTCAGTGACTATCCCTGAGATGTGTCCTCAGATTTTTTCAGATCCTGACAGGAACAAAACTGTTTTTCTCCAGAGAATCTGCTATGTTGTCCTACCCTGGGATATATTATAATACAGCATATCATAGGATGAAATCCAGACTTGCTGCAAAATTCCTGCTCAGGGAGTAGAATTCTGCACCTGTGCAGCACGTTTTGCTGTGGGTAAATTCTATATAGTTGCTACAATTACATATGCCTTTCCAGAGCAATTTTAATGATACCTGGCAGGATGGAGAAGATGAAAGCCTCAGGAAAAAAAAACCCAAATACGGGTACATAAGGCATTGGTGGAATGCAGGCCACCAGCTTTGTGACCACTTCATCTAACCCACATTCACCCAGTGGATTTTCTGCTGTGCAAGAGGGTTCAGCAAACATCATAATTTTAGAAATGACACTTGTGTCTGAGTGCAGATGAAAGAAAACAGGAAAAAAAGTCTCAGATATTTTGCTTACCTGGTATGTTATGGTTAGTTCTGCCCTTTTTAATGCATTTTCAGTTAGGCAATCAGTTTCTTGTGAAGTTGTGTGGCTTTTTCAAGACATGATATCATATTGCTGTTTATAACTACTTGGGGTTGTGAAAGCAGATGATTTACCAGAGAACACAGAGGCTGATGTAAACTATTTGCAGATGACAGTGTTGGGTAGAGGGACAGTGGAAATGCTCTTCTTTCTACTGCAATGTGTAGATTTTCAGACCTGTATAGGACACAGAACATGTGAAAGGAAACAGTAAGAGCATGGAATGAACAGAGCTATACATGCAATGCACAGTACAGATCACATAATCTGTTAAACAGAATCTATAAATAGATCTGATCTTGAAGCTGAAGTAAATGGCTACCAGCAGCTATTGTGTGGACATGGATCAGATGTTAACAACTACGGAGAACTCAGATCTGTTTAGCTGTGGTTTAGCTATCCAGATCTGCCCTGCAGCAGGGAGAGGCAATGGGTGACCTCCTGAGGTTCTTTCCTGCCCTTACTTCTGTGATTCCAAAAGCTACATGTAAATAGTCCATGCTGAACACAGGAGATAATGGCTGTGACAAGACCGTTTATAACTCGCATACTTGTGTTTTTAGCACAGCTACAGCAAAGCTAAAATAAAGTTAACGATGCAGAGCTCTATTTGAAAGAAAATCTCAGTATCACGATTATTTCCTGTGTTAGTGAATGATAATGGAATAAACATAGAACTGGATACACTTATATAAAAGAGAGAAAATTGAAAGAAAATGAAGATATTTAAATTTTAAAAAAAGGTGTTATTTTGTCAGTTTAGCTATCTACCATACCAATATGAACATGAACTATAAGAGAAAAGCAGCACTACCACTTCCTTCATTGCTTGGATTTTCAGGCTTTACAAAACCTTGTCATAGGGCAATTATTACCTATTACTATTTATGTATCATTGCAGAAACGCAGTCACATTGGACTAAAATGTGAGTAGAAGCAGTGGGTACTCTAATATCCATACAAGTAATGGAGTATGACATAACAAACAATTCATGCCATTTGCTAACCTTTAGGAGTCTCTTCATAAACATTAAGATGACTGGCACACAGTGCTATGCCCCTTAGCATATCTTACCAAAAGTGGACAACACAGAAAATATATCTGCAAAATAAGTGTCTTATGATAAAAGGCACACCTCTAATGCTGAAGAGGCCTTGACTGGACTAGTATGGCTAGGCTTCGTGAACGAAGATCCAGGGAGGGCTCCACCCATGCTCCTCACCAGCGCCTTTTACAAGTGCGCTGATAAAAAGAGGATAGCGGATAGCACCCTCGAGCCTGAGCAATGGATTTTTTTAGGTGAGACACAGCATGCACAGAGCTGGACCCACCCTTTAGTCCTAAGGTTCATCTGCCAGGGCCTAGCAAGCTTGGACGCTGGCAGCGAAGTTCTTAGGATGGAGGTTTTATTAGAGCGTCCTTCTGTTAGATGGAAGGCCTTACAGGGCTAAACAAGCTCCATCTGCCTGGGTTTGGAATTAGAGTTGTCCATCTCCTAGGATGACTGCCAGAAGGCTAATGAGCACATCCTACCCATACAAGGATTATAGGAACATGGGTTTCATTCCCCACACTTCACCGTGGGCAATGAGTTTAATGCTCCCTCTGCTGTCGGCACAGTTATCGCACCAGGGGCCACAGGAGACCCCAAGTGATTTTCAGACTGTGCCTGACAGGACTCGTACCTGCATGGAAAATCCATTGAAGCTCCTGTATATAGGATTATTTGACTAATCCGAATGATACTCCTAAGTGCAGTGGTTGTTGAACATTGTTTTACTTCCTGCATAGATACTTGTACGCAGAATGAAAGTAGGTTAATATTTCTTGTCCCAGGACTAGATTCAGGCAGGGCTTTACGAATGTATAGTCTAAGTTATCACAAGTCCTGTATCCAAAGTGTAAGAAGCATTACCTGCTAGATAGGGATATCTTTCATTTAACACTTAGGACTCAAAAGATTCAGACTCCTTGTAATTTGGACCATTTGTTTTACAAGTACTTTGCCTGGCTAAATTCCAGGTAGGAGTAAGAATGGACTTAAAAAAGAGGGAAGACATGAAGGACGTCTTCTTGTGAAGACTAGATATCATGAATTTAATTCTTTGCTTAAACTTAGCTTTCCTTCGTCATCTTGACACATCAGAATTTCTGTCCCCTTTTCCTGGAGTTTAAAGAAAAGAGAAGGATTGGTGACTGGAGGGTAGGGAATAAGTGTACTTTTCAGAGAGCAATCCTATGAAGTCATCTTCAAGAAGGTCAGGAGTTTCTGTTGGGGGAGAAAAAGAAGGGCCTGAGAGAGCTGAGAGGCTTAGCTCTGTGGGAGAAGGTAGTGCAGACATGTTAGTGGAAGTGGAAAGAAAAAAATTACTAATAGAGCAGTGTGGCTAGACAAGTATGTGGACTATTTTAAGGATAGAGAGAAAAATGTACAGAGGAGAAGAGACTATAGAAGTTGACAGGTGGCTGCCTGAGGTCTTAAACAATATTAGAGTTCTTCCAGTGGGCATGCTGGATCTGTCTCCTCCTTTGCCTTTTGTAGCTTGGGAACTAATTTTACAGATTAAATAAAGTACTTTGTCAACTTGGTGTGTCTGGCACTGAATTTGTAAATCCATCCTTTCTATTTCAGTCAGGCATGACTGGGTGAACATCCTTTATAACTAAAAGAAGTGACATGAATAATTCTTCCTTGAAATAAGGTCAATGTTATCCTCATGTGACTTGAGCTGTGTGGAAGGAACAAAGACTTACATCAGCTGGGTGCTATTAGCAATACTGGGTGCAGACATATTTTGTCTTAAATCTCAGCTAATATTTAAAGAGTCATTACGATTATTGCAGTTTTTACAGGAGTCATGACGTTGTTCATAGAAATGTATTTTAGCAGCAAAATCACCTTGGGGTGAAAGAAGTTCTGTCATTCCAAAGCAATTTTTGTGTTATGCCCAAAGCTGTGCACGTTTACTCTAAAAGTTGCTATTATATGTATTCTGCTTGGTCTTCGTCATCATAAAGCCTAATCTTTTCTTGTCAAATTAGAATGCAGTTTATGGAATTTTTTGTTTTCTGTTCTTTTATGTACTTCTGAGTTCCCATTTCAGTAGATAACATAATTGATTTAAGCTACCATTGTCAACTATGTTTGCAATATGTACGTTATTTTAAATGAAAAAAAAAGGTAATGGTTTGTGTAGCCTGCTGCTGTTTCCAGATCACATCAGAAGGGAATGTTTGAGGTTTGTTTTTTTAAGTGTACAGTCTTAATCTAACCTAATTTAGTGTGGTAAGCTTATTTTTTCCTTACCACAAAAAGAAATGGACAATTCTGTACTTGACTTTTTCTTATGGAATGATAGAATAGCATCAGTGGCCCTAAGATAGAAAAATGTAGGATATCTTCCTAGTGGAAAATGACAGTATCTTTAGCAAAATGAACTTGCATAGATTTGTCTTTGATTGTTAAAAATATCTTGCATTAAATAGTAGGTAATCTCTTTAGAAATCTTTAAGTGCCCAGTTTCACTGTCACATTATTATACTTCTTCTCTGTCAACAGAGGTTCACATTCTGCCATGATGTCTGTCTAAATCTACTTAGAGAAGGGAATGATAAGGAAGGTGTATTACACTATTTTCTTTTTATCTTTCTTACTTAAATGTAACTGTTCTTAACATAAATTATATAACATAGGTAGGAAAACTTGTTTTTCTCATCTATACTAATTTTTCAGTTCTATGCACAATCTTAAATCTATACTATACAACTTTTACAAACATACCACCAGCTTCAGAAACATAGGACTTTAAAAATAGCTTGTGGAAAGCTTATGATTTACTACTGAGTCATGAAAATTCTCTGCCATACAATCATTTTTGTTTAGCTTTGAGTAATGCTATGCAATAGGGTTTTTTTTTCAATTGATCTTTTGCTTCCACTCTTTCAAAATCTGCAGTTATTAATGGTGTCTCTTAGCCCAGTTCTTACCCCTAGCTGAGTGGTCAGTTGCAGGGCTTTGGATATGGATATAAAATCCCTTCTCTGTTTACTGCCTAGTCCAGTCAATCTGGATCCTAGCCCTGGGACCTGCAAGGGCTGCCCTTGGCTGCGGGGCCTATGGCAGGAGCTGAGGATGATGATGAAGCAGGTGCGTAAGGAACATACTTTCCATTGCCCAGAACAATGCTGGGTGACTCACAAAAGCAAAATTACAAATAACTTATGGGTATCACAAAATCTGCCCAATTTTTTTGTATTACAAAAGGTTTTGGACATGCACCCCTGAAATGCCTGTGAACTGATTGTTGCTGCCAACTGTGAGCAGCAGCAGGAGGATGGATGCTCTGTGCACTGCAGCACTGCACTGCACTGCAGTTCTCTCAAACCAGAGGATACAGTTGCTCCCTCCCTCCTTCTCTAAAGAGCTGGGGTAAAGCAAGAAATTAAGCTCTGCGTTAGCCTCAGTGGCTTCCATACTGAAGTGATTTGGCTGATACTATTGACTGGTTTTTGTCCAGAGGAGACTATTTCCAGGTAGCCGCCAGAAGGAGGGAGAAGGATGTTATGAATAAGAATATCTCTGGAGTTCAGAGAATACAATACTACTTTTGAAAGTGCTACCTCCTTTCACCAGTGTTTGCTAGCATATTTAAAGGGTATGTAAGTACATATAAGGCATCATGACGCCTTGCAAGAGATATCAGAAGGAATGTGGAGTAATTGGTGCTGCTGTTTTATGGGAATCACTTTCTATAACTCTCAGATCTTCATATCATCATATTTGACTGTTCTGATGAGTTTACCAAGGCTGGGTAAAAGAAAACAGATGGGGATACAGGTTTATATATTTTGCTGATTTTACAATATTTTTTGCTAAACTGTTTTCATTATTAGAATCTGGTGCAGGTCATACAAGACTGTATTTGAGTAACCATTTTTCTTTGTTATTGATTTAACTCTCTTTTGCCTTGGTTGCATAAATAGAGCTAAAAATAATTATTTTTAGTTTCTCTTTCCCAGAGGTGGCCAGCTATTTCCAGTAATAGTGATTGCTTTTATTTTTTTTATATACCTAGCAGACTGCACAGCTCTGGTTTTACGTCACAGTCTTTCTAGACATAGCTGTGGCCATTAATGGCAGATTTCAGCTCTTGTATTTTAAAGGCACAGAATTCTGGCCAAACTCATCAGCCACTTCAGTGATATGGGAATATGACCAAAAGGCAATTTCTTATCCCTTGAAAACAATTCAGGAGATTAAAAAAGTCTTGAACAAAGGCAGAGAGTCATTAACATGGGTTGGAAAGTAAATTCTAGATATAACAGTTTATAAAACTGTATTAAAGTGGGAAATAATTGATTTTGGGGAACTACAGTGATCTATATCCTTGGCACCTTTTAATTTATATGAGTCAGCTTATATAAGCTGGCTCCTTTGAAGACGTGGGAAGTAAATGTACACATAAACTTTGTTTTTCTGAAGAATACAATGAATGTACTATTCTGTAAAGCTAGTGGTCCTTTTTAACACTGCTCCTTCTTCTGGTGACAGATAATATTTTCGTGATTGGAGAATTAGAAATGAAAAGCTGAGTTAATGCCTTTTTCACCCAAGCTACTGCTCTGCTAAACAAGTTTTTCTGCACTTGCCAGGGCCCGTTCTCCAGGGTCTGATGCAGAACAGTCAGAAATGGAACTTGCACACCCTAACTGCATTTAGACTGGTTTTCCAGAAAAGAAAAGAAACCAAGTCTGATCTCTTTATGTAACACCACATCTAAACAATACAACATACTGAAGCCATTAGCTCTTTAGCGCTAAACTTAGCAATGAGGAATTCCCTAGATGATTTTTACATTCCAGAGTTTCTACCACACAAGATTCGTGGGGATATGAGGAAGATTCAAGCTGCTTAACAAATAGATATATATAAAAGTTACATTACTCCCTAAACTGCCTGGTGAGCTAACAGTCTCTTCTAACATCACTAATTAGGTCTTGAAAGATTCTGTGGTGTCACAGATGTTACTGCAGAGGAAACCACACTAGAAAGTAAAGAGGAAATAGTAACAGCACTTTTGTTAATTTAACAGAACAGAAGGCTTAACCCTTGTAGTGTTTGAACAGGGCCTGATTCTTTACATTAAGAAGTGGATTGTTGATTAGCAGGACATCAGATCACCATTTCTTTGGAGCAGTCTGGATTCAGACTCTACTGATAAAACTCAGAGCAGAGACTAGCTCCAGAGACCAGAGGAAAAAATATATCTGTGATACAAGTGAAAAATAGTCGTGCAACATCATTTTCAAAAATATATGCTAGCAATGCTGGTGGCTTCCACAAGTTTGTTCACTGTTTCATGACCCACTCTGTCTGGTCTTTTCTCAGATTCACAGAACTGCAGAATGGTTCAGGTTGGAGGGGACCTCTGGAGGTCATCTGGTCCAATTCTGTGCTCAAGCAGGGTCAGCTAAAGCTGTGCCTAGGACCATGTCCAGATGAGTTTTGAATATCTCCGAGGATGGAGATTCCACAATGTCCCAGGTTTGAGGACAATTTTGGGGGAAACCCAAATAAGAAGCCTTCCCACTCCCACAGAAAAGGAAGGAAATAGAATAAACCATACACACACATGGGGGGAAAAAGTGGCAAAGAATAAGTTTAACAAGAAAAGAAAACAGTGAAATACAAAATCAGTGAAAACCTCCCAGCCCCTCCTCCCCAGCTGCGTTGGAAAATGGCGGCCCACGCCCCCCACACACCCCCACAGGAAAACTGCAAAACACAGTCCAGATGCAGTGAAGTGGAGAAGCGATGGGCTGGAGTAAGCTGGAATGGTTGATGGTGAATGAGGTGCCAGAGGGATGGGATGGATGGCATTGGAATGAAAAGACCCCCAGCAACGCGATCTTCTCAAGATGGTGGATCTTCCCTCGTGGCGTTCAGGAACCAGAAGGGGAGAACACTGGAAGTGATGATGAATATAGCCCATGCGCTGTGTCGCGCCACATGACACAGTTCCTGGTGCTCCGTTCGTTTCCTATCCAGTTGCGTTGGGGTTGCACTAGGCTGTACTGTCTCCCCGTGCCACTGCTTTCACTGCATGCCACCCCATGCAGTTTCATGCCACTGGGATGGGGTCATGAGGCTGCTGCCAGGAGATTGCTCCTGCAGCTGGGACATGTTGCTGGTCCACTACAGATGCCGCTGCTGCTGGAATGGGGGTCCCGGGCTGCAAATGGCTGGGGGGGCTGTTGTGATGCACCGCTTCCGTGCTGGGATGCCATGGTGTCCTAGTGTCTGTCTGCCTTGCAGTCCAGTTGGGGAAGGGGACAGTCCTGTGTGATCTTAGTGCCAGTCTGCAGGGGGAAGGGACAACCTCCCCCCCCAGTTCAAAATAAGCATAACCTTTCAGTGGAGAAAGAGGGGAATGAAATATGAGATACAAAGTTTCCTCTATGGGCAACTAGTGCCAGTACTCAATCAACCTCACAGTGAAAAAACGTTTCCTGATTTTCAGATGGACCTTCCTGTGTTTCAGTTTGCGCTCATTGCCTCTGGTCCTGTCACTGAGTACCACTGAAAAGAGCCTGGCTCCATCCTCTTTGCACCCTTCCTTCAGATATTTGTATACATTGATGAGATCTCCCTAAGCCTTATCTTCTTCAGGCTAAAAAGCCCCTGCTCTCTCAGCCTTTCCTCATAGGAGAGATGCTCCAGTGCCTTTATCATCTTCATGGCCCTTCACTGGAATGTCCCCACTATGCCCACATCTCTCTTCCACTGGGGAGCCCAAAACTGGATGCAGTACTCCAGGTATGGCCTCATCAGTGCTGAGTAAAGGGGAGGATCGCCTTCCATTGCCTTTCTCTTCTGTTTTTTTCCTAAGCTAGTATCTAGGGCATTGTACTTTCCAACATGTACTTTACCCCAATTTGGTAAAAGGTATTTACTCCTTAAAAAATTAAAACAACCCTTACTTGTCAAAAAATGATTTAATAGTTGTAGATTGACATCTGGACCAGCCCATTAGAGTTATCTTCTCTGCCCACGGGTGTTGAAGAAACCACTGAACTTTCACAGAGGTGCTTCATAGTTCAGTCCCTAGCTTGGGTCAAGACAGAGAACATTGAGAAGTTTTTGACACTCATTTGTGTTCTTAAAAATGTGGAAAATTTGTTTCTGCATTTGGTAAGTTATTCCTATTTGGGGAATAATTCCCCATTTGGCAAATTGTTGTGCCCCTTACTGCTAATCCAAAATTGAAGATTTGGCTTCTAGCCATTGGATTGTTTTGTATATTTGTACAACATATTAAAGACTTTTCTTCCTGTGAAGTAATAGTCTCCTTAAGCTCCCTGTAAAGCAGGTTTTCTGCCATTCCTCTCATTATCTTTGAGAACCTTCAAGTTTTATTCATTTATAGTTTATGTTTTCTTTTGAAATATGGACACTGGGCTGTACTATTCCAGTCATGGTTTGTGTGCTATTGCATATGGTAGCATCAGATATACCTGTAGTAGCAGAAGCCACATACTAATGAGATAATTGGGAGCTAATAACTCCCGTGCTGTAGCAGGTCAATGGGAATGCCTCAGTGTCATCAGCTGGGGCTGGAGAAAAGCATTAGGCAATTCAGGAAACATTCGGCAAAGCTGTTAGTAAGGACTTCTTCCTTCCCCAGTCGTCTAGTTGATATTCATGATGCTAATCAAGATAGTAGCTGTCCCTGCCTGTCTTTTCTTTTCTAGGCTGATGAAATGCAGTGCTGTCTTCCTGCTAAAGGAGGCAACGAGTGACAGGTAATCACAGAGGGTATGGAGTAGGTCTGTGGAAAGCTGAAAGTCAAGTGGAAGTGTCTCATAGTATGGCTTAAGCTCAACAAGAAAACTACACTGGACTACCTTTCTTATTTGGCTTTTGGTATATAAAATTTGTGAAGTTCTCTTTCAGCTCAGCATGTGGGTGTACTGCTATTTTGAGTGGGATGGGAAATGCAGATTTTGAGAGTAGGTGATTGTATTTCCTTGTCTGAGTGATTGTAAGGATGCACCCTGGTGCTTATCTCTACTGTCTCTATTGTTCATCTCCTGTCTATTGTCATGGTTATCACTTACAATAAAAGGACATTGATTTACAAAACACTTGAACTTTATTAACAAGGTATTGTTGTGAGATGATGAAGTCAATTGAGAGCTCCAGAGGAGTAAGAGACTACTTGACCGTAGTGTGATGTATGGGCTAGTGGCAATGGCTTGCATGTCTTCAGCTCTATAGCTCCGGGTTTATGTTTCCTGTGGCTGCCAGTGTATTCCCCACCATTGTTTCCAGTAGTTCTGTCTTGTGTTTCATTGGATTGCATCCAGCTGCATGTCTTTCAGTGCTTCTTTGCCATTCCCAGAAGGATGGCCATAACAAACTGGAGCAGAAATCCAGTTACTTACCATCCTCCTTGTGGCAGCAGTAGATGCTTCAGGAAAGTTCATAATAATAATATGACACTTCTGGAAGGATGCTTTCCTAAGTGTATCATCTTAAATTGCCACAGTCAACATTGCAGGATTTCCTGCTTCTATTGGTGTTTTATTGGCCTCTGAATGTAAGCTCACAAAATACATGCTCACCACTCTTTTTTTTCCCCTGTGTTTCAAACATTCACCAAAAATTTTGCAGGTATAGAAAAATATTGCAGAATTTTGCTCCTTAAGGTCACATGTGAACTAAAAAAGCAAAGAACAGATAATTATTCCTAGTCCTTTTATTTCCTCACTTAAAACATATATTTAAGCCTTAATTACAGTCTTGACGCAAACACTGCATTTAAGGCCTTGGGTGCTAAGTATTTTTTTGTTCCCTACTGTGCAAGATTAACATCTCAAAAAACTTCTCCTGGGAATACTGAAATAAAGGATTAGGGAGGCATAAACTGAGGAATTATTTAATGAAGGATGTTAAACTATTCCAGACAGAATCCTTGAGGGAATATCTTTCAAGAGGAATTTTTAAGTGGCAGGAGACAAGCTGGGAAAATATGTAGCAAATATCTTTTACAGCTTTCTGAGGAGGGCTAGTGTCTTGCCACATTCAGTTTCTTCCTGTGTGCTGTGCTGGCAAAGTGTTAAGCATCCTGTAAAATACTGCTTTTACATACATGAATGCCAACAGGCTTCTGTGGCTATGAACCACTGGACTGAGCCTGGCTACCTCCAGTGAAGTTTTACAGGCTTCTGCCAAGTGATTTCTCTGGCTCCCTCTCCTCCTCTGCCTCTCCAGTGGTGGCTTATCACCATCTGTCTGCACTGGGAGATCAGAGCAGACCTTCTGTGGCCCTGGTGAACAACTTGGAGTGCAGTAATTTCACAGTGTAGAATTTACCACTGCTTCCCGTCCTCTGAATAAATACTGCAGTTATAAATTCTTCTTCTATCACATGGCAAGATAGGCAGAGCATAACCTGAAGTCTGCATGGCACAATCTGCTACTAAAGTCTGTGTCTGAACAAAATAGGTGGGTTTCTGATAAACACAAAAGGCAAGTTTATGTACCTGTGACTGATTGTGTAGCAGAAAAGAAAAAATTAAATCCTATTCTTGTTCAAAACCAGATGTATTAGCTGGGAAATAATACAGTTTAATTTCTGTAAGCTCAGATGTCTTTTCCCTTAGCTGCTTATATGTGTGTACCATTTCATATCACACATTCATTCATGTAACATAACCAAAGAGTGAATTTTTTGTGCACAGATAATTTATTCCTCTACTTTTCTATATGATGGCATCACGGTAAATTAATTTTGTCATACAAATACTGCATAATACACTTAATATGATTTAAATGTTTCATTAATGGATTGAATCATATGCTTTAAAAAGATGAACAAATTATCGTGCGCTATATTACTGAAGTGAAAATGCTGCATCTTCAGGTACTGTCTTTTGCTCTTGTATTCAGCCTATGCATTTGGCAATAATAAAGGAGCTTTTTGGGGTTATGTGAGGATAGAGGAAATTACTGAACTGTTTTAAAGGAGGATTTTAGTGAGTTTGAGGAACATTATGATCCATTTTCAGGAAACTGTTTTGGTGGCTTGGGGTGTGATTTTTTTGTTTGGTTAGGATTTTTTTGGATGGGTTTTTTTGGTGTTTGGGTCTTGTGTGTGTGTTTGGTTTTTGTTTGGCTGGGGTTTGTTTTGTTTTGTTTTTAATGTAGCAGAGAATCAGAAAAATAGCTTGTCAGAGAAAAAACAGAAGAAATTTTGGAAGCATGTGAATGAGCTGGAGGAAAGACAGGACCTCCACATTTTCACTTGTACCTGTTTTCATTGTCTGGGAAGGTAAGGGCCAGAGATACTCATTAAAAATCTAAGTACAGTAAACATTAGCTTGAATTCAAGGTTCAGGAGTTTGACAGAGATTAGTGTTTAGCTGAGTTTTGTTTCTTATGGAGTAATAAAAAATCAGGCATCTGAGAGAGATATTGGGCTCAACTTCCGTATTAGGTTTGGACCTGGACCAGTGCTGGGCTTTTGGACAATTAATTATACTTGTCCTTTGCCTCTCTGTCCAAGACAATCCATGGCTTCCTCTCTGTGCCTTACTGACCACATAGTTCATGTTTGTTGACAGGGAACAGAAGTGGGAGTGTAGCAGCTCATAATATAAAAAGCCATTTGATACCATCTTTATTGATTTATTTTATCTTTATTGATGACCTGGATGAGGGGATCGGGTCTACCGTCAGTAAATTTGCGGATGACACCAAGTTGGGAGGGAGTGTCGATTTCCTGGAAGGCAGGAAGACACTGCAGAGGGACCTGGACAGGCTAGGTGAATGGGCTGTGACCAATGGCGTGAAATTCAACCAAGCCAAGTGCAGAGTCTTACACTTTGGCCACAACAACTCCATGCAGCGCTACAGGCTGGGAGATGAGTGGCTGGAGAGTGGCTCAGCAGAGAGGGACCTGGGAGTACTGGTTGACAGCCGGCTGAACATGAGCCAGCAGTGTGCTCAGGCAGCACGGAAGGCCAATGGCATCTTGGCCTGTATCAAGAATAGTGTGACCAGCAGGACTAGGGATGTAATTCTCCCCCTGTACTCAGCACTGGTGAGGCCTCACCTTGAATACTGTGTCCAGTTCTGGGCCCTTCACTTCAGGAAGGATATTGAGGTGCTGGGGAGGGTCCAGAGGAGAGTGACGAAACTGGTGAAGGGGCTGGAGGGGAAGCCATATGAGGAAAGGCTGAGGGAGCTGGGACTGTTTAGCCTGGAGAGGAGGAGACTCAGAGGTGACCTTATCACCCTCTACAACTACCTGAAAGGAAGCTGTAGTCAGGTAGGGGTTGGGCCCTTCTCCTTGGCAGCTAGTGACAGGACAAGAGGCCATGGCTTAAAGCTGCAGCAGGGGAGGTTTAGACTGGACGTTAGGAAGCACTTCCTTATGCAGAGGGTGGTTGTGCACTGGGGTAGGCTGCCCAGGGAGGTGGTGGAATCACCATCCCTGGAGGTGTTTAAGAGAAGATTAGATGTGGCACTGAGTGGCATGGTTTAGATGTTGTGGTGTTATTGGGTCATAAGCTGGACTTGATGATCCTGGGGGTCTTTTCCAGCCTTGGTGATTCTGTGATTCTATGATTCTGTGATCATTGGAACTCTGAAATCTGGACAGCAGCATCCAGAAAAGTTCACCAGGCACTTGGCTGTTGAATATGAAGAAGACCTACATTCAGATGGCTCTATCAGTGTAAGTCACCATTTTCACTGCTCTGATGTGGCCCGCTGGGAAGGGTTTACACTACTAGAAAGGAGTATGCCAAATTATCAACAGGTTGTGTCAAGGCCAGGTAGATACGGGCATTATGCACACGTCTCTGCTAGAGCAAAGTAAATTCTCATGGCATGATTCCTGGGCTTAGACCTATGCTTCTGTTTCTGACACTTTCTCAGCTGTGACCCTGCAAATCAAACTTATTTTTCCTGACCTTCAAGGCCCTTTGAAAATCACTGTGGATCCCAAAACACAAAATAACACATAGCTTAACTATTATACATCTCAATATACATGCACACAGACACCCTCATCTTATCTGTGTTCTTTGCCATTTAGTGTATAAGTTTACCTTAATCTGCATGAAAATGTCTGTTGTTGATACGAGACAGATTAATGGGATGATGCACTTTTCTCTCTAAAATCAACCTATCCTTATAAATGATGCTGTAACTACCCCTGGTCACATATTTAACAATACATATAATCTCAGGCAGCTTGTTCCTGAAACAACAGCTTACTTATAAGATGATCTTTAAAATGTCCATTTATCTTTCCTGTATTTCATGGAAAAGGCATAGGAGTTATTAGCAGAAACATCAAGAAAAAGAAAAGCATGAATCAATCCACTCTATGATCAATGTATTATAATCTATTGAGATTCTGACCTCTAAAAAAGCAATAACTCCGCCATAAGAAATATGCGTGTGTTTCCTGAGTTTTTACTGAAGTCACATGCAAGATTTCAATGGGCTTTTTATCCCATACTTTGTTTTTACATTTAAAAGGAAAAGCAGCTCCTGGGATACAACATGGCCTTAAGGATAGACTCCCAGGCCCTCAGGATAGGTTCCTACCTAGAGGAAGCCTAAAAAAACCCAGTGTACTCAACCTCTCAAATGACAATCCAGTGGGGCACAGATCTCTTCAGGTGATTCCTTATTCCCAAGCCAGAAGGCATAATCACATAATAATCCCTAGTTAAGTGAGGGTGTGGTCTTCTGCTATAATCTTTTTTTGCAAAATATAAGCAAGTTTTTCTTCCTTAGGGAAGACAGAAAAGGAACAGTTTTAAGGCTGGGTTTTTGTTTTGTTGTTTTTTTTTTTCTTATTCCGGTCACAATGTCAGACCATTCAGAGCACAGCAGTGCAGGTGAGAGTTTAGATGAAGTTTCCATTCACCACCACACAATGGGGACACAAGTTTAGTCATGGGTGTTCTTGGAGTGTTTTTCTCTTCCTTCCATATCCCCAGAAAAAAACAGATATTTTTCTCTGAAAATTGCTAAAGAATGAAGCATGTGGAGGCTCTCTTACCACAGCCATAAAGCCTTGAACACGTGCTGCTCCGATCTCTGGATATGAAGATTACCTGCTATCTGCTCAAATTATCTTAAGTCAAGGTAAGTCTTCACTGAAGATACTAACCACTCTCCTCTGGTTTGAGTACCCACATTCCCAGAAGTGATGTTGCTCTGTGATCTCCAGGCTTGACCTCCCTTGAGGCTGCTATTGAACCTCCACTGGGTTTTTGGCAGTAAATAGCTACTTACACTCTGACTTGTAATTCCCCAGAAAGGCAATGAAGGGACTGCACAAGTGAGATTGATCTATTTATTAAGAATGACATTTTGAACTAAGCCTAATTACTGCAATTTCTGTGAAGGAAAGGCAGCTCTAAAGATCCCTCATAGAAAACAGAAAAATATGTTGTGGGACAAAAACATTGCTCTTCAAAATTAGATTATGGTCACCATATCTAGGGATTTTATTTGGACATACTAGCATCCTGACATGCTAGCATTTCATAGTCAAACAACCAGTGAAAGAAAGAATTTTAACATCAGCCTCTATGGACAGATGATGGAAAACAGGAATTAAGGTCAATTAATCCATTGTGACAGTGAATCTGGAATAAATAGAACCTTGCTTTTCATTTCTGCATTGCTTATCAGAAAATCAAGTGTGTGAACAGGTGGTAGCCACCAAGAAGATGCTCAGAAGTACGTAAGTGTCATGGTCTTAATTAAAAATTATTTTTTAAAAAAGTAATATTTTAAATCAAAGAAAGAATATGTCCTGCTATGAGGGTGTTTGGAACTGTGTGGAGGACAAACTGACTGCTGTTGTGTTTTAAGGCTTGTACTACAACTATTCATATGAGTAAATTTTTGATTTATACCTTGATATGAACATGTATTTTACATTTTATGTGGCCAAAGTAACAGGCAGTGCCTGCTCAGAGTGACATCTGGCAAACATCCTACAAAATAAATGAATTTTATTAGAAAGAGTAATTTAAAATTGGAAAACAAATCTTTGATACAAGTTTTATTAGCAAGCCATTCAGAAAAGAATTTAGGGAACAGTACTTTCATGGTTCTGCATTAGGAGGAAAAATTGCTTTATTTAGATATGGTAAGTGATCAATTTTGCATGCTATGATTAGGAGAACAGCTCTAGTAATTGTATATACAGTAAGATGTCCAAGAACATGAACATCTGTTCCTAATAATCAAACTCAGGATATAGAAAAAGCTTACATTTGTATTCATTTTGTATCACAGAAACCCAAATCCAAAATGTTTTATTGTGATCTTTATACAAAAATATCAAGTCAATTTTTTTATAAAATAAAAAAGCAAACTATATGTCATATTTTCATTAACATAATTGAAAAAAATATTTATGGTATAGTTAAACATTTAAGTTGGTAGATGTACCACATTATTTATGGCCTGGCTGTACACAACATATATAATCAGTACTTTTTAGTGGTTTTTTGATAGGATAATGTTATTGGTACAGAAATATGAATATGCTTTTTATGTCATAGGATTTATTCTTCTTCTAATGCAGAAAGAGTCTATGTACCAGTATAAAGCACCTTTGTAGGTATATAAATACAGCAATACTTGTAGGATAGAAAAGGACGGACGGAAAAACAACGCTTTAATTGCCTTAAGTGATTTAGAGGAAGACATTTCAACTTCTCAGGCAATTAAAAAAAAATTTGGTTATACGTTTGCCTGTTTAACCTGTATCGTACTGTGTTCTAAAGACAAAGTGGAGGACAATAATTCTTGAGAGATAAGGGAAAAGAGTTAAAATGTATACATACTGAGCCCCTCAAAAATTTTTCAGTAGTGGATTGGGGTTTCCTAAGTAAAAATGCAAGGAGATGAAATAATATAAAGCAGTATGACCACTCACCTGTTCTGAAGACAATGTTTTTGTAGCCATATCTATCGGAAAGCTCTAAGAACCAAAGTTCTGATTTTCTTGCCTTATAAGGTCTTTTGCTGTTCTCTGTTTCAGCAACTTAAAAAAAACCAAAACCAAACCAAAACAAACCAACAACTCCAAACCAATCAAACAAAAATAACAGCAAAGGAAAAACTACAACAAACCAACGCAGGCAACTCTACTGTCTTAGCAGTATTTCAGTAACAGTTGTTGAAAGCCAACTGTAATTTTCATTGCCACCTAGAGATTTCTCAGAAATGAAGTTTACCTGCACTGACAAGTGCACAGTGGAGGCTTTAATTATAAAATGCAGATAATAAACTTCTGACTAATAGAACTGGAAATGTGGGAAGTCTGATTGGGCCCCTCAGTACAGGAAGGACACTGAGCTACTGGAGTGCATCCAAAGAAGAGCAAGAAAGTTGAGGAAGGGTCTAAAGGACAAGTGCTTTTTCTTTTCTTTCTTTTCTCTTCTTTCTTTTTCTTTTCTCTTTTTTCTTTTTCTTTTCTCTTTTTTCTTTTTCTTTTCTCTTTTTTCTTTTTCTTTT